>VWZZ01004289.1:145681-178375 GCA_013399095.1 Psophia crepitans | reverse complement strand
GCTTCTGTCGTGTGCCGGTGGCTGACGGCGAGCAGCGCAGTGCCCCGCGCAGCCTGGTTTGGCGGAGGACTTTGTTGGGGAAGCGGCGCACTGAGGTAGTTCCCTGAGCTGGTACCGGTATTGAGTGGGTAAATAACACACCACCCCCCCTTTTATTCGGTTATAACCAGAGCTGTTCATTTGCGTATGCGAGGGCGATGCTGTAGCATGTCCTTAAATACCGCGGTCCAGCAAGTCAAATAAAAGGTGTTTAGCCCCAGCAGACCCCCCGGCCGTGCAGGAGTGGAGAGTCAGCCTGTAGTTCAGCTTCCTGCGTGCGTCCTGCAGTCCGGATGTAGGCACGGTCATTGTTTGTGTGGTCTGGTGTGGAATTTTTTTTGCCTCCCACTCGCAACTTGCCCAGCAGTTTCTTGAATCACTATAAACGTTACAGCTTCCTAAAAACTCTTACCGTGGAACTGAATTTCCCCCTTTCGCTGTGTGCTTTTGTTTCTTTACTTTGTCACCAGCATCGCCTGATGCTGCCTTGCTTCTGTATTGAAAGAGATGGTAAATCTCAGGCAGCGCTACAGGCTGGGGGCAGAGCGGCTGGAAGGCTGTGCGGAGGAAAAGGACCTGGGGGTGTTGGTTGATGCTCGCCTGGACATGAGCCGGCAGTGTGCCCAGGTGGCCAAGAAGGCCAACGGCATCCTGGCCTGTATCAAGAATAGTGTGGCCAGCAGGAGCAGGGAGGTGATCGTCCCCCTGTACTCAGCCCTGGTGAGGCCGCACCTCGAGTGCTGTGTCCAGTTTTGGGCCCCTCACCACAAGAAAGACATCGAGGCCCTGGAGCGTGTCCAGAGAAGGGCAATGAAACTGGTGAAGGGGCTGGAGCACAGGTCTTATGAGGAGCAGCTGAAGGAACTGGGCTTGTTTAGTCTGGAGAAGAGGAGGCTCAGGGGAGACCTTATTGCCCTCTACAACTACCTGAAAGGGAGTTGTGGTGGGCTGGGGACTGGCCTCTTCTCGCAGATAACTAGTGACAGGACTAGGGGGAACGGCTGCAAGTTGCGCTAGGGGAGGTTCAGGTTGGAGACGAGGAGAAATTTCTTCTCGGAAAGGGTGGTCGGGCATTGGAACGGGTTGCCCAGGGAGGTGGTGGAGTCACTGTCCCTGCGGGTGTTTAAAGAAAGGTTGGGTGTGGTACTTAGGGACATGGTTTAGTGGTTAATAGGGATGATCCTTGAGGTCTCTTCCAACCTTAATGATTCTATGATTAGAATCAGCAGTGCATTACAATGCAGTGGTGCATTACAATGGATGGTCACGTTCTGAAGCTGAAGCATTGGAGTATAATTTAGTTGCTTCTGTTCCTGTGGCCACAGTGTGGTCATTATCTAATACTAGTAAATCAGAATGTAGAGGAACTATTATTGGAGCTTCTATCCCTGTTATTATTATTACTATTATTATTACTACAGTTTCAGTCATCCAGATACTAATAATGTGATTTATTTTTTCTAAATTGTATTCTTACAAATGGCTGTTCTCACGGGCTTGTACATATCCAGTAATTCTTGCCCGGTGTTGACATACAGAATATTTCACAAGATCTGCTGAAGTTTTCTAGTCTTTAACAGGATAAA
The DNA here is from genome assembly GCA_013399095.1 of Psophia crepitans. Classification (NCBI taxonomy): domain Eukaryota; kingdom Metazoa; phylum Chordata; class Aves; order Gruiformes; family Psophiidae; genus Psophia; species Psophia crepitans. The sequence continues at coordinate 176,750 of VWZZ01004289.1, read as the reverse complement.
GAAGCTTTCACAACGTGAACAATGTTTGATATCCCATGTGAGATACTTAATGCTGTCTTGAGTAATAAATAGGAGTTGGACTCAATGATTCTTATGGGTCCCTTCCAGCTCGGGATATTCTGTGGTTCTAAATAAATGGATAAATAAATGGGTCCTCTAAGTATACGGACAAATATTCCTTTTGAGATCGTAGAATGAATTACTCTTGATAGCTGTGCCACAGCAGTATTTAGAGATACTACTTGGGAGTTAGTACTGTTTTGATACACAGGTACTAACATGTAACAAAAGCTTAGGCCTGGAAAGTGCTTTCCTAAACTTACTAGGATAAGTATAGAAGGTATGCAGTAGCAAAAATGAATGCACACATTTTGTTCTGTATTATGAGAATTTAGACATTTTATTAAGTAGCAGGGAAGCTCACAACTCGTTCTCGATGGAACAGTCCTTTGTATCCCTTGATGTTGGGTCAGGGAGCGTCCAAGGCTTTCAGGAGTCTGCACATACTGATGCTACAAAACTAAATTTTGGGAGGAAAACAAGACACAGCAGTTAGTGCTTGAACATTAGGCCCTTTGTGTTTTGGGTATACGTATTTGCATGGGAGAATAAAAATGCATGTTTGTTGGTTCATTTTTATCCCACCCTCTTACTCATTCAGCTGTACTTACATAGGTAGTGGTCATCACAAGACATCAGTGTTTTAGCTGCCACATCAAAAACATGTAAATGCTATACAACATGCGTGAACTAATTCATGTTTTGGGTATACATGTTAAATTGAGACTGTGTTGTGAAATCAATTATGCCTTTTTCTATCTCCCCCCCCCCTTATTTTAGAGAAACATTTATCACATAAAAGAAATGATCGAGTCAGTCAAAATAAGAAGACAGTGCATGCTGGATTTCTACTCGCATTATGAACATCTGTGTGTGCTTCAAGGCTCTGTCCCACTGAAAGCTGTGAAGGCTAATGTGACTCAGGGTGCTCTTGATCTAACTGTAGATCGCATCAAAGCCGCTGATTGGGCACCACTTCTGAATGCTCTCAGGCATAATAAGACTCTGACTTCTATTGGAATAAGAAGTTTTCATCAACAGGGTCTTGGAGAATCAGGTTTGTAGTGATGGCTATAAAAGATACATATGTTGATGTATGCATGTTAGAATTTGTTGCGTAAAACTTGTGTGTGATTGAGTGCATAGAGGGAGGGATTGTAATGCCTGCGGAAGTATTTCAATTTAATAAAAGTAGCAAGAAAGCAAGGTATGATTATGATTGCTTTTAAGTCAATAGGGACTGAATTTTGCTGATGTGTAATTTTTGTTGTTTACTAGGTGTTGAAAGATATAAAACTCACTTTAGAAGGAGAATTCCAGCAATTCGATCAAAAGACTTGACTGGCCAACTGTGCAAAGCTGTCAAAGGCTGTCTCAGTATATCAGATGTACTAAAAAATTTAGAACTGCAGGGTTTGCTTCTGAGGGAGAGAGATCTAATACTTTTAACAAAGGTGAGAATGTATTAGTGTATACATATGTAATTAAATTGAAAAAATGCTTAGAATATAGAGAAGTCGCAAGTGAATTTTATAAGTATTTGTCACAGAGGAGAATGTTTCTCTTCTAAGATATCTTTGTGTTATCTATTGTGTGAATGATTCTGCAGAGACATTTAGTATAACCTAGTCTTGTTGAACCTGTCAAAATCACATAACCTTCCCTTGCCCTGATTCATCAAGGCTCATTAGAAAGTTCTGAGCAACATCTGTGCCATGTGTTTGAGGCATATAGCTTATGCTTGCATCTGAAACTACTGTGCATGTACATGGCAGAAGGAAAGTTGTGGGTCACCAAGAAGATAAAAATGGCTCTTGAAGATACATTACTGGGACTCTCTCCAGTGCATTTTTGAGTGACTTCTAGGAAAAGAGGGTGCTGGTTGTTGCCCACAGGCTGTGACTCCTCCTGGGCTAAAGAAGTGAACCAGCTTAAACTGAGCTTTAAGGTTCGCTTGTTTTGACCACCTTCTCGGCCCTGTAGAGTTTCATGTAGGGATCACAAAGAGTTCTGAGCAGTTTGGATGACTTGGTCTTTTCTCTGTCTGTACTTTTGCGTTCCAAGCCAGTTAACAAACATTGTTTTTATTCTGAAGGGCTTGGCCACATCTTCATCTCTGGAAAGTGTCTCTTTAGCCCACTGTCCAATTGGAGATGTCGGATTAGAAAGTAAGTTCAGAATCAAAAACATGTAAATATACTTCTCTCTCTTTTAGTCTTTTAAATAGGTAAGTAAGTATTTCGGTATTTCCATTCCTGTTTTAAATCTGTCTACAGTGATTAACAATCTTCACTTAACATTTAAAGACTTTAATTTTTTCACTTGATGATAGTAAATAACCATACTATATAATGATGTTTATACTTTTATTTAAAACATAATACTTGTTTGAGGTTAACTCTTTCGTGATTTGTTCATGTTTGTGTGAGTAGACTGAAATACAGTATATTCTAACTTGTTCAGATAGTCTTTGCTAAATACTTGCGCTAGAAATATATAATCTTAGAACACTTTCCATGTATTTAAAATAAATTTGTATTTCAACACAAATTCTTTGTCAAGGCTTTTGCTTATTAAAGCTAATTCAGCTTCTTAATATGGCAGTGAAAAAGTGATTTCTGATAACCTGCCTGTAGTGTGTGTACGTAACGTTCATGCATTTGTTTTCTTCAGCAATCTGTCAAAGTGTAAAGAATTCAGCTACTATCAAATACGTAAACTTCACAGGATGTAGCCTCACATGGCGAGGGGCAGAACATATAGCAAATGTGTTAAAGGTAATTTAAGCACCTTTCTTGGAACCAAATATCACAGGAACTTAAATTTTTTTCTTTCACTTTGAAGCCCTAAATCCATCAAAGTACTTTGTGAGCAGCATATGTGAATACTGAAGTCAAGTATGTGAATAGTCTTCTGAAATTTGTGACTTTGTATGCCAAAAGTAGCTTAGTTTCTTTGTGTGGGACTTAAATACGATATTTCTCAGTAAACATAAGTAAAGACATAGCAGTTCAGACTGACATATTTTCTTTAAATGAGATTAGGACTGTAAATGTCCAGCTCCTGTTTTGTGGAGTGCTTCTTTCATTGTCACAAATTTTGAAAAATGTCTTTAAGTATTGGGTAAGAATAATTGAGTTTACAGTTTAGAAGCTACTAATTAACTGATTAGTAATCTTGTCATTAGTACAATATCCTAATTAATGATAACATTGGTTTGCATGAAAGCACATAATTTCTTAGTGTGTATTTCCTGTCTGAGATGCATTGGAAGTCTCTGCAAAAAGAAGGTATTAAGTTGTTTTGTAGTCATATTTAATAATTTGCATTGCAAATTGGATGATCAGAAGAAACATGACTTAACTATAATGTTTAAAAGCTACTTGTGTTTCTTGAGCTCAGAAATGGTGTAACTGTGTTGCTTACGCCAGCGCTCAAGGCATTAAACATCAGTTACAAAGATAACTTGTGATCTTGTCATCATTAGTGGCTTTGCCTTTGCACTTGGTAACAGCTTCTTTGTTTGCAAAGCACCAGGCAATGAAAAGATATGGTGAAGCTTGGGCTGAAAGCCTGCGCTACAGGAGACCTGACCTTGACTATATGAGTGGCTTGAGGCGGATTACTTTCAACTGCAACATGCTTGTTGGAGACAGAGGAGCAAGTGCCTTTGCAGACTGTCTAGGAGAGGACCTTTGGCTAAAAGGTACTGTGGAATATTGACCCTTAAGATACAGTAGTGTCAGGCAGAAAACTTAAAATTGTCAGTTATAGCAAAGGTAGCCAGAAGAGTAACTCACTATTAAGCTAGGAGAGAGTAATATTTTTTTCCCCCAAATAAATGTCTCTTCCTCTTCTGAATTGTCAGTGTCCGAATACTACTGTGTCATCTAGTGTTGTCCTCAGTTTTTGGAGAATGAATTTGTTCTGCAGTGTATCTGTACAAAATTACTGATGTTAGTGGTGTAAGTCATAGGATTCTGTACATGGAATCAAATACTTACGTGTTGAATTTGTTTTGTAGTTTGAGCCAGGTGTACAGAAAATGTGTGTATTGATGGAAGAGGGTCAGATTAGAGAATACTTAATCAAAGTGGACATACATAAATCCATAGGTCCTGATGGGATGCATCCACAAGCGCTGAGGGAGCTGACTGATATAATTTTGAGGCCACTCTCAATAATTTTTGAAAGATCTTGGTGTTTGGGAGGGGTACCTGAGGACTGGAGAATAGCAAATGTCACCACTATCTTCAGGAAGGCTGTGAAGAAGGACCCAGTGAACCACAGGCCAGTCAAATTTTCTTGGATTCCTGGGGAGATGGGGATGTGCTGCCATCCAGAGAGACCTCAACAGGCCAGAAAAATGGGCTGATGGGTACCTCCTGAAGTTTAAGAAAAGGCAGTGCAAAGTCCTACATGTGGGCAAGAATAATTCTATGCACCGCACCAGAACACGCTGGGAGCTGTGTGATTGGAAAGCAGCTTTGCAGAAAGGGTTCTGGAGGTCCTGATGGACAGCAAGCTGACCATGAGCCAACAAAGTGCTTTTGTGGCAGAGAAGGCCAGTGGTATCCTGGGCTGCACAGGGCACAGACTTGCCAGCAGGTTGAGGGAGGTGATTCTTCCCTTCTACATAGCACTAGTGAGTCTGGGCCTGCGCTCCCCTGTGCAGGAGAGCTCAAGCTACTGGAGAGTCCAGTGAAGGGCCACTAAGATGATGAAGGCCCTGTAGGAACTCTATTTCAGGAAAAGCTGGGGGAGCAGGGACTGTTTAGCCCGGAGAAGGGAAGGCTCAGGGCAGGTCTCACCAAGGAGTACAAATATCTGAAGGGAGGCTTTAAAGATGGAGCAAGGATTTTGCCAGTGGTGTCTGGTGACAGGGCAAGAGGGAAGTGGGCACAAACTGAAACACTGGACATTCCTGAATATCAGGAAACACTTTCTTACCGTGAGGGTGACCAACATTGGCACAGGTTGCTCACAGTGGTTGTCCTTGAAGGTCTTTAAGAGCTTTCTGGACGTGGTACTGGGCAAGTGAGCTGGCTTGAGCAGGGGAGTTCAGCGAGATGACCTCCAGAGGTCCCTTCCAACCTCAGCCGTTCTGTAATTCTGTGCATGCACAAGAAATAAATGCCAAAGCCGTGATAGTACTATTTCATGGTGACTGTGTAGCTTACTGATGTGTGCAAGCAATGAAACTGTGCAACTGTTGATTTAGACTTTTTAGACATAAGTTGTGTGTTTGTACATACAGTGTTACCTTGGGCAGTTGCAGTGCCTGGGAATATTCTATCTACTAGGAATTGTCAAGAACAGTGACTTAGTTGTGATCTTCATATTCCTTCCTTTGAAGTTGTTTACCAGTTATTTGTAAATGTTGATCTATAATACTGATTTAAATTTTTTCTTCTCTGAAGGTAATATTCGTGTTTTTACACATGGCTGTTACTGTTATGTCCTCTTTTCTCATGCTTCATGTTCTATGAAATGGAGGCTTTCAGAAGGTGTGGATTAATTGTGTTAGATACTGACTACAGGTTATGCCACTGATTTTATTTTTCCCCCTCCTTTAACATTTTAGCACTTGATTTGCAGCAGTGTGGAATATCCAATGAAGGAGCAAAGTCATTATTAGATGCTCTTCAAACCAATACAACATTAGTGGTACTTGACATAAGAAAAAATCCATTAATTGGTATGTATCTGTATCTACCTTTGTCCTCTGTGGTTGTTATTTTGAGGGAGGTGGTGATTCTTTTCAGTAGCTCTAGGGGAAAAAATAAGCTTCTTGTAAAGAAGAAACCTGCAATGGTATTTTGCTAAACGTTTTTAAAATGGGAGAGGTGAGCAGGGTAGGTAATGTGTACTGCTTATTCAATGTTGTGTTTGTTTCTATAAATACTTATCTCATGCAGGAAATTCTTAATAAGATATCTTGATTCATTCTAGATCACGTTATGATGAAAAACATTATTGAAAGAGTTCTTATGAATGGAAATAATGCTGATTCGGAGGTATGTGTTGGGCATTCTGGAGTCAGTTCGGGGTTTTCTTTGTAGCTGCTATTGCATTTTTTTTTAAGGACAGTTTTGTTCAGAATGAATCTATAACAGCTGCTCTAGTTGTAAACAGAAGTCTGGCCCTGAAGCAGTTTAAAAAACCAAAACATAGCCCCACTGCGAAGGGAAAAACTAAAGACACTGGCAGCAACATGATATTTTATTGGGCTTTGTGTATGATTTCTTATGTAATTTAAGATGTAATAAAACCAGGATATCCATTTACTGAGCAGAAAAATGGAAATGTGTCTGTGTACTTGGGCATTGCTGTAGCATGTTAAGTAAATATTGCTGCTGGACAGCTTTCTACTACATGTATCTTTCTTGTTAACATGGTAATAATAACTTGTGATTTCCTTTACTTTTTGATAAATTTAAAATGTAAAACTTTATTTTGAGATTTATTTTTTTGGTTAAGATTTTCTAAGTTTCTCAAGGCTATCCTTTCTGATACTAACCATCTAAGAAACCAGAGTATAGTTAAAGTACAGTACCTCTTTGCTATCTTTATCTAATAATCCCTAGAGATTTTACAGTAATGTGCATAAACCAATTATGCGGACCATTTGCGATTAGGTGCGCTGCTTAAATGCTGAGTCTTTTGTGTATAACACAGAAAGCAGATTCAGTTCCCAAAGGAGACTGAAAACAAATGAGCATACTCTTGTTCTTGTTTTCACAAAGCTGCAACAATCCCAGTTCTTGTTCTGGAACTTGATGCCCTTATGGTTTTGAAAAGGCTTAAAAGTCAAAACTGTGGATCTGTAGGGAGTATCTAATAAACTGAGAAGTTTGTGCGTAGAATTCCTTCAGGATTAATACAGTTCACCACTTCAATCTCTGAAGAACGTTTTTGAAGAAATTGAGGTTGTGAAGGAGTAGTCTTTCTCTTTGGCAGATGCAATCAACACTTGCAAAATGTTGCAAGTATCATATGAAAATAGCATCTGCCTAGAAAGTTGAACTGTGAAAAGCAGCAACTCTCTGGGGAATCTTCTGTATACTAAGAGATCACTCAACTTAAGATGTTTGTTTTGTATTCATCCCAAGTAGTGCAGGAGCTTAAATCTTACTGGCGATACTAATAGTTCTTCATACATCCATAACAATATGAATGAAAAAGGCTTATCAGCTTGCCAGATAACTTTACTCTTTCTACAAATAAAACCAGCCTACATCCTTTATTATGTAAGCTCTGTGAGTAGGTGGCTGTAAGTAAGGTTTGCTGTTTATCATGGGAACTGTGCAGGCACTCAAAAAGGGATAATCCACTTGTTAAGCAAGATGAACACAAACATTTAATGTTGAGGTTGATAGTCTTGAAACTGAAACATTTACTATCCTAATCTAGGATTTACAGTTTGATTTTGAGTTCAGTTACAGAAGCCCGGATATTACGAGCAGAAAAACAGTAGGCTGCTTTGAGGTAGTGTCATGATATATTGAGTAGAGAAAGTCAGCCATGTGGGGTTTGGTTTTGTTGTGTTGGATGTGTGTGTTGGTGCTATGCTTTTTTGGTGTTTTTTTTGTTGTTGTGTTTTTGGTTCTTTTTAAAGAGTCAACCCTCAGGGAATAAATTAGTAAATCATCAGAGGTATTAATGAAGACAAACAGTTGTTAAGCTCTGTTGCAGAGAGAACTGCAAGAACTGTTTCTTCATTCTGTCAATAGTCAAAATTAAGCAGTATGATTTAAAAAAAAAGTATAAGTAAAAACAATTTAAGAGTGTATTTGAGAGAGTCCTAATATATTCTAAATTCTAACAACTAACACTCTTGTTCTTTGTATTTTTAACAAGTTTTAGCATAATACAAAAATTTCAGTTATTCTGATTTTCTGTTATTTTTTTATGGAGGATCCGTTATAGAATAAGTTCACAGATTTAAAGAAGCAATGATCGTTTCTTGTTGCTTAATCTTGTGAAACAATACTGTCAGTCAGCTTCTATTTTGCCTCCTTTTGTCATCTGTGTACTGCCTCCAAACCTGTGAGGTTTTAAAGGGATGTGCTGGTCCATTTTTTGTAATGGAGAAAACATGGGTATCTATCTTTGAAATTATTTATTTTAGTAGGGTTTTTTTTTAACCTATTGTAGTTGCTAGAGATCTGGATTTCTTACTGATAGAAAATGAAGAATCACTTGGACTAAGTTTAGCCTGTGTGTAGAGACTTCTTGAACACGAGGTGTAAGATGTAATTTTCTGTATGAAACTAGTCTTGCAGCAAGCAGCCCAACTCACACCGTGTCTCACCCACAGATAACTAAGAGTTGCTGGATGACCATCCCTAGTACTGCCTGCAGTTTCATCTACCTCTGGTTTCAGTTTTTTATACTGATAAAGGCTAACTATCTCAATTCTCATGCATAAAGCTCACTAAAATGGTCAAATTTGTTTATATCTGAGAAACAGCACAGCTGCATTCTGTACCCTGTCATCCTGGCACCCTTTGTGTCAACTCCATGGTTTTCCTTATGCAGAAAATATATTAAGGTTCTGCTGTGTTGCTTTACAAAGAGAAGTTTGCTGGGCTTTTGAAAGGCCTCATAAGGCTTCATAACTACGAAAGATCGTGTCCTGACTGCCACAAATAGCCTGTAATGTAATGTCACCACTTGTTTAACTGCATACCAGTCACAGCAGCCCTTCCATCCTGTTCAGCGTAAAAAATGGTTGTTTCTGGTTTTCAGCAGCGTGCAGGTGCTTGCCTTTTGGGTTGGGTTTTCAAGTCTGCACAAGCCACCTAGTGCTAATTGATGCCTTTAAATTTGATGGGCACTTAAACCAGAGGAATGTTGTATTACCATGCAGCACTGTGTGGCTAGTATAGTGCATTGGAATCACAGATAGGATTGGATGTAATAGGTGGTGAAAGTTTGTGTAGATTCTGAGAAAGACTGAATAACTTAAATGAAAAATCCACCGAAAGTGTCTATAAAACAAGTTGCTTTCGTAGTCTCAGCTTATAACTTAGTCATTTTTCAGCACTGTCTTAATATATTTGCTGGTTTTATACTTAGATGTTGTGCAACATCAGCAGGCATCTAGACAAGACACAGACCTAGGTGAACTTTAGGTATAACCTAGCATAGCTGCTCTTTTATGTGTGTAGAAAAACAAATTAAGATATTCTTGGTCTTAGAAATTTGATTTAATTTTACTCTTTCTGTCTATTTTTTAGACCAAAATGAACAATTGACTTGTCTCGGGAGCTAGATCCAGCTGTAGACCCAGCAAAACTGAGACAAGGGTTTTTTGAGTCCAAAGTCTTTTAGGGGAAAAAAGAGAAAAAAGTTTTTCTTGCCAGTGATAAACTTAGACTAAACTTTGTTAGACCACAGTAATGGCATTTTAATCTTCCCTGTACATTAGGTGGGAATAACTTTGGCATACTGTTGCTGGCACTCTGGTGTGGGGTTTAGGGCTGTCTGATATAAGCTTTGCGTTAGCATCAGCTGCATTTCCTTCGATGGCTGATTCATTGCTAGACTTTGTACTGACTATGGCTTGATGCACACTGAAAAATAAGTTACAGATAAGAATATCTACCTGGAATAATAAAACTTTTATTGGAGAAGGGGGAACCTTTAAGAATAGAGCTGTTGCTGTAAGGAAATAAAGTCTGAAGTACAGCAATTGCCTTTGATTATCACTTTGTCTTAATTTTAGTTTGGAGGCCTTTACTGTGTAAGGTTGAATTGTCATTACCGGCAGGGAAAATTAAACTTCATGTTTTTTAAAATACTAGCTATATTGATAATACAAAATCATGTTAGGGAAGCTTTTATTTCTCTGGAGAAATTTGGCCTAAGCCAGTCATTCCTAGCAAGGCAGCTTTCTGAGAATGAAAAGCAAAAGCCAGAGTTTCCTTTTTTTNGCGTGCACAAGCAAAGCAAAACAAGGAATTAATTCACCGCTCCCCGTGGCAGGCAGGGGTTCAGCCATCCCCAGGGCAGCAGGGCTCCGTCACGCCTAATGGTTACTTGGGAAGACAAACGCCATCACAACGAATGCCGCTGCCCCCCCTTCTTCTTCCTCCCAAGCCCCTTATAAACCGAGCATGACGTCATATGGTATGGAATGTCCCTTTGGTCAGTTGGGGTCAGCTGCCCTGTCTGTCCCCTCCCGACTCCTTGTGCACCCCCCGCCATCCCACCGGCGGGGCGGTGCGAGAAGCTGAAAAGGCCTTGGCTCTGTGTAAACATCGCCCAACAACAGCAAAAACATCTCCACTATCAGCGCTGCTTCCAGCACAAACCCAAAACACAGCCCCATACTGACTTTCTTGAAGAAAATTAACTCTCTCTTAGCTGAAACCAGGACACTGTAAAAGGAGAAGTGTTTTGCACTGGAGAAAGGAAAATATTGGATAGGATATTACAGTGATGTTCAGGGAACACATTCTGGTAATGCATCACTCAGACTCACACTGAATCTGTGTTTGAATTGGGGCTTTGTGGGATTTTTTATTTTCCTTAATTTTGCAGTTAAATTAAATTTTCTGTAGCTAGCAGTGTTCTCCATATAGCTGACAAAAATCATTCTAATCTTAAATGAGCCCCTTTTTAAATATCAGTTACTAAAACATTTTGTCTTTCTTTAAAAAAAAACCAAACCATTTCCAGTATAAGTGGCTGACGTCTCCATCTTCCAAGGATACTTTGAAAAGTAGACCAAAGAAAAGAACTATTGTCCTGGGAAGTGGTCCAAAAGGAAAAGCTACTATTCGTATTGGTAATACTGTTTTTTATTTTCTCGTGCTGTAGTGAATCTGTCTGCAAAGCAATCTTTTAATGTTTAAGAGCTTTAATTATAAAATATACAGTGTTTTGTAGAATACTTGTCTTCAGAAACAGTTCCATTTATTCTTAATTCAACAACGTGCCTTCTACCAACAGTAGTTTCTGTAGGAAATGCTCTTGTTTTTAATGCTTTTAGATCGTGGCTGGAAAAATGGTAGGATATGCTGACTTAAATATGTGGAAGCATTGCATGTGTTTATTCTGAGTGCATCCTCTCTCCACAAGCATTCAATTCTAGGAATCTTGGCAGTAGTAAGTTGCCTAGTTCTTCTGATGTTGTAACCTTTCTGTAGCAGACCATCTTATGCCAGAATAAACAAGCATGCATTTTTTACTGATGTACAAAATGTTCTAAGATTATTTTTTGTAAACGTCATGTAAACCTGTTAAAATAATATGTTTACAGTACCATGGGTATCTTGACTATTTATTGATAGCTGTAATTTCATTGTAATACATTGGGCTGTCTTTCATCTTTGCTCTAGTTATCCGGAAGCAGAGAGGTAAGCATAAATCAAATTAAAGTCTTTGTACAAATAAACTGTGGTGATAGGGTGATGGAAGAAGAAAATGCCTGGTTATAGTTTTAGTGTTTTTTGGTTTTGTGGGGTTGGTTTTTTTGTTTTTTTTTTTTTGTTTGTTTGTTTGGTTTTTTTTTTGTTTTTGTTTTTGTTTTTTTTTTTAAAGAGAGGGAGGGAATCAGGAGGTGAAAAGTACTCTTTATTGTGTTCACCTGTTGAGAACAAACTAAAATTTGGAATTCTGTTAGTACAGTTATGCATTTCTATACCATTGCAAAATTAGTTAGTTTATTGATCTCAGAGAAAAAAATAACCTGAGTTCTCAGTAGTTTGTGAAATACTAAGTGAACAGTTTTCTGGGCTTTTCTGACTTACACAGAACTTAAGGTAGGGTGATCTTCCACATTGGGTATTTATTCTGAATCTACTTTGAGTGATAGTGTATGATTTGAACAACAACAAAAGACTGAACTAGTGAACATGACTTTCCATTATTATTCCTCTTAAGTGATGGTACTCCCCGGTGCTGTGTAGAAGCGATCAGCGTGAGTACCTGCTTTAGCTTCAAGCATTTCGCCGGTTCTTCACGCTAGAGCCGCTAGAGGGCATTTTGAAACACATGAATAGCCTTACTGTCTACGTGGGCTGTCTTAAGTTCCCACATGAGACAGCGGAGTTTGGCATCTGAAATTAGTAATGTGAATAAACATCTCTAGCTACAAAACTTTGCTTCTTCTTTTAATAACAGTGTGCCTTACTTAGATCTACCTAACCTTACAGCTAAGTGTACCAGTTTATAATTGCATGCAGTTAAGCTGTCCACACCTGTTCTTGAGAAGCAAACCAAAAGTTTTTGAACACTTCAGTCAAATTAGACTGAAAGGTAGATTTCCTACAGTCCCTTTTGTGACGTAGGAGGTTTTACTTATGAACAATACGCTGTGAATTTTTATGTAAATAACTGGCTACAATGAATTCTCTTTTCTTGCTGTTCAATACAGGATTGACATCTAAAAAGTCTGTAAGTCCTGGGAAAAAAACTATGTCTGTGAAAGATAGTTACTCACCAAAACCACTACCACCAGGCACAAAAGGCTTCCTTCCTTGGCGAACTGCAGAACGTGCAAAGAGATGCAGGTGAGGTTTTCATAGTACAAGGGAAAATACTAAAGCATAAAACCTGCATGGTAAATGTGATAGAGAGCAATGTTTGTTTTTTTTTTAAGGATACATACTTGAAAGTTACACACAGAATTTTGTATTGTATCCACATTTTTTTTCTGTTTATATGAATTTTGAAGGTGTTACATAACTTCTATTCCAGAAAGTTTTAAGATACACGAAAAGATAATTTGATAAGCATAGGAGTATCCAGGTGTAGTAAAAAAAAAACAAACCCACTTTGCTTGTTTGTTTTCTTTTTCTAATGATTTATCAGACTTACCAGAGCTGAAGATGCAATTAAGTTTTCTAAACTTGTAGTATAGTTTATTTGGCATCCAGTTTGAACTGCCTAGGTATTTTTTCCACCTCTCCTTTCTGCTCCATCTCCCCCCAGGCAAACGTAATTATTGTGATCATCTAAGCCCTGTGAATTAAAAAAAAAAAAAAAAAAAAAAAAAAGAATTGTTACACATAGAAGCCATAATAATATTATTATGCTTCCTTTTGAGACTGGTTTTGTTGCTGGTTGTTTTTTTGCTTTGTTTTGGTTTTTTAAACATATTCCCTACACCTTAGTCTCTCAAAATGGAGGCTATATAAATATTTAAACAAAAAATGACTTAATGCTCTATCGTAACTATTCTTATTGAACTTGTTTCTTCAAAATGCTGAACAACAAATTCTGCTGTTGACCTTAGCTCATAAGCATTACTAAGCAAGATGCCTATTGAAGATACGGTAGCATCCAGTAATGTTGCTCTAATTCTTGATTAAGTAGTACTAATAGAACAAAATGAGGATATAATGAGTGTTAAAGTGATACAGTGCAGTGTGCTAAAGGGAAACAGTGCAGTGTCTGATGCTGTTTTTACTCATTGCGTCACCTGTCCTAGAATCCTGTGTTGGGAATGGAAGTAGCCATGGTGATATTATAAACTTGATTTTCTCAAAAGTGTTTTTTTTTTTTTCCTTTAACTTTAGAGGGGAGCCAGTGGATAGCACTGAAGAATTACCAGTGAAGATTCAGGTACTGTCTCTCTGATATGATGGTTTATTTAGTAGATAAATGCCTGAAAAATTATGAAAGTATTCTAAACAGAATCTTACTGTCTAAAAGTTAGGACTGGAACAGACTTTTAAAGTTTCTCTCTCACAGAAGTGCAAAATAATAGTTTACATCAGCATTTGGTTGAAATTTCTGTGATACTTAGTTTATTCCCATTTCTGTATCATGACCTTTTGGTTTCTTAGCCTTATGAACAATTAATTAACAGCACCTTTATCTGAAAGGTTCTGCTCCTCCCTTCCTCTCTTTCCTCCTTTTCCTTTTGGATTACATACTTCTGTTCAAACCCATCTCTGAAGTGCTGTAGTAAACATACAGGGGGAAGCAAAATCCCCTCTTTCTTCCTTCTCCCACCCCACCCACCAGACAAAAGCTGGAGACGTGTGTTAGTGTACAGTGTATTAGTATATCAGTATATACTAATGAATTAAATTGCCTCATAGAAGGATCTGGTGGTTGCTAAAGCCAGCACACTTTTTCCCTGCTCCGGTCTAGGCTTCCTATGGACTCCAGTCCTTTGGGGAAAACCTGCTCCGGCCCAGGCTGTCCACAGGCCACAGCTCCTTTGGCCCGTCCCTCTGCCCTGGGCTGGAGTGTGGGTATTGGCTCCACCATGGAGCGCCTCCTCCTCCTCCAAGCCTGGTGTTGCCTCTGCTCTTTCTCACTCGTTTTGTTCCTCCTCTTTTGCCTGTCGGGCATGTTGTACCCTTTCTTACACAGGCTCTCCCCAAGGTGCTGCCATCTCAGCTGCTGGGCTGGTTGGAGCTGACTGGAACCGGCTGTGTCCAGCACTGGGCAGCCCCTGCAGGCCCCTGCCACTAAATCCTTGCACATATATCCAATATATGCACATGTATGATGGTTTTGTTTTTTTTTTTTAAATACTGTTTAATGCAAATTTAATTCAAAGTTGCATAGCTGGACAATGTATATGCATTATAAGGGACTCTGGGAAAAGGTTGCTTTTAAATTAAGCTTGTGGTACTATTTAATCTTAGATTTTTATTGCACAGTGTAATGCTGTGAGTGGGTGTATTTTTCTCTTCTGATGTAACTAGACAGGTGTTCCTGTGAAAGTGACAGTAGAAAGCGCTTCTACATCTGAAACTGAAGAAACAGAAGATTTAGATGATGTTATCCATCATCCGGATTTGGCAAAATCATTACATAAGATGAACATGACAAACTACCAAAAATTACAGGTGGGGAGCATATTCTGTGCCTTAAACTCTACTAAGGCAAATTATATCAATTAAACCACATTTTATTTAGAAAATTCTAGTTAAGCTAATAATCAGTCACAGAGCAGGACTTCTGAATAACTTTTAATTATCCTGCATTATGTCACACAGGCTTCCATTTCAAAAGATGTGTGCCAAATATGTACAGGATTTCCAATTTCTGAATAGTTCTAATGAAGATGTGTATGCTATAAGCATATTGTCGAATCAGGGCCATAATAAGCAAGAACTTCACACAGCTGCAATATGCATAATTTCTCTGTGCCAGTCTGAATCATGGTTCACAAATCTTTTAATCAGTGTTATTGCCTGTAGTACATCCTTCCAAGTATTTCCCTTATAAATGTAATTTAATGGTATTTCTAAGAGCTAAAATATTGTAATGATTGTTGTGTGAAAATAATTTTAAAAATAACTGAAAGTGTGTTAACACTCCATTTTGTAATTATGCTTGGTAACAAACCTTTTTCATTTGCTTTTTATTATTCCCTCTACTTCTTTGGTAGTTTTAGAAAACTAGCAGTAGCAAGACTGCTACATTTGTTGCTGCAAATGTCTTGACAGGGAATGTTTTTACAGAAGGAAGGGAAAAGAAAGGGTATGTTTCAGAGGCTCAGTTACGCTGCTGAGGTAATCTGGTACTATTATAAAGTAACACCTTCAGGCAGAATAACTGGGTTGTTTCTGAAGTGTTAGGATTCGAATTTTGTTTGGAAAATCTGCACTGCTTCCAATTGAATACTGCTAAAAGTAAGACCTATCGTCAGTCTGGTTTTGGTGACCATAACGTACCACACTGGGTGAATAAACTGTTCATGTGTATAAATACTAAGACCATATAGCTGTCTTTATGTCAGCGAAGTTAAATTTCTGATCGCTATGTATTGGGAGAATTAGGGTGGCTTAGAGTTACTCTGGAAGACAAAAGGACTGTACAGATACAGCATAAATAACTACCTGCCTTTTTTTTTATCCAGCTGATGTATATTTTTTCCATAGGCCTACCCTTTTTCTCTGTAGAACTTTAGTTCAGGAAGGTTTTCAAGGTTTTCATGTGTTGCTGGTACTTCAGTTGTATAGCGACTGTCTTCTTTGTAGGTGATTTCATACTACTCTTCATGTGCAATATGTTGACATTGTGCTATGCAACGGCTTCAACACTCTTATCAAGAACATTGTGTCTGGAATCACGGAATTCCATGTCACGTGCATATTGCACCAAAAATTTCTGTGCATCAAGTATGATATTTTCAGAAAACGTTTTATGTATTTGCTCCTGGTGTTTGGAGAGGGAGGAATATTACTTTCAGGACATACTGCAGAGACAGAGTTTTGTGCTTTGGGAAAGGTTTGTCCTATCAACTGACACTGGTAATGTTACCTGTGGTATTAACATATACAACAGCTGTAGGGAAGGGATAATTTGTGATTAATTTGAGGTTCCTGGGAGGTAAAAACAACAAATTTTAGGAACTTCCCCCAAAATGGATTCTAAATTTCCTGTGCTTGTAAAGGTCCAATTTTCTGAATTTGAAAACCAAAATACTTTTTTAGGTCATGGCTGCATATCTGATAGCACTGTTTAAGCAGTGGTTGTGTAGCTTGGATGTACATTTAGCGCGCTCTGACATAATTTTAATACTGTTTTTCTGCACAAAGACTAGAGGATTGTGTAAGCTAGTGGTTTCTCAAAAGCAAATAAAAGAATAAAATGTCACCAATTTAATGGTGACAAATGTGTTAGCACAGGTGCAAGGCATCTTCCGTTAGATGTAGGCTTCTGATGCTGCTTATGAGGAGATACAGCTGTCATGTTTGTCAAGTTTTTTGTGAAGTCAGCCCATAACCATCAAATACTGTGTACGTCTACAGTGTGATAAGTCAAGTTTAAACAAAACTTCAGGGCAACAAAGGCAGTGAAGGGTCTAGAGGGGAAGATGTGTGAGGAGAGGGTGAAGTCCCTTGGTTTGTTCAGCCTGGAGAAGAGGAGACTGAGGGGTGACCTCATCGCAGCCTACAGCTTCCTCACGAGGGGGAGTGAAGGGGCACACGCTGATCTCCTCCCTCTGTGACCAGCGTCAGAACCCAAGAGAACAGCACAAAGTTGCAATGAGAGGTTTAAGCTGGAGGTCAGGGAAAGATTCTTCACCCAGAGGGTGGTCGGGCACTGGAACAGGCTCCCCAGGGAAGTGGTCACCACACTGAGCTTGACTGAGTTCAAGAACCCCCTGAACAACGCTCTCAGTCATCTGCTCTGTTTGGGCTGGTGCTGTGTGGAGTCAGGAGTTGGACTCGATGATCCTTTTGGGTCCCTTCCAACTCAGGATTCCAATTCTATGATTCTATGAAAACTACAAGACCTCCAAATTTCTTCTTAAAAAGTCTTGATAATTTAACTGTTTTCTAAGCCTGTGCCCTTTGAAAGTACAAACCAGCAATTGGAAGAAAAAGGTCAGTGCTGTCACCTTTAGAATGGTCTAAAATCTGTCCACAATAAAAATACTGTAGAAGATTTCTACAGTAGAGTTCCTTGCCAAAAACCCCTACACCCTAGAAACTTTAAAAAAATATGTGTATACATATGTGCACACGCACTATAAATGGAACTGTAAGAGTTCTTCAAGTCTGTGGTACTTGTGACTGATCTTCAAAGCTAGGTTTCAGGATTCCAGCTTACATGTTGGGTTGTGAATGTAGAACATTATGGTTACTACTTTCTGTGTGGTGCTTCTATATCTATAAAAGGATGTCTAGCTCCTATTATTCCCACATGTTCTGGGTTAGATTGCAGTAAGATTGTGCTATTTGTTGAGGCCTGGAGGTGATTTTGTTACATCATGACAGTTAGATACTGTTAGATTTTGCAAATACTATCTTTGAAATGTGGTTTTCCTATACCTTCTAGCCTCTGAGAGTCTCTCTTGTGTGTTCAGAAAATAAAGATATGACCAGCTTTCTAGTTCGAGGCTTAGCTTGGTTGATGCTAGGCTAGGGATCTTAGGTGTGGGCTTCACTGAACAGTAGTGACAGACCCATTATCTTCACTCTAAGTGGCTGTCACTGGGAAGGCTATAAGTAGAATATTTTACAATCTGCATCTTTGAATCAGATGCAAAAGTTCCGAGCATCATGTAAGACCTATGAGGACCTCTTTGCATTTGTTGGATTATTTTTACTATGCATTCTGTTGCACACCAGTCTTCTCAGTTGATGGCTTGTATGAAGTGCAGTAGTATGCTCTTGTATAAGCTTTTGATAGTAAACAAAGGATTTCAGTGCTGTTTGGATCTTTGCTCCTCTGTAGAACTGATTGATAAGGTGTGTTTAAAATAAAAAAGTAGTATCCTATATGTTACATATATGTGCCTGTATCCAACGTATAGAGAAATGAAGCAGCTTTGTATACTGTTAATTCATATCAGTTACCCTCTGAAAAACAGAGCAGCTCGATAATTTTAACAATTTTCACCTTTCGGACCAGAAGACTCTGTTAGGGCATGCAAGACCAAAAATTCCTATTTGTTCTTCCACTTCAGATGCTGTCATTAAAGATTACAATGCTCTGCTATGATAGGAGAAAACATGGCTATTGCTTATCAAAGCCTGGCTACTGTTCACTTAAACTGAGAGATTCACTACTTAGAACTAAAAGTTAAAGTACAAGTGTAGGCATCTCATGAATAAGACTAGTATATATTTCTTAGATGTTTGGGTTTAGTTTTGTCATCATTAATTCAACACTATGCTGCTTAACTTGTTCAAACAGCTTGGGATTGTGAAAAACTCACTTTTTCTGCTGAAGAACTAAGGGAAACCAGTGGGAAAGAATACAGTTCTTACAGTTCAGAATTTTGTATTCCTACTTCTGTAATAAGGAATAAAATCCTAAATGAAGAATACATTCTGAAAATCTAGATATGGCTACTAAGGATTTTTTTGAGAGACCGATTTGAACTTCAGGTAGATGTATTTAGTTAAAAATGAGGTTTGAAAAGGCAAAGAAGAAGAAGAGGAAGTAGAGAAGAACATACATTCCTGATGGCAATGTCATAGGTCCGAGAGACTTGTGCTATAATCTCATGTTATCTGTTGCTATACTGCAAATCTGTTAACTAAATTACACTTATTTCCACTTCCCTGTGTTAATTTTTTGTATCCTAGAGTTACATACTGGTAGACTGCTGTCCTGTATTTTTGCAGAAGATATGTTATTGCTTGGAATGCTGTATGCTAGTTGTTAATTGGACATGTTGAGGTTTTGTATAACCGTTTAGGTTGACCTGATATTTTCAGATACATTTCATGACAGTTTATCTGTGTTACGATAGTTGGAGCTGGAAGAATGCATGGAAGAATTAAAGGAAGAACAAAGAGCCAGAGTAAAGGCTGAAGAACGAATAAAGGAGGTAATGATACTTAATTGTTAATCATCTTTACTTTTAAAGGAGACACCAATCAAACTATCCACTTGCTTAATTAGGCATAATTATCAACGACCTCTATCATGGTAGCTTCCAGAGTTTCAGTTCAAAGTCACACAGATCGTTCACTAGCCTAAGGGCTATGATGAAATCTGCGTTTAGTAATGTGTGCTTGTTCTCCTGTTCCAGAGCCTTGAACTCTGGGTCAAGCTACTCTTTCAATGTGTTTCATTCATTTGGTGTATTGCTTATGATCTGGAGCATACTGATGTTTGTTCTTCTTGAGAAAGTGATTAAATCTATTTGCAATTTGCAGCAGATGGATAGTTCTTTGAGGTCTCCCACCTTCTTTATCATGACTTGCACTGAAAAGCAGTTTGTTGCAACGGTTATTTAATTTGGCTTATTCTACCCCTTTGATTTCTAAGTTTTGTTTCTGCAGGCAGTAAAAATGTCAGATGGTTTTCCGCATGGCCTGTTGGCCACAGCCGTCAGTTGTTGTAAAGCGCAGTTTCGCGTTATGACAGAACCGAACTAACAACTGGTCACAGTTAAACTGTGGGCTCTATTTCAACCTCTGTCCATTGTTTCTGACCTAAAAAAGATTCTTTTACATCAATAAGCAGAATTTTTTGTAATAGAGTTGAGTGTAAGATAGTGTAAATGAATGGATTTGGATCTTAGATGTGATCTGGAGTGGAATGAAAATGGTGGTACCCATTGGAACTTGAGCAACAAGTGGTAGCCCACAGTATAGGGAGCAGATATCCACAAAGGACTCTGCACTCTACAGGGTTCATTGCAGTCCTGTAGTGCGGCCATCCCCATCCTTCTGTAATAAGAAGTGTATCAGTAGACTCTGCTGGACTTTTTATTTGAATGCTTAAATGCTTTTTAGCCTAAATACGCACTGCAACAAATCTTCCTCTGTCATGCTAGGCTGCTTGGACCGAGCACCTTGTCACAGGAGAAGGGATAAGCTAAGTAGCAGTAATCTCTAAAATTGTTCACTTTGATGCTAGTTTAACAGCTACAGCGCACTACACAGACCTGTAATTTTTTGTCCTTCTATCATAAAAGATGAAAGAAGGAAGGCCTGTGGTTGCAGCGATTGCATAGCTGTAATCTTTAATGAGTGTCTGAGTTAATGTTTCCTTCAAACACAAAACCCTGTATATCTTAACAGTTATCATTGAACTTTCAGTTTTTCAATGATTGGATTAATGTTCAATGTGAAGAAAAATCGGATCATCTTAAACTTTCAATTTTGGGATGCAGTTTTTGCAGGGGAGAGATACAGTGGTATGCATTCCCTCTGATACATAAGGATGAATATAAGGAGAGCATTGGCCTTCATTAAGTTTTTTTATTAGTAAAATAAATTCTTTGGTGTTAATGGCTCATATAATACATGCAAAATAACATGATATGAAAGCTATTTTTTGCTTGCTCTTGCTCTGCAACATTCTGTATGTACTGAAGACAGTGTTGAGCCAGCAGTTTTGTGTGCCTGCAGCAATTTCCTTATTGCAGCTGTGGATAAATGAACCTGTACAGAGCTGAACATTATAGTGCCCTGAATATTTCTGGTACAGGAAGCTCTTTATCAGTTATGTCAGTTACTTTGGGCATTTCTCTTTGTGATACTGTTCTGTAGGCTTGCAAAGCTGGGGTTGGATTTGGGGTTTTTTTGGGCGGTTTTGTTGTTGGGTTTTTTTTAACTGACTGATAGAAATTACTTTACTCTTACTCTTTTTTTTCCCCACAGCTGGAAACTGAAAACGCAAGATTAATGAATCTAAATACCTCCCTATCCGAGTTTCTTCATGCACAGTCAGTAACCAACATGATTTTGGAAGATGAAGGTGTTCTAGGCAGCATTGAGAACTCTTTCCAAAAGTTTCATGCTTTTTTAGACCTCCTTAAAGATGCTGGGTAGGTTGTCATGTTACTTAATTCTTACTGTTTCTGCTGAGATCTTTCCAAAATTACCTTCCCAATGAAATATGCTGCCTCTTTCCCCCATATGTCTGGGACTGAACTCACAGGGAGCAAAGGAAGAAAAATTATCTGTTTGTACTTATGGTTTAGTCTTTTCTCAGTGGGAAAAACATGATCCAGGCACCGTCCAGCTGAATTCAGGTATCTATCCTTGGGAAAGGCTTTCACAAAGCCCATTCGAAAAGCGAAGAAAGCTTCTATTATAGCATGCTTTCAAGTCTTTATCGGATCATCTGTGGCTCTTAGCATTCCCATAATATGAAATGTTTAAAATGTAGTTGAACTGGCTTCAGAAAGTGTCCTGTTGCCTTGGGCCTCCATTTACTAATTGACGTACAGAAATCTAGATGGATGAATCAGACCTCTGTACTTAAATTCTGCATTATTTATTATTACTTGAAATATTTCAGAGAATACTGATTAATATTTGTCTTAACCACCGTTCCTGCAGTTTCTCAGATGATGTTTTATCCTTCCCATTTGTCAAAGAATTTCAGCGTAAGTTCTCAAACCTGTTTTGTAAAGCTTATGTAGCCAGACATGGCAGTTTCATCCAGGAGAGTGAAGAATTGGTAAGAAGATATACTGTAGTCTACTCTGCACGTTCAGAGATGACCACGAAAAACTTTATTTGCCATCCCTGCCTCCTGCTTCCATCTGCCTCAAAACTGTAATAAATTAATTTAATGTAAAGTTCACCCTGAGGCTCTGTTCTACTTTGGTTCCAATCAACTGGTAGAGTTGCCATTGCTTTGAGAATCAATTTCAAACTTTGGAGGATGGGTCCTATATGTATTCATGACAATAGCCAGCTGCTCTGAAAGTTACGGAATCCCAATTGTGACAACTGCTCTTCTCAATAAGCTTCTGTTTATGCTGTGCTATCAATTGTTGGCTGCAACTTCTCACTTCTTCCTGAGGCTTAAAACACCCAACTGCTGGTAAGTTTGTCCCAGTTGTAAGGTGGCAGGTGAAACAACATGACTGTATTTGTGAAGCATGTAATTGGATTTGGCTGTTGGAGATTACGCTAGTTTGTGCAACAATCTTCTGCTTGAATGATAATTCTAATCTTTGTTCTGCCTGACAGGGAATCTGCTTGCTAGCATCCTGCTCTGAAAGCAGTGCTAACTGGGAAAACTTCACTCTTAAACTCATGACACTGAGTGAGGATTGACAGTTTTGAACCTGCAGGCTAGTTTGTGCAAAGACAGGAAAATAGCTTTAGCTACATGTTTTAATCTTTATTAAGCTATTTCGGGCTTCTCAGGAAATAATGGAAAAAAACCCTATCTTCAAAGTGTCAAACAGTTTCTGTTTCTTGTTCTGGTTTTGAATGGTTAGGTCTTTCACAGGGTAAGATTTTTTGGTGTCATTTTCTATTAAACTTTATTTTACAGACTTGGACAACTTGCTGTATTAGCTGGGATAGACCAGTCAGATTTCGGTCTTCTGGGGCATCCACAAATGAATTCTACTCTCAGTAAGCCTGCTAAAACGCTAAAGGAGAAGTCTTTTGAAGAAGAACGGCAAGAACATACCCAGAATAGCAAAGTAAGTCTATAGAGGGAATGCTTGTGGCAAAGTACTTGATGCTGTTTAAGATACTTTTCAGTTGTTAGCCCCCTCTGAGTGAAAATAATGATTACCAAGTGATCCATGAAGTTATTGCAATTTTTGCTGTAGCTGTATTTATACAGATCATAATAATTCAATTATTAATGTCAGCTTTTTAAGTGGTTACTGTTTGGAACAGAAACCATAGTATTTTCTAATGTTCTAAAGAAAGTGTTGGTGGCAATTCTTATTCTGAAATATGAAGTTCCAATATTGGTATGTGTCCATTAAAATGGAAAATAACATGACTAGGTTTTTTAGAAACATTTAGAATAGAATAGAATAGAATCATTAAGGTTGGAAGTGACCTCAAGGATCATCTAGTCCAACCATCCCCCCACCACCTATTACCCACTAGACCACGTCCCTAAGTACCATATCTAACTTTTCCTTAAACACCCTCAGGGATGGTGACTCCACCACCTCCCTGGGCAACCCGTTCCAATGCCCGATCACCCTTTCAGAGATTTAATAATGATGTATAGTGGTTTTAAAAAACAGCATGATAATAACGAGTAGTAAAATATGCCTGTTGAAAAGCAGGAATTTTCTTAAGTTACTGCAATGTATGTGTACAGTCCTGTCAGATTTCTTCCTAGGCCATGCTGTGAAGTTCAGACAACTACAACTTTGCACTACTAACAACATGTTTGTTTCTACTCTGAAGTCAATAAGTAGAAAACCACCTGGATTTTTCAAGGGATGTACTGAAGTTCCCTTAAAAAAAATTAACATCAGGCTTCAGATTTTAAGGCAATTAAAAATTAAGGTACTGGCAGCCTACAGCCTTGTCCAAGTTGGATACAGTCAGGCTAAGAATCATTCTACATTCCAGTATGTTTCTTATACCCAATGTCTTCCCTATTAAGTGTTCCAAATTCCTCAAGAACACCATTGTTAAAGGAGTAGCTGCTCCCTGTGCATTCACACACCATTCATGGTGGCCTGTGCACGTGTGTGCACACACCCCCCCCCTTTCGGCTCGATCCTAGGTTTCCTGCAGCAGAGTCTCAGGCATTGATTTTATAGATTTTATAAAATAATTAATTTAATTGAAGGGTGCAGTAGCAGGATTAGCCTAGGCAATTCAGAACAAAGAAATTCCAGGGCAATTATATCCTTGGGATCCCCACAGCTGCCCCTCACGCACCCTTCACACGCTGTCCACGCGCTCTTTCATCCAATGGTGATTTTTGGTCTGGGGTCTTCTGACATCCAATTGGATTCTTTTTCTGCGGCCAGGCAGGCAGGCTCTTATCTTCTTGGTTTGCAGTTTCTGCAGCTTCTGCTGAAGGTTGGAGCCTCCCTATCTTCTGGTTTATGCTCCTTGTGCATCTGCCCTTGCTGGCGGAACATGGAGTACTGGAGTCCCAGACTTGGGAAAGACACTACCGAGACATTAGTGTGATACGAAAACACTTTCCCATACTAAAAGACTAAACACCACACTGAACTAGCTGTTAGGAAAACAGCTAGGAAAATTGCTGAGAAAAATACCCCTATTGCAGTCTGAAGGCTTCAGCAGATCTAGCTACTCATGCTAAGTAAAGCTAAGCAAGCAGCACAAATCACACCCTGTTATAATCCCAAGTAATTTATTCTAATTAAAACCTACTTACTTACATTAAAGAACTAATAGCCCTCAAGATCATGAGCTTCTAAAATATGATGGTAAAAAGTATTGGGGGTTTTAATGGTGTGAAAAACAATTTCTAGTTTTGCAGTTTGAATCTGCTAAAATTATTTGGAGTAACAGAACAGTTCTCATTATAGGTTCTTTGACATTTGTTATAGTTTGGCTTGCCACAGTGTTTTCACTGATGGACTCTTCTGCACTGTGGCATTAACTTGTTCATGCAAATTGTTGTTCTAATTCAGCTACATTTAGAAGCCTGAATTTAAAGTGCGTTTTTAAATATACATGACAAAGGATGATTACAAAAAGCTTCAGCTACTCTCTTGTCCTGGTACTGGTTAGTTCGCATTCTTGTAGCAGCTTCGTATTGTGGGATATGCTTTTGGGACCACACTATGGTGAACAGTGAGCAAATGTAATGAACTGCAGGTATTTTAGAATGAGACATGATTGGGCTTTGGCTGCTTCAGTGTATCTGACACATTTATATATGTGTATGTGTATGCCTATATATACTGTAGTATAAAGTTCAAGCTAGATGTGAAACTGTAATACGCCTACTTTGTCATTATCACTCTAGCAATCTTTTCAATCTTGCTTGCTCTGAAAGGTCATAAGAGTCGTGTGATGGCTATTATCTCTGAATCCTTTCTATATTATGTGAAGACTTTTATTTTGCTATGCAGATTTTAGTATATGGCAGTTGCAATACTCGATTTTTTTTTTCTTTAGTTGCATCAGTATCTTCACTGGAATCTCTTATTTCAGAACAGACCTAGGGACATCCAAGTTTCTCTTCCTGGCACGTTTCAATCCCAGATTGTTGCGAATAATGCCTTCACTGCTCTTAGAGAAATAACAGAACTTCAGACGGCGGGGCAACAGTACCATCCTGGGTCACAGAAGGAAAATGAAGCTCAGACAATGAACCAAAATAAAGAGGATAAGCCTCGAAATAGTACTCCAACATTCTCTGAGAGGAGAGTCAAACAAAATGAACAAGCAAAAGGGCATCACTCAGAAAGGCAATTGGCTACCAGTCTGCATTCATTTTCTGATTCCAGTGAACATATTAGAAGTAATGGTAGCAGAATATCCAGTGGTGCTTCTGGTGAAAAAAGCAAAAGTTGTTCCTCAAAGAAGTACATCCCTAGAGCAAATGAAATGGCAATTCCAAATGATGGAGCAAGAGGAGACCAAAGTAGACTGCAGACAGTAAACCGCTCTGGAACAGATACTGTAGGATCTGGCTCTGAAATACAAGAAAGTATCCAAAGTGTTACCAGCATTTGAAATGGTTCTACAACATTTGGACTAATCTTTACACTTGAAAGATTACAAAAGATTCACAAAATATACTGAGGCATTCAAAATTTATTTTTGAAGTAGTGTAAGCTTTGTAAACTTTTTAAAGATTGCATGCTGTTTAATATTCCTGTTTCATGTTTGCATCACTTGTCACTAGATTTTTATTTTTAGAAACATGGCGCACAGGTAGAATGGTGCCCTTCAGTTTTGTGTTACAAAGGATTCCTGGTGCATAGATTTTATTGCGTGTCACAGATATCATTAGAGTGTAAACTGGTTTAAGATAATAAAATTAATTTGAGTACAATTTTTTTCTCTCCAGTGTTTGTTTCCAGTGTATTGCAGTGGAAGTGGGAAAAATGGCTTTAGGGCAAACATCAATGGGTGCCTAACTATCTGTGGGTGTGACGTTCCCAAAGGTAGTGGAAGTTTCAGATTCAAAAATGAGCCCAGAAAAATTTCTAAAAGAAATACTTAAATGCAGCCATTCTTATTGCTATGACTGCAGATCATTGAATAATACCCATTGGAAGGGATGTCTAGTCCAACTCAGCTAGGTTGCTCTCAGAACGTAGAGAAATGTGAGAACTTAAAGAATATAATTGTTTTAAAACCTCTGGGGCTTGCCCCCCAGCTCCTTGTTCCTGTCCTGTTGCACAGGCAGCTGATTTGCAGTGCTGAATTATGACACAGTCATGTAGATTTTGATTTGCCTCACATGGCACAGAAAATAATTTTGTTTTGCACCATGAATAAGAACATGATGCACTGAAAAATAAAGTAGTGTCTTTCTTCGTATTTGTGCGCTTGCCTCAGTGCCATGAGAAGGCCATCAGTCAAGAGCCTAATATACATTTCCTTCACTAACTACTGTTTTGTGTGTAAACAGGAGTTCTTTGAAATTAAACTTATTAGGAAGGGTTGTGGAGATGAGGAAGATGTTACACATTTAGGCAAATTTTAGGAAAAGTGTTTTTAAGCAGCATAAAGTTTGCATTTGGAACAATGAAAACCTAAACACTTTCAGTACAGGGTTTAACACTAGATTCAATAATGGGAGTGAATTTTGCTTTGAATGAACTAGTCAATATTATTTCCTTAAAGTAACTTCTCTCTCTGTCTTTATTCGTGTGCATTTGCTTATGTCAGTCCTGATTTAAAAGAAATTTCTGAAATTGCAATAGTGAACTCTGAGAGATTGCGTAGTATAATCTGACATAAAATGCTAATCTCTGAGAGGTTCACATGTTGAAAACGCATCAAATTGTGCAGTATTCATGAGAAGCTGCTTTTTTAAAAATACGTTTTGCCTTTATTTCACTACTTACAGTATTAGCTGAGATTTTGAATGATCATAATGTTTTAACCTGTTTGATGTGGACTCATTTTTTTTCTTGGCAATGTTGTATTCCATTTGCGGAGTGAAGGTGACAGGGTGATGGAGCAACAGAAGGTATTTTTCACGTACAGGAATTAGGCAAGATGATTTGGGCTGAACTGGGGGGGGGAAATACAGTGTAACTTTCTTCTTACTCTGTCATCTGCCCTGGGAGTTCTGGAACACAGAAGATCTGTAGAAATTCCTGACTTGAATTGCTTGACAACTATGAAGAAACGCATGAATTCTCAACTGGAAATTTTCTACTGAGCAAATAGCACAAGATTACCTTAGTTATTGCAATATTGCACAAGTAGTTGCACAATAAAAGTACATTATTTATACAGACCTTGTCACTTCAGAATAATAGCAGGTAATATATTAATCTATGCAATTTTTTAGATAGTCTCCCAAACATTTGAGGTCTTTTGCTTCAGTCATGATTCTTCACTTGTGGTTTTGGTTTGATCGAACAATCACATGCAATCAGTTTCTTCAGCATTGAAATGCTACATGTTCCCTTTTTAAAACTAAAACTCTAAAGCTACTCACTGTGAAATAGTGCATAAAATTATAAATTCAAAAGTGTTCAGATGTTTGAGGTTAGGAATTACAAATCTGTCATTTCTTCCTAAAAATACCACAAAGAACTTAAAACAGTTTATGTGCTTATAAGCAGGCAGTATGAATACCTTTAGTGTTAAATACTACTATTTGCTTTTGAATTATGAATTAATGTCAAAAATAATTTAAAGCAAAATTGACCAGGCAGTATATAACTAAGATGGGCATATTTTTTCAGTGGGGTTAGTACTTAATTTTTTATTTTTTTTAATTGGAAACATGAATTCTCCATCTTCTCACTGGAGCTGATGTGTAGCACACTTACTGTGAGAATCTGGAGTCCATACTTTGCATATAGCTGAATGTTGGATCTGAAGTCAGTAGAGATAATGGATGTAAATTACCTGGGGGAGAAGTATTTTCAATGCTATCATGAATATTTCAGAAAGGTCAAGGTTTTTACTAATGATTTAAAAAAAATATTTTGTGTATATAAATAAAATTATTTTGTACATAGAAACATTTAAGAATAAAGTATTTTAATAAAATGTAAAGGATATTTTTGTGTATATATATATACACACATACATACATACATACATTTTAGATTGTTATGTAACCATTTTACCCTGAGTTTGGATGTAAACTGTTTTAACCTCTTGCTGCTAGTTAATGTTTTACGTATTTGTGTTCTCGTTTGACATAAAAACCTCAAATCAATATACCAGCTATTTGCTAGAGGACATGCTACTGTTTACTTATAAACCTCAAGCACTTTTCTGTCTTCATTTAGGCTTGCCGAACAGTACTTTTCACACTTCATAACTGCGATATTTGGAGCCAGATCTCTGAAAAACAAAATAACCCCAAACCCTTGTCTGAACTACCTGCATCTTGTTTTAAGTCCCACCAAAATTTGCTAGTTCTCGCTAGTTTGCTGGACCATGCATCCCAGCTGTCTCCTGCAGCACCTGCCAGGTTGCTAGGCTCTCAGCATTATTTGTCTTTTAATAATGACGTCAGTTTGCCCGTTATTGTACCAGACAGAGAACTCGTGTGCTCGTACTCCTTCAGTGATCTGATTCTATTCCAGCAGTAGTCGATGAAGGTTTTTCTGTACAGCATAACATGAAGTCGCAATGACCCGGGTGCCAAGGTTCACTGAAAACAGCACTCTCTAGTTTTGTGTTAATTATACAAATTCACGTACGTCTGCAGGGATTTGTGGCACTTGAACGGTCAGGTTCTCTGTCAAATGCTGGAAGCTAGATGCATTCCTGGAAGTCATAATTTTGAAAGCTTGTATTTTATATCGTGCGGCTATGAATATTGATATAATGCATTTATGGGTTTTGATGTAATAAAAATATAAAATCATAGCTGCTGGTGCAGAAGTATTAAAGTAGGAGTAATGTCAATTCAATTGAAGCAAAACTCTGACGTGACATTTACTATTCCTCTTCATTCTCTCCAACTGCAAAAAGGTGTTAATCTCTTGCATGTAGCAAAAATGGAGTATTTTGTGTCTAGGAAACTTTCTGGTTTATACATCCTTATCAATTCTATTTATTCCCCGTCAATGCACAATGTGAAACAGATTTTCTGAAGCTCTGGGTGGCTAGGGTTCCAGCACAGTTGTCCTCTGATCTCATGGGAGCTGCTGTTTTTGACCCTTTTGGTCAGGATGGCACTTTCCTGAACTGAAAAACTACAATACCTGATAGTTACTCCCTGTGCTCTGAGCCGATACCAGCACCAGCTTGCCTAGTTTCTGTTTTTGCGTTCTAGCTCGTTGTGCCAGAGGTTTAAATTACACTTTTAATTCCAAAGTTTTAATTTACCTTGTGGTTTGTGCCACAGAGGATTCAAGACTGATCCCGCGTGGTTATTGAAACACTTCCCATAGCAGTAGCCAGGCTTCCTGACCTCAGCCACCAACCTAAACTATTTCTGGCTGCTTCCGCTACCCCTTCCTACTGAGGGCACCTTTTTTCCAACAGGCTGGAGTTTGAAGCTGCCTCTCTGGGCAGACGTAGGTAGGCTGGGTATAATATTGGGAAAAGCTTCTTCAAGGAGCTCCTATCTCTTAAGCCTGTTTCTGTTTGAGAATCTAGTAAAAACAATTTATTGTAGTTGCATCTATGTTGTTACTGAGCATTTCGGTAGAGGCTTCTATCTAATTAGAACTAATTTTAATAATTAGAAGTAACATAGTTGTTCTGGGTGTTGTGGTCTGAGACATACTTTAAAAATAACCACGGTGTTCTGAAGAGAACGTGTCCAGCCTGTAACATCCCTGACATTTGCTGTTCTCTCTTTAGCACTGGGGAGGGTTCTGGCGTCTGAAAGCGAGTTTGGTGGGTTTTTCTTAAGCTACAGCTATTACTGAAATTAAGGTTAGCTTTGCTCTAAAACCATGGCCTCTGTTTACAATCTTTTAAGCAAAACAACTTGCATAAGATGAAAATCTATTAACTAAATACCAGATTGGGCTGTAACCTGTAAATTCCTTTTATTCTAGGTATGACCTGTCTTCACAGGAAAATGAACAAATTCAAGTAGTCAGTATTTCTTCAGTGAAATAATTTGTAATGAAAAATGACCTTTTACATAAATCTCATTATTCACAAAATAATGGACATCAACACTTCAGTTTCTGAAAAAAAAACCTACAGACTTGATACACAGACAATTAATGTTGATGACAAACTTGGTAAACATGCAGGGGCCTAAAGCGCGGCCAGCATTACTAGTAACACTGGGCAGACTAAGGTGTTCAAGAGCTTTGTGCAGCTGTGTATGAGGCTCATGGTCTTGTCCCAGATATTTGGCAATTATGGGGCTCCACAAAGCCCATGTTTTCAGTCATACCTAGCGGCTTGTTTTGCCACAGTCGTTTTACTGCTACTGCCTTTAAAATCACTTCTGAAGACTGACCGTAAGGCAGTGCGTCTCACTAGAACAACTAGCAGGCACTGGATGAGCTAGAGCCTGCCCTCGACTTACAGCAGTTCAGCTGCGTAAAGGCCCCGCTTCAAACGGCCTCACGCTAAGGCGCCTGTGGAGGGAACGGTCTGTTACCTAGGGACCGGCCCAGGACCTGGCAGGGCTCAAGGCAAGTCCCGGCTCTGCTGTCCATTCCGTGAGATTAGTTACGTTTCAGAGCTCTCCTGGTTCGGCCGCGGCCGAAGTTTGCAGTTTCGAGAAGGCGGGGAGGTGGGTGGGGAGG
>VWZZ01004289.1:75388-145470 GCA_013399095.1 Psophia crepitans | reverse complement strand
GCTGGCGCGGCGGGTGGGCGGTAGCAGCATCTGTAGGAGCGTTCGGGCCGTCATGGAGTGCGGGCGGCAGGTGGCGAACTTCGGGGCCGGGCCGGCGAAGCTGCCGCGCTCTGTGAGTAGGGACCGGGGGCCCTTCGCGGTGCGGGCCGGGGCGTTGCGGAGGGAGGAAGGGGGTGTCGTCTTCGTCTTCCACCCCCCCTCACACCCCTGCGGGGGGGGCCGTGCTGACGGGAGCAGGTGGCTCTGCCTGCAGGCTGAGGGGACTCTCGCCTGGGCTGGGGCCTGCCGGGCGTCGCGGTGCCTTCTGCCTCCCAGCCCGGCTCCCCGGGGGCCTCCGCGGGTGCCGGCTGCAGAGCGAGAGTCGGGGGAGCTTCAGTAGGGAGCAAGGAGTTACCCGCGCAGCGACGAAGCGCCCTTTCTCTCCCCATCCTGACGCAGTTCGGGGCCCCGGTGAGTTTGGGTGTTCTGGAAATGCACCCTCGTGTTGAGGAGTTTGTTCCCGAGTCCGATCATCATCCTGATGGTCGTTCGTCAAGGGCTTTATCAGTTTTGGGATGGAACGCAAGTCCTCAGGTCGAGTGTGCTGTCAGCTGGTAAATGATGTGGTAATTTCCTGAGAAGTCTTTATTTAAAATATGATAATGAGTATAGTGTAGACTCAACCCTCTGGGAAGTTGCATCAGCAGTCATAGATTAGCCACTTACGTATGGAGAGGGGGTGGCTTCTGCCAAATTGTGTTCATCTGACTTTCAAATTAAGAGTTATGTTTTCTGGAAATTTTTTTTTTTTCTTAGTTTCCTTCATAGTCTTTGTAATTATTTTCTGTGTTATTTCTCTAATAATTTCTCTAATAATTTTGTTTATGTAAATGAATTTGCTTTTTTTTTCCTTTTCTCATGAAAATGTTCTTTGTAGATTCTTGTTCAGTCCTGAACGCTTGGCTCAGGAAGAGGCGCTTAGTCGAACTGCTGCTGTATCCAACTCTCCAACAGAGAACACTGAGATCTGAGTTTTGGGTTTGTGGAGAGTGTAGCTGAACTCCGCAGTATTAATCTGTTTTCCCCTCTTGAAAATGCAGTACTCTTAGCTGGACTACTGTATCATCTCGATTGTTTCACTTTGTTTGTGGGCTGATGCCACATATGAAGTGCTTGGACTCAAGTGAAGCAAGAAGGTGGACAGAGCTCTTCATGGCGATTGTAAGGTGTATCATAAATGTCTATTGTAAGGCATGTGCAGGTTGTCAGATAAAGAATATTACTAACAGAATTGGATTTTATCAAGCAATTTAACAAGCCCTTTCTAGTAGTCTGTGTTCCTTTTGACTCCCTGCCCCCTTCCTCTGGCATGGATAAACTTGCATGTGAAACACAGTGGTTAAAAGTTCACAATTTCTAACATCAAAATCAGCACAGCTGTTTCTGGTTACCTCTTGGTGAGCAGTTGTTACAGTTGACAGGCCATGCAGCTACCCAGTCAGCAAGGCAGATTTCTTGTTCCTGCAACTGTCCAGTGCATGTGGTTTCTTGGCAGATCCTGTGCCACATGCATACAGGATTTGTTCTGGTGGCTTTTCCACTGGGGCTGCAGCTCCTTCTGTTTCCTTTAGGAGGAACTAAGAATGTTCTAGTTCTCACACAAGAACTTACTGAAATTAGAAACTGCAGATCCAATGGTTAGAACCTAATTCTACCTTATTGATATTCAAGAGCTATGGGAGAAGAAAGAAAAATGGAAGACTGAAGCAGCAGATTACCTGACTAGGGCATCTAGGAGCAACCTGTGTTTTTTGATTGTCTCAATTTTGCTTCATTTATTTCATAATGTTCAACAACATAGAGAAGGCTCATTTTCAGAAAGAGTGGTGCTTCATTCTGTGAAACCAGGCCTTGCCCTGTTGGGTCAGTTGACCATATCTGGTTCCCCAAGCTGTTTTTTTTCCTTTGTTTTCCTCAATACCTTGATTGTTCTATTTGTGCAAGTGAAGTGAGAGAACACAGGGTGGAGAGGTGGGTGTTTAAGATGCTTGATTAAAGTACACGTTGAGCATTCTGTAAAAATTTGGGAGTTCTGTCCAACTCCTAGAAATCACGCTGAAATCTGGAAATGCAGCTGTTGAAATAATAATTTAAAACGTGGTGTCTGCAACAAGCATAGTACTTAATTATGCTATCTTATGAAAAGCCTTCAGCTACTAGATGCAACGAAATTGTGTTCATGACTATACTTCTGTGAATCTTGCTGGGCAATTGTCAGTTTATTGCAAGGTGGAGCAGTTGGCATATGCATGATGCATCAGTGACTTCAGATAGTGGAATTCCCTTAACTTATTTGTGGATTTTTTTCTTTTGTTAGGTATTACTAGAAGCACAGAAAGAACTGGTGGACTACAAAGGACTTGGTATAAGTGTTCTTGGTAAGACTTTAAAAGTTTTGAATCTTTCAGAATGTACATGTGTAACCAAATTGTTTAGTAAGAGTTTTTGATCTTGGTATTTCAGATTCGTTTCTTTTTTAATACCTTATTCTGATAATGTGTCTGTCCAGAGAATTCTTTTTCATACTTATGGTCTCCTGATGAATGGTAGAAAACAAAATGATACGTAGCCAGATGTTTAGTGATTCAAAACTAAGGACTAGAGACAAAAAAACCTGTAATCATATGTAAAACATAGTAATTTTGGGTCTTTGGGCAGGGATGTTTATGTATGTGTATACATAGGCAATATATAAAAAAATTATATATCTATAAAATACTATATATACAGATACTATATATAGGTATAGACATACTATACACATGTGTGTATATGTAGACACCATCTATAGTGTCTTATATACTATGTGGCAAAATGCTTCAAATGTATTTGATGTATAGCATCCTTCCCATTAGGAAGGCAATGCTGTGCTGTCATAAGGGGAGGAAGTCTTCTGTGCTGCATGGGTGGCTGACTGGCTTGTCAGCCCCTGTTGCACAAAAATTTTAGGCAAGAAAATGGTCAGAGTTTTGCTAGTCCTGTCAAAATGTTTGATTGCCGAAAGTAGAATGTGCAGCAGTCTCTGCAGGACTGGGATTCATGTTTAAATTGTATACTTTTACAGATGAAAGAAAATATGGATTTAATAAAAGGAATTACTATTAAGTCTCCTTAATGTTCAGTTAGGAGTTCTGCATGAAGAACCCTTATTAAAAATAAAAGTACAAAACAAACCGCTGTACCTTACTCTATACTTGCTACAGTATTAGTAGCAGAGAAGGCTCTTAGAGTGAGGCAGACTTTCACCTTTCTAGGGTGTACCCTACACTTTTTTTACACAAACGTAGTTGTTCCTGGGGTGGTAAGGTCATGTGGATGACAAATGTGAACGGACTGGCTTTGCTTGGATCTAGACAAGACTGGAGGTGTAAGTTTTCTGTGGGTATTTTGGAAAGCTCAACAAAGAGTTGGAACTTCAAATGGGAGCCTTCAGGCATTTTGGATCTGTAGTGTAAAAATTTTAAAGCTTAACACAGTTTTTAAATTGCATTCAAGGAATCATTGAATGGTTTGGGTCATCTAGTTCCAACCTCCCTTCCATGGGCAGGGACACCCTACACTAGACCAGGTTGCCCAGAGCCCCATCCAACCTGGCCTTGAACACTTCCGGGGATGGGACATCCACAACTTCTCTGGGTAACCTGTTCTAGGTGCCTCACAGTAAAGAATTTTGTCCTAATATCTAATCTAAATATCCCCTCTTTTAGTTTAAATCCATTACCCCTTGTCCTATTGCTATGGTCCCTGATAAACAGTCCCTCTCTGTCTTTCCTGTAGGCCCCCTTTAGGTACGGAAGGTGTATTCATTTTGTTTCATGCTATTTCTTCTTTCTTTTCCACCAAAGAAATGAGCCATCGGACCTCAGATTTCACAAAAATTTTAAACACAGCTGAAAATCTCATGCGTGAATTGCTGTAAGTGAATTAGTTCCTGCTTATTTTATGTTTGTGCTGGTTGTACCAACAATGACTGATGTGGAGCCATTTCCTTGAAAGCACCTGTTGTATTTGGGTTTTGGTTTAGATACTGTGCTGGACAGAGTAATTGAAGAGGTCATTGGTCTTCTCTTTGCTGATTCATTTGAATTTGACAATGGCTTTATTAGCTTAAGATGCTTTTTATGTATCTACTATACCCTGACTAGTTGACTTTCTTCTGAAACATTGATTTTTGTTGCCTTTATAGAACTCATGAAGGGTATCAACTTTCTTCAGGAAATAACTGGGAACAATAGAAATCAGTTCTGTAATGGTAGAGGTGACCTGTTCGTTACTCATGAGTCTGATTTTACTAACATAGGCCCAAAGGATGTGTGTTTAGAATCACTAATCGGGAGCTGTTTTCCTACCTGTAGTAAGAAAGTAATGTGTTTTTATAAGTTCTAAATAAAGTATTGTATATTAGAATTAATCTTCTCAGAGTAGTTAATGATGATTGTCATTTCATATAAAAGCTTGACTGTCAGTCACAGCCAGAATTGGGAGAGGCTTTAATGAGTAATTTGAACAAGTAGTTTTTGTGACTGAACAACTCCTGTTGTTCAGGACAGTTTGCACAACTCTGCACGTACAATTTACTGTATGGTTGCACTTTGAAATTGAAGGGTCTCAAAGCTGAATTCTACTGTGAGCACTTTGGTGTGACGTTCTTAACCTGACACAGACACCATGAAGGTAGCAATAGACAAACAGCAATTAATTGACCATTAATTTTGTTGGAATATTTTTCAAATCTGTGTCCTATGATAGTAGAGCTACTTGGGAGTGAATTTGTTTAATGCTATTTGGGGAAAGCTTGTCTGCAGCAAAAAATTATCAGTGAAGTGTATAGCATTATTCTTAATACTTAAGTTACTCAAGGTAAGTTAATGAGATTTGCTGAGGTAAGTTAATGGGATTTGGTCTAACATCTTAGCAAAATCTTCTAAAATAAGTGTGTTCTTATGTTGCTGTTAAATGCATAATATCAAGTAGTATGTGTTCTGTGTCTTCTGGGAATAATATAAATTGTTACTTCTTGCATACAGAAATATACCAGAAAACTACAAAGTTATTTTCCTCCAAGGAGGTGGATCTGGTCAGTTCAGTGCAGTCCCACTTAATCTTATTGGTTTAAAGGAGGGAAGACATGCAGATTATGTTGTTACTGGAGCTTGGTCAGCAAAAGCGGCTAAAGAAGCAGAGAAGTATGCCAAAGTGAATATTGTTCATCCAAAACTAGGAACCTATACAAGTAAGTTGATGATTACATCCATCCATGTGAATGTTTAGCTTTTTGAATCACCCTAAAAATTGGTCTGACTCAGCTATTGGGTTACTGAATGTTAACTAGTTAGAGTTGACTGCCCAGCACTCAAAGATTGACTGCCACATCTGTCCATGTTCATCACTGGGAGATCTGTTAAATGGCTTAACAGTCTCCACCAGTGAAGAATTGTGAAACTAGTCTGAGCAGACCCCAGAAAATAAGTGTTAAGAAGCAAATAGGGAAATGGTGTGGGCTGTCTCTTTTTTTGTCATTTAACTGAATTCTTGAGCTACTTGCAGCCATATTGCAAGGTATTTCAGTTTCAGGCACACTCTGAGATTGCTTTGAAATTTAGATACGTGTCTGGGATCTTAACCTTGTTGACCCAGGAGATGGGAGACCTTCTCTCCAGGGTTCCCCAATAGTTATCTTCCCACTCATGTGTCGTAACAGGCAGTTTGCTCTGGAACAGAAGGGTGATTTTCAACTACTCTTGAAGCTTCTTACTGGACATAACATGATCTGAATGACCACAGCGTAGAAGGAAGAAAAAGGTTAACTGTAACTGAGGCATTGTGAATTTGAGTCTGTTTCTAGAAACATTAAGTGTATAATTTGTCACTGGATATACATAAATGATTCTTGGAGCAGCAACACCTGAGTTCTAGTTTCTGTTCCTGCTAGTCATGCTCACTTTTCTTCCCTGTATTCTGAATTATAGCATCTGAACTGGGAAGACTGGCAACAGGAAAGACAAAGAATATCCCCATATGAGTTAGTACATTAACTGGTGGTTAGGACACTAACTTGGAAGATAAACTTATCGCCTCTGAGGCACAGGAAGGAATTGAACCCACAACTTCCCAGTTTAGGGGAGTGTATTTGCCATTTGGCAGCTGTATATAAGGGGAGAGACAGTAAATAATGGTGAAAGCAATAGCAGCACTTCTTTACCCCTCACATTTTGGAGAGAAAAAAGAAAGAGCAACCACTTGTTCTATAGGGAACTTGTTCTGTGCTGTCTGGGCATGACTGTGTATTGCCTGTTGACAGAGGAAATCTTAGTTTGTAAATCAGTTGCAAAGCTTAAATGGGTGGTAGGTAGGTAACCTTGTGTTCAGCTTGGGCAAGAGTGAAATGCTTCTGGGGATGCACAGAAAAACCCTGTAGAGAGCTTTGTCAGTGAGAATTTGAATGCTTCAGTGATTCCAAAGGAGGGTTTGTGGACCTAGTGCCTGAACTCCTCTGAAATGCTGTTTTGGACCCCAAGGGTGGTCGCCTACAGTATGGGATTGCAAATCTGGTGAAAATACCTTGAGGACTAAGGGCTGAAAGCCAAAAGAGTATTTGCAAGCTTAATGATGGCTCACCACACAATTTTGGGAAAGCACTAGTAGATTTTCTTTGCAGATAAATTATATCTTCCCAGTAACAAGATAACTAATACTTATACTGCAAAATAATTCTGGCTTTGTGTTCAAGTAAAATTGCATGCCAGAAAAATTACTCGTTTCCAGTGACCTTTGTTTTTCTTTTTTGTTTGTCTCAGCCATTCCTGACCCAAGCACTTGGAACCTTAATCCGGATGCATCTTATGTCTATTACTGTGCTAATGAGACTGTCCATGGTGTGGAGTTTGACTTTGTACCTGATGTCAAAGGAGCAGTCTTGGTTTGTGATATGTCATCAAACTTCCTATCCAGACCTGTGGATGTTTCAAAGGTACAATATGGAACACAGTGGCTGCACAAAACATTTTCAAACCTCAGTGCATATAATTAGGCACTTTGAAATGTCTGGATGGGCAGAGATGCTGAGCAGTAAAATTAAGCAAATTGTATTGTGTTAATTGGGTATCTGATGGCAGATACAAATGTTGAAATTTGAAGTTTTACATTGCAATGTCTATCTTCTTTTTTCAGTAAAAACACTGAACTATGTTGAAGTTGTTCATGTGAACAGCTACCCAAGATTATTTGTCCACTATGTGGTCTCCACTGATGCTGTAGATTAAAAATATTTTCTGAAACATATTTAGTATGTAGATAGTGTATATAGTTATAACAATGTACTGTGAGAATTTTTGATCCTCCTGCTTACATGGAAACTCAAAATTTTAAGTTGCTGAAGCGTCCTGTGCCTCACAACTACTGTGTCTGTTTCATATGTGGCAGAACGTAGTACTTGCTTATTTTTGCAAAGTGTGTTAGAGTGGGAAGTGTTACTAACCAGTGAAATAGTGTGTTGGACCTACACACAGATAAAAATGTAGCAAAGAGGAGGAATTGTTAGTGTGTTTATCTTGACCTTTCCTGATCTGCCTTTTTGAACAGGTGGATTGTTGTGCCTGTTCTGAAATACCAGATTGGTTGAAAATACTGTGATTTGTGTGAATTTAGTAAATTTACTTGGAGCAGTCTGAAATGGAGACAGCCTACCTTAAGAATCATTTGTGACTACTAAAAAAAGTTAGCAAATCATTGAGATTTTTTGTGTGATCTTCCTCAATTGAATGAATGGTTCTAATAGACATACATGGGATAACAATGGTAGCTGTAAGTGCACTTTAAAATCAGAACTTGCCCTAATTCTTTTTTGACCTACAACTTGCTTACTTTCAATGTGTTCTCTGAGCTGTTCAGCCTAGTTGTATGCCTGTTGTATAATGATACTGGTGTATGACTCAGTTGTAAGGCCTACTAGTGAATGCATGTAGTGAGTCCTTCTTCTTTCTGTTAAAGTTTGGCGTGATTTTTGCTGGTGCTCAGAAGAATGTTGGCTGTGCTGGAGTTACTGTTGTAATAGTACGTGAGGACTTGCTGGGATTTGCACTGAAAGAGTGCCCTGTAATACTGGATTACAAAACACAAGCAATGAATTCCTCTTTGTATAACACTCCACCATGCTACAGGTAACTTACCCTGACATTAAATATCTCCTTACTCAAAAAGCTACTGCACTGCCATCTGCTGCTCTTATGGAGAAAAGTTTCAGAAGCTGAACATTTGCCTTCAAGTCACTGTGTTGAAATGTTTCACATGATGGAAGGTGGTGAAGTCACCGTCCCTGGGGGTGTTTAAAGAAAGGTTCGATGTGGTACTTAGGGACGTGGTTTAGTGGGTAATAGGTAGTTGGGGGATGGTTGGACTGGATGATCCCTGAGGCCTCTTCCAACCTTAATGGTTCTATGATTCCTGTGAAAACATGGGAAGTGTCCGGCCATGTGACTGTAGTAGGTTTTGATGTTGCCTAGTGGGACTCAGACATAAAGGACATATTTTTAGAAGTAAATATGTCACAGTTCCATTGTAGAAGTTTCAGGACTTACCTGAACACAACTCTAGTCAGTTCAGTGGCTATGCTTCTATTGTTGCAAGTCTGTAACTTGTCACTTAGTCTTCTTGAACACTCAGTACAGATTTGATTCAATTTCTTCCTGAGGTGGTTCTCAGCATTTCAACCTCCAGATCCCTGTCCCTGTAAATCTTTTTTTTAAGGCATTTTAGTCATTTAGAAATGATGCTTTGCTACTGGAATATTTAGATGTTGAGACAGTAGTATCTACCTGTTCTTAATCTGGAGCATTGTTATACCAATATCCAGTAAAATGATTATTTAAAAAAAAATCTTCAAATCAGGTATCCCTTTTCCCCAGAAGTTTTTTAAATTACATTGAGAATAATGCTTTCTACTTTTAAAGATAAGATTTCCTTTTGATTCAGATAATGCAATCTTGTATTGTTAATGTTTAATCTCAGCACTTAGTTTTTCATACATGCCAGAATTGGCAAACTTAAGTTGCCTAATGATATTGAACAGATATCAAATGCACTGTACATAAAGGACACTGCATAGGGAACAGTAATTCCTGCATATAAAGCATACCTTAATGCCATTGCCTACTTAAATTCAGTAGCATTTTAAGTGATCCTAATTGTATCTCTGAATCTGCTGACTGTCACTGTGGGGTGTACTATTGCAAGACAGAGGGGCCACTGTCTTAATTCACCAAAAGAACAGTAAATCTTGTGAGTATGTTTAATCCAGACTTTACGATGCACAACTAGTTTTCACAAGGAATATGCATATTGTAAAGTATGTAGCACTGTGGTGTCCTCTTGCAGGCAGCCTGTCTGCCCTGTTGGCTGGACATAGCCAGTATCCTTAGGGCTGGCATCTAGATTCCAGATTTTGTTTTCTTTCTGAATGTACCTTTTGTAACATGGGCAGGATGTGTGTCTGTCTTCCCAGTCATTGATAAAGCCTCTATTTCATGACTGATTATTTTCCAGACTGCCAAGTCACACATACTGTTTTGGACACTGTGTACTTGCACATGCCAGATTTTAAATCCAGCCATTCATGTTTTCCAAGTACAGAGCTATTTCCATTTGAAAAAACCTAAGTTCTCCTTAGTCTCAGCACTTGAACACAATCTTGCTCCTCTAGTTTGACGGGCAAAACAGATTTAATTCTGCAGCTTTATTTTAGCCCCTGCAAAGAATTAATGAAACAAAAATTGCAGTTTTAGCTGTAACTTGGTGTCTGTCAGTAACATTAACAGGGTAGTGGGAGATTAAGGGACCTGAAAATAAAGTTCAACTAACAGTCTTCACAGTCACTGTCTTGCCAGACTTCACTTCATGCTACAGACCCACACTGGAGTACACTCCAGAATCCAGAATGTGACACAGACTGAAACGTTGGCAGGGTGTACATCTGTTTGGCTTGGCTCTAAATGCCTGTTCCAGTTTTTGGAAGGAATTGGCAAAGCTTCTTAGTTCTTTCTCTACTCTTCTCATTGCACTCTCTGATGTTTTACTGGCAAATAGGCAGGAAATATTAACTGAATTTGCAAAAGCTACTTCAGCAGAATGTTAAATTAAATTAAGGTGGTGCAAATGACTTTAACCTCTTGGCTCTACAGAGCTTGACTCTTTGACCCTAATCTGCTTTGCTAAAATTAACAATGAATTTGCTATAAAAATATAATTTCCAAGCTCCAAGGGTTTATTTAGCATTTAAAATTGCTCCAGAAACTTTTTTGATGGACATGGAAGAAGATAAATGTTTTCAGCTGGCTGAAGTTTGTGGATGATGCTGACTTCTTTAAACCTTATCCAAGACCCTTTTGCTCAAGGGAGTGAGGGCAAGATGTGAATGTGGCCCTGTGTATTTAGCAAGGGCCTAGGCTATACTTCACGTAAATCTTTTACACTGTTATAAATGCGGCAGGATTGTGCCCTCAAAGCTATAAGGTACTTTTTATAAAAGGTAATCTGTAACCTCAGTTATTCTGCGATGTTCAAAGATTCATCACTGGCATCCCCTGAGAAATTAAAAGTAGCAGTGTTTAAAACAGCCTCCTGCTAAACTTAAGTTAGGGAAACTTGTCAGATAATGTTTTCTGAGCACTCCCTTGGAATCTCTGAAGGGATTAATAAAAGCAAACTTATTGGAAATATGCCATAAAAACTTG
This sequence comes from Psophia crepitans, assembly GCA_013399095.1. Lineage (NCBI taxonomy): Eukaryota > Metazoa > Chordata > Aves > Gruiformes > Psophiidae > Psophia > Psophia crepitans. The sequence continues at coordinate 134,704 of VWZZ01004289.1, read as the reverse complement.
TGAACAGTTTATTATGTAAAGTGTTGTAGTCGTGGGAAATGCCTGAACTTGAACAAGCTGAGTTTTGTAGCAAAAGCACAAAGGCAAAAGGCCTGGGGGATTTTTTTATGTTGCACTTAGTAACTAGCATTCAAATACTTGGTCCCAAGCCACGTGATGCCAGTAGGCTTCCAAATCTCTACTTAGAACTTGAATAGTAATGAGTAGCTAAGTGTAATACATCATTATTTGTTTTGCCGAACTTCACTGCGAATGTGGGGGAAAAAGGTCTTTTTGGACAGAAAAGGGATTATATTTTAGAAACTTGTAAAAATAGGATTAGACTTCTGGCATTGTTAATATACATACATTTGAGATTCACCCTGTGTCTTTGCTAGAGCAGCTGCACAGGGTTTACGCTACTTGGAAGTCTTGCAGGTCTACAGGAGACCTGCAGGACTTGTCCTTCTGTGTCACAAAGGATTAAGTTTGGTCCAACAGATTTGCGTAGCATTTGAATTTGAGGATACTTCATCTGTGTCCAGAAAAAACATTGCCTGCTTAGAATTGTCATAATTTGTAAAATAGTTCAGATTCAGAGTTGTTTATCTTAGGCACTCTAAAACCAAGCATAACACTTTGTTGCTGAAACATTTTGTAACCGATTAAACAGGACTGTTACTTTTCTGTTGTTTTATAATAACCTGACTGAAAAATGTTCTTCTTGTTGCAGTATTTATATCATGGGATTGGTACTGGAATGGATAAAGAACAATGGTGGAGCTGCAGCTATGGATAAACTTAGTTTAATCAAATCACGAATGATTTATGATATTATAGACAAATCTAATGGATTTTATGTGTAAGTTTCTATGCTTTTTCCCTTGGTTTCAATATTTGTTGCAGAGCCAAGCACATTCATAATTTAAGAGTCTGCAGCATATTTTTAAAGTTACCTTTTCAGTATATAAAAAAACTTTGGGTAATTCTATAGGAATTTTTTGTGCAACCCATTCACTTGATGACTATCTAAAGGTGAGTCTCGTTCCAATAGGAAGTTAGTTCAAGTCAGCCTGTATAGTTAGTTGTGAAGCATATTAATAACATAAATTCTAAACTTCAAAGGCAGGCGCCTAGGAGAAGGGTGTACGAAGACCAGATACGCAGATTTTGATTTGAATGCGTACCAAATAGAGGCCAAAACAGAGGAAGTGGTCTCTGCAACTTCTTATAAGCCACTTTCGCCTGATATCTTTCCTACCATTGCTTTCAGTAGTCGAAGACTCCACTTTCTCTGTCAAGCAGAGTATTTTTATATCTAATAGTTCTAAGTTCTGAAGCACTTGCTGGAATAGAAAGATCAGCCCTAGCTGCAGTCAAAATGTATTACACTTTCTTTATATACAGTTTATTTTCTTTAGTTACTTTTTATGGTTTTACGAAGCAGATTTAACTCTGACTTTTACATATTATTGCAAGATATCTTTGAGCTCACAGGACCTGAAATATGTATAGTTAAAGCTGATGTTGTAATTAGAAAAGTTCTAATGCTTGCCAAGCTCAAAAACTACTAATTGGATATAAAACTGCAAAATATTTTCCTTCACCTTCAGTATAAAATCAACAGTTTTGGGACCTAATTAACTTTCAAGTCAAAGTTAGGATAGGGCAAATCAAATCTGGATTTTAAATTAAAGTTGTCTGCAACCTTAATTGGCAGGGATATAGTTTCATCATATTTAATACATTCTGCTTATCTACTTAGTTAATGAGAACAGCTTTGCCTTTAGCATTGTCATGATCAGGATTGTGATCCTACTCTAATGAAATCCTGAGGGTTTTTTGTAAACCTCAGTAAGCAAATGAAGCCTTGAAAAAACATTTTGTGACAAATAGACATCTGTTTCTGGCAAGCTGGTCTGTAAGGCTGTGAGTGGGAAATGCGATGCAGATGGGATGGTAAACAGTCAATTGGGAAGGCAAAGCAAGCTTCACTAACTGAGCTGTGTGCATCTTGCTAAGCAATACAGTTAAGACTGGATTTTTTTATTGTATCTATGTCTAAAAGGAAGACTTATCTGAAGCTGCCTTCCCAGCTGTAATGTGCCACCTAATCTGTGGCACGCTTCACTGGGTAAGCAGTGTGACAAGCCATTTAGTGAGCAGAGGCTTTCTTCTACCAAGTCCTGTGTGCCATTTGCAGTTTGCTTTCCAAAGTCTGTGCCCTAACTGATTTACATTGGATTGCCTAATAAAAACTTCTTCTGAAAAAACTTCAGTGTAGCTACAGTGATTCAAATATGAGAATGCTTACAAGCATAAGCCTTTGAAGAGTGTTTTCCTGGTTGCATCTGAAACAGAAAATTTGCATAGGCAGATATTAGGATTTATTTTTTTTTTTCCTTCATAATGGAGACATCTATACAAAGGAACAAGGGAGGAACTAAAAAAGAATGATACCCGTTCTTTGTCAAATAGAACAATAAGTATGAAATTTACATGCTGTTTATGAGAACTTATTCCTAATGAATCTCTGCATGAATCCACATCACAGCCTTGGGAAAGAATAAATCTGAAGGCTTCATATCTCCTTTGTAACTGGAAGCCCTAAATAAAAATATTTAAATTCTAAATTCTATGAAATCTCCCCTTCCCTGTTCTTACCTTCACAAAGTAATGGAAATTTTGCTTTAAATATATCTTGAACTTTCTGCTTCAGATTAAAAGAATTTAAGAGATTAGAGCTGTGGTGCCTCTCATGCATGTTATGGTCATTTATGCAATGTAAGTTTTGTTCTGGAGATGTCTCCATTTGAGATGCTCATAATTCTGAATAGTACCTGATGTAGAAGGTGGACTGAAACCACTAACAGAAGTCTCTAATGTCCATGGAAATTTCCTTATGCCATGTTCTTATCCTTCCTCTAGCTATGTTTAGGTGTGTCAAGCTCAGTCCTCTTCCCACTTGTGACTAGCTGAGTAAAAATAAGTGTTCCAGTCTTTGAAGATAAACAGAAGAAACTGCTTAAGACTTACAGTTCACTGTCACCTCACTTACCCTAGGGAATGTAACTGAGGCTGTTGTGGGTGGGGTGGTAGGTTTTATGAATTTTTGTAGATTGTGTCTCTTCACAAGCCTCCTGTGCGTTCCTCTGGGACAACTTTGAGTACGTCAGGCAGGGTTAATAAGTGTTCCCTTTAGTGTTTCTGTTATACTTGGTTGAAAAAGGAAGGTTGCTTTCTTCCACAAAACGTAATGATCTTTTTAATTATGGAAGAATGCTGCTAAACAGATGTAGTTATTTGTTTTCTGGAACTGTATATAACTGAAAATGTAAATTTAGCAAAAAGTGAGTTAATAGTTGCATTCTGCAACTCTTCTAGATGTCCAGTGGAGAAAAAGAACCGAAGCAGAATGAATGTTCCTTTCCGCATTGGCACTATCAAGGGTGATGAAGCACTGGAAAAAAAATTTCTTGAGAAAGCTGTAGAACTGAACATGATATCCCTGAAAGGCCATCGGTAAGTATTGGTCAGATGAATCTCTTGCCACAGTGATAACAGCAGCAAGCATTGTGCATTTACTTACCAACCTTGCTCGCTCACAAGCTGTTCCTCATATTGGTTGGTCATCACTTGGGAATAGCAGTCTAGAGACTGCTGGTGGCTCAACTACTGCTTAGGTGTAAGGAGAGCTTTCTTCTTAATTCTCCTTTCTTCTCGAACTCGATAAATCTGACTCTGTGCAAGTACCAGAGAATCTGCCCTTGAGAGTACATGGCTTGTCTAACTTTATAGAATTGTAGAATGTTTTGGGTTGGAAGAGACCTCAAAGATCATCTAGTTCCAACCCCTGCTACCAGGGGCAGGGACACCGTCTGCTAGACCAGGTTGCCCGAAGCCCCATCCAACCTGACCCTGAACACTTCCAGGGCAGGGGCAGCTACAGCTTCTCTGGGCAACCTCTTCCTAACATATAACCTAAATCTGCCCTCTTTCAGTTTAAAGCCATTACCCCTTGTCCTGTCACTCCCTGCCCTTGTAAACAGTCCCTCTCTGTCTTTCCTGTAGGTCCCCTTTAGGTATTGGAAGGCTGCAATAAGGTGTCCCCAGAGCCTTCTCTTCTTCAGGCTGAAAAATGCCAACTCTCTCAGCCTGTCCTCATGGGAAAAGTGATCCAGCCCTCAGAGCATCTTAATGGTCCTCCTCTGGACTTGCTCCAACAGCTCCATGTCTGTCTTGTACTGCGTTCCCCAGAACCTGATGCAGTACTCCCGGTGGGGTCTCATGAGAGTGGAGTAAAAGGGCATAATCACCTCTAGAATCAGCCCAGGATATGGCAGAATTAGTCCAGGCCATAGTTAGCTTTCTGGGCTGCTAGTTCACACTGTTGGTTCATGTTGAGCTTTTAATCAGTCAGCATCCCCAAGTCCTTCTCAGGGCTACTCTGAATCCATTCTCTGCCCAGCCTGTAGTTGTAATTGGGATTGCCCCAACCCATGTGCAGGACCTTGCACTTGGCCTTCTTGAACCTCATGCAGTTTGCATGGGCCTACCTCTCAAGCCTGTCAAGATCCCTCTTGATGATATACCTTCCCACCAGTGTGTTGACTGCACCACACAACAAACTTGCTGATCGAGGTTGCACTCAATCCCACTGTCCATGTTGCTGACAATGATGTTAAACAGTGCTGGTCCCAGTACAAATCGCTGAGGAATCCTACTAGTCGCTGGTTTCCCCTTGGACTTCAAGCTGCTGACCTCAAGTCTGAGTGCTACCACCCAGCCAGTTCCTTATTCACTGAGTGGTCTATCCATCAAATCCATGTCTCTCCAATTAAGAGAAGGGTGTCATGCAGGACATTGTCAAATGCTTTGTAGAAGTCCAGGCAGATGATGTTTGTCCCTCTTCCCTTATCCTCCAGTGCTGTAACCCCGTCATAGAAGGCCACCAAATTTGTCAGGCATGGTTTGCCCTTAATGAAGTCATGTTGGCTGTCACCAGTCACCTCCTTATTTTCTGTGTGCCTGAGCAGAGTTTCCAGGAGGATCTGCTCTATGATCTTGCCCAGCACAGAGGTGACATTGTCTGATCTACAGTTCTCTGGGTCTTCCTTTTTTCCCCATTAAAAATGGTGGTTATATTACCCTCTTTTCGAGTCAGTGGGGACTTCACCAGACTGCCACTTCTCAAATATGATGCAGAGTGGCTTAGCTACTTCATCCACAAATTCCCTCAGGACCTGTGGATGCATCTTATCTGGTCCCATGGACTTGTGAACCTTCAGGTTCCTGAGATGGTCTTGAACCTGATCTTCTCCTACAGTGGGCAGTTCTTCATTTTCCCTGTCTTTGCCTTTGGCAGCTGGGGTGGTGTGGCTAGAACCCTTCCCAGTGAAGACTGAGGCAAAAAAGTAATTGAGTACCTCAGCCTTCTCCATATTCTGGGTTACTAGTCTCGTGTTTCATTCCAGAGGGGGCCAATATTTTCCCTTGTCTTCCTTTTATCACTGATGTACCTACAGAAACTTTTCTTGCTGCCCTTGATGTCGCTGAACAGATTTAATTCTATCAGGGCTTTGGCTTTCCTAACCTGATCCCTGGCTGATTGGACAGTTTCTCTGTATTCCTCCCAGGCTACCTGCCCTTGCTTCTGCCCTCTGTAGGCTTCCTTTTTTGTGTGTTTGAGTTTATCAAAGAGCTCCTTGTTCATCCATGCAGACCTCCAGGTGTTTTTGCCTGACTTCCTCTTTGCTGGGATGCATCGCTCTTGAGCTTGGAAGAGGTGACCTTTGAATACTAGCCATCTGTCTTGGGCTCTTCTCTCCTTCAGAGCTTTGTCCCATGGTACTCTATCAAGCAGATCCCTCAAGAGGCCAAAGTCTTCTCTTCTGAAGTCCAGGGCAGTGAGCTTGCTGTGCGCCCTCCTCGCTGCCCAAAGGATCTTGAACTCCACCATTTCATGGTCACTTCAGCCAAGGCTGCCCTTGAGCTTCACAACCCCTAACAGTGCCTCCTTGCTGGTGAGCACAAGGTCCAGCATGGCACCTCTACTCATTGGCTCCTCTGTCACTTGGAGACAGAAGTTATCAATGCATTCCAGAAACCTCATGGATTGCTTGTGCCTTGCTGTGTTGCTCGTCTGACAGATACCGAAGTGGTCAAACTCCCTCGTGATGACCAGGGCTTGTGAATGTGAGGCTGCTCCTATCTGTCTATAGAGGGCCTCATTTGTTTGGTCTTCCTGATTGGGTGGCCTGTAGCAGACCCCCACTATAGTGTCCCATGTCCCTACCCTCTGTGTAATCTTGACCTGTAAGCTCTTGATCAGCTCCTCATCCATTTCTAGGCAAAGCTTCCACCCCAGCTGGTCACCGATATAGAGGGTGACACCCCTTCCTCATCTCCCCTGCCTGTTCCTCAAAAAAAGCCTGTCTTCTCCTGTTCCGACACTCTGGTCATAGGACCCACCCTACCATGTCTCCATGATGCCAGTAAGATCATAACCCTGTGCACATGTCTAACTCCTCTTGTTTGTTCCCCATGATGTGTGTTTACATAGAGGCATTTAACTTGGGCCCCTGACTGACTGGCTGGCTGGAGTGGCTGCAATTCCTTTGATATATTTTACCAGTGTTTCCCTGTTGGCTCCTATTACTTCAGGAGCCTCTGGCTCATCTCCTCTTAAACTTCAAGCATGCTGCAATGTGTACAGCATGTCTCTGAGCAGCAAGCTGGTTGCAAGAGTTCCTTCCAGTGTTCAGCGGTGGTTGTGGGATTAAAAAGATAGTTCTTTGTCGCAGGGCTACAGCATTGGAAGTGTGAGTAACTCATGGATACCGAGTTTCTCTAGATTGCAAGTTTGCCTTGAAGAATTAAATGTTGCTTGTCATTTGTATAAAATGTTGATTTTATTCCTTTGAAATAGGGCTACACTTAAATTTTTGTGAATGCTATTAATATCCTTTTAGAATATAAAAAACTTTTTCTTTTTTTCCTGTTTCAATTCAGATCTGTGGGAGGAATCCGTGCCTCTTTGTATAATGCGGTGACTGTAGAAGATGTTCAGAAGCTTGCAACATTCATGAAAAGCTTCATGCAGATGCATCAGTCGTAAATGCCCATGGGTTAGAGAGCCATGCCACACATCTGTGAAATAAAAGCTAAAGGGTTTGGAATTTATTGTGGTACTGCACAGCTGTAGTGCACAAGTTATATTTTCTTTTAGTTCCTGTAGCTATTTTAGTTAACTGGATGAGGCCCAGTCTTGCAATGACTTGGCAGCCTTGGCTTCACTGAAAGTGAGGATCCCCAGACTAATCAAGATTGGTTCCAAAATTTGCAAAACAGTATTCTTAATGTGTAGTTAAAACATGAGTAGCATTGTAAGATGCTACAGATCTGAGTCTTTTTTCTTGCTTCTAGTCACAAATGACTACTTCAGCAATGCCTCGTTTTCATTAAACTGCAGGGGGCAGAATTTGTGATAAACTTTCTGTAGTGCTTTACATATACTCTGTGACTGCACAGTGACGCTAGAACTAATGTGAAGTAATCTCTAAGGATATCTAGTTTTAGCAGATATATTGCAACAGTATACCACCAGCAGTAATTGGGAGTTATTGTCTTTGTTCCTAACTTCAGGACCTTGCCTCCAGACTTCTACTCCCATGCCTGAAGTACTATCATAACAGTTCTGTGTAGCAATATCCATTGTGGTTAAAGTCTGTAGGACTGCCTTTTTCATATTATCATTTATTGTTTTAAAGCTAAGATGCATGTTCTGTAATTAAATCAATTTATAAGATGTTGTTTATTTCTCTATGCATTTTGTATATTCTCAGTTATTAATTTCACACTCTTATTTTGGAGTATGCATGTTTGCTCCTGTCAAACTTGTTTTTAGTTTGTAACCTTGTGCCAAACTGAATTGTTGTATTCCACTTAAGCATCAGTGACTTTCGCTGCACTGACTTCCTAGCCGAAAGTGCAGCAGACTCTTTTTGTCTGGTGCTTCTTAAATGTCTTCTCTCTACTTGCTCTAGTATTTTTCGTCTTTTCATTGCTTCAGTCAGTTCTCTAGCCTCTGCTACGTGCAGCTTTGCCCAGCTGCAATAAATACAAGTATTCTCTGCCTTTTCCTGGCACTACATCATGCTTTTGGTCCAGCTTTCTTACTTGATCCTTCTGGCTTATTCCAGACTTTGATACTCTGCATTGAAGAAGGAAGTGTGGTTATGCAAACATCTTCAGTACCCTTCAGTTCCTTTTCCTTCTCAGCTCGTGAATTTATAGCCAATGACTATATTGACACTAGCCTCCTATTTTAACTTACATAGAAGCTATCTGCTAGTATCATAGTGTTTAGCATTACTGCAGCTGGTTTCAGACTGTAAGATCTTTGGTATGGGATTAGGATTTTTGATTCTTTTAAATGTAAATCCAGTACTGTGGTAAAAATTGGATAATGATAATGATGGATTGTCCCTTTCTTGGTGGAACCTCACAGCATGTCAGTGGACTTTGGGTTGAGTTACATTCCTGTCTAAGTCATTTTATGACTACTGCTTTGAGACTTTTGTCAGCTTAGTGTAACTGAAAGTAATCAAACAAATTGGATGAAGAAAATAAAAATAACAGCACGCCATGAAGTACCAGCGTGTCTGAAGCTTTTGTTTTTCTGACTTCCAAAAGGATGAGAAGTCATGCATAATATGTTTTTAAAGTTTTTAGATTTAAGTATCATTCTTTTCCCTAAAAAGCAAGCTTTCCTCACTATAAGTGAGGGAATAGTCTTTCCTGCAGCTAGCGTGAAAACAAGAGCATTACTATGAGAAGGCTTTGAGAATCCTTTTTTGCCTTGCCATTGATGATCTAATTCAGGTTCCATATTAAGCTTTTAACTTTCTAAAATTCCAGTTCCTCTGAATTTTATGTACTTGTTTTCAATAGTAGCCGTGGTTTATATCTGTTTTGACAAGTTAGTAAGCCTTTCTATTGCATAATAGCCTTCCATTTCTCTTAGCAGGCATGCTTTTATGTGTGATTACAAAAAGCTTGCACTGCTGTGTGCAGCTGATTCATGAACCTGACAGGGAACCTCTTTGCTGCTTCAGATTTGTGCCTAGCATCTTGTCAGTTAGACTCTTATATCCAGAAAGGCAAAAATTGTGTGAAAGCAAAATGCAGAGCAAAGACTATGTTAACAGGCAGTGATTGACTTAATATGTGAGGGGGATGCAGGAATGCTGGGAAGACTGGAGCATGTGCTGAATGAACTGTTTACTTCAGATTTGTTTCACTCATCCATGCAACAGTTGTGCCCTTCCAAGCTGCATCCCTGGAAGATGTAATAAGAGTATTTAGCCATGCTGGACAGAGAAATCCCACTTTCCCTCATCAGATTATTAAGAGGAATTTCAGCAAGGGGTTGCTGAGAGTTCTGGTCTTATGTCATCACTTCCAAGCTGGGTCAATAATTGCGGTGTTTGGAAGCAGGTCTTTCCTTGATGTGATACGAATACTCCTGAGGCATTCAAAAGTGTTGAAGAATAGAAGTAAAATGCTGCTCTCGTCTGAGTTTGTGCATGCAGAGAGGGAGTTATAAGATGAGCTCTTACTAATGAACAGTGCTCTCGGTTCCTCTTCTAGTGAGTTGTCTCTATTAGATGTCCTAGTTTTTGTGTTTGATTTCACAAAAGCAGTTGCTAGTGTTCTCTTTAGTTCATAGCATAAAAGTCCCTGGCCACCATCTTTTCCAGGCCTTGACTAAAAGGAGAAAGCTGCCAAAGGGGTTGTGCACTCCCTCTGTTCCTGCTCTGTACAGTGAGCTGTCAGCGACAGGGTCTTTCTGTGGCGATTGTAGTACCATCTCTAAGCCTGGCACAAAAGAACTAAAGAATTAGAAGTCTGGATTGCCACATCGTTATTTGACTAGTAATTTTGAGATAAATGATTCATATGGACAGCAATGTGGGGAAGTTCTGTTTGTGTCAGGTGATACTCTGTATTTTCCTATTTTTTCCTGTTTCTGTTTAATCCTGTTTTTCTTTTCAACTTGCAGTTGGCTTAATATTTTTCAGATGTACTTGGGGATATTTGGATGTAAAAAGTTTAAGCCTATTCTTGACTTTCAAGTGTATGTTTGGAATGTAACTGGAATATAAGACACCATACGCTGATGGATTAGAAGTTGTCAAAGTATGCTTAAGTGTTGCTCGGTCTGACACTACATTTGTGTATGATTAATGTTTGCTGTATTTCATTCTTTGGGTAGAAAATAAAATGAGGGTGAGCCTCTTTGTATTTGATAAGGATGTACCTAATTAAAAAGTGAACTGTTACAAGGTTTTACATGAAATCAGTCACTTTAATTGGAAAGGGGTGTCCCCATTCCTGTTGGTAATTGGACTCCTGATAATTTAAAACCAGGATTCATGACAGTCTGTGATAAATTGGTCCCTTTCAGGCTAAAGAAGCTAAGAAGTTATAATTACCGATGGATTACTGAATGGTTGGAGGAGCATGATTGAAGAGATGCAAGGAGATATATAGAAGGGCTGGTAGCTGGTGAAGATGTATTTATTTTTTTAAGTAGCTAAGAAATAAATGTGTATTTGATGTGACAAAAACAAGCTGAACACTTTTGGAAATCCCGGAAAACTTGAATTCAATCTCTTACCTTTATGCATAAAAAGCAAAAATTCAGCATTTTAGTAAATGGATTAATTACAAAAAGGTTAATAAGAAATCATGTGGGAGGTTGAATTTGCTAAACTATTAGAAATTTACCATTAAACTGCTTAGAATTTATAACAAACAAATCTGAGTATGATTCTTTGTTTTAGTTCTGTGATGTAAATCAGACATTTGAGACATACTGCTAAAAATAAGGATGGTAGTAACAAATGCTTCTCGCTGTATAACTGAATAAATATTCTTCCATAGTGTAAGCAGTAGTTTTTAGACTTGAAACAAACTGTGTGAAACTTTCAAACTCTGGTGCTGACTTTTGTAGCTAGGCAAACCAGAACTAAAGAATTATAAAAGCTGGAAAACTTAGTTTTGGGCTGACACTGCCCTGTCTGTGTAGGGTTACACTCACTTGTAGCTATTCTTTCCTGCCAGAGCAGCCCTAATTGTGCTGCTTTTGGACACATTTTTATTGTAAAACTAGACCCCCTGCCTTAGCTCTGGGCAGGTGTTAATGCTTGTCTCAGCTGTGACTGTGCTTCACCTCATGTCCTACTATTGAGTTGTGTGTTAGTTCTGGTCCCTCTGTCAAGAACTGAAATTAAAGATTTTGGCAGTGGAGAATCTCAGTCAGCCACCCAAACTGTAACTTCTCCTTGGTATGGCATGGAAGCTTGTCTTCAATTCCTTAAATCTGGCTGGTGATGTGAAGTAGTTTGAGTAGCTGAGACAGGACATTGCTCTGTTGGTGTTGAGGGGACCTGTGGTTTGGCAAGAGGAAGCGTGATAGGCATTGATGGTAGAGCCACGTGCTCTGCCGCTTCTCTAGGAAAGCATTGGACCAAGTTAGTGCTGAAGTATGTGCAAGGGAAGTGCTGGGTGACAGCTGGTGGATGGGAGAATATATTGCAAGGCTTTGGAATTAAGTTGTGTAAACCTAAAGGAGAGGAATAGAAGCAGAAGGAAAACATTAAGAGGGTAGTAAAGTTGTTCTTTTGGAGTAGCCATTTTACCTGTTGGTGTACAAGTTAGAATCACTTTAAGAGGTGGTCCTCTGCCTTGCTTCCCTGCCCTCTTCATCCGGGAGGGGTGCTGCTTGTTTTGTGGCTCTGCTACATGACGTAGCAAAAATGTGGCTGGAGTGGGAAGTGTGGCAGAACACACCTATGTATGTCAGTTAAACCTGAGCATAGAACTACACTCCTATTGTGTGCATAGCCACACAGTGTACCCCAATGTGTAATTAACTTGATCAGTATTGTAACGATAACTGCGGATGGACAAAATTCTTTGTTCAATTACTTTACATATCTGTTAAAATCGGAGAAGCAGTCACATGTGTTCTGAATGCCCTGTAGCACTAGTTTTAATTAGAGTATTACTTTGAAAGGAATTGGTAGCACTATACAGAATATTTAACTGGCAGTTGAGTGTGCACTTCAGTAAGCAAAAAATAACCTGCTGTTCTACCAGCAAACCTTTAGCCTTTTCATGCAAAGCACACAAATTTATGTGTACAGTAAGCCAGAATACTACTATTCCTACCACATTTGGCACAGAGAAGGCAACCAAGTGTCTGGAATTCTGACACTAGTTCTCTGCCGAGTTTTGTTACTTTTGAGCTCTCACAACTGGACAGTAGATGCTCTTATCCACACCTGAATGAAAAAAAACCCACTATTTTCTGTCCATATGAGGGACTGCATACCAAAAATAAGCCACAGATCCTTCAATTTTTAAAAAGATAACTTCACAAAAGCAAGGATACCTATACATTTTAATTTGTGTTCTGATCATGCTTACCTCCATGATTTTACATATAGACAGAAATGTGACTTATCCAATATAGAAATAGTTCTACAGTTCTTCCATGGATATTGCTTTCAAGATGTTAAACTGATGGAAAAAAAAAATCAAAAAATCTCTGTATTGGTCCTGTATGAAATGATGCTCTGGTGAGATCTCACTTGGAATACTGTGTTCAGCCCTGGGGCCTCTAACTTAAGGACATGAAGCTGTCAGAGTGTAGTCCAGATGAGGGTCATGAAGATGCTCAGAGGGCTGGAGCACCTCTCCCGTGAAGACAGGCTGAGAGACTTGGGGTGATTCAGCCTTGAGAAGAGAAGGCTCTGGGAAGACCTAAGGGGGGCTTACAGGAAAGCTGGAGAGGGACTTTTTGGGATCTGTGGTAACAGAACAAGAAGCAGTCATTTTAAACTGAAAAGGGTAGGTTTAGTTTGGACCTGTGGAAAAAAAATCTTCACTGTGAGGCACTGGAACAGGTTACCCAGAGAAGCTGTGGATGCCCCCTCCCTGGAAGTGTTCAGGGACAGGTTGGATGGGGCTTTGGGCAAGCTGGTCTAGTGTAGGGTGTCCCTGCCCATGGCAGGGGGGTTGGAACTAGATGATCTTTGAGGTCCCTTCCAACCCAAGCCACTCTGTGATTCTATGATGAAACAAATTTTTATTTTGGAGTAAGGTGATTGTAATCTTAGTTCAAGATTTGTACCACCAGTGAATCAGTTCTGAACATTGCAAAATGGTAGACATCTAGCATGACTGACAATCCATGCTGAGAAGGGGATAAATGAGTAACAGGTGCAGTTCATGGATCAGAATAGCCTTGGCTCAACAATACTGAAATAACACCTGCAAATATTGAGTCAAAATGCTGCTGATCACTGCTAAATCCTTACTTGAAGTAAAATCCACAGTATCAAAAGACTGTTTGGCCTAGTATATTTGCTTCTAGTTCTCACTTTCATGAAAATTGTGTTTATTTAGAAAACTTATTTAACTGAAGATTCTCATTCCTGATTGTAGAAAGTGTGGAGCTTATTTTATTAAGAATGCTCATGCAGAATGAAAGGCATTGAGGAATTTACTTAAAAGATCAGATGTCTGGAGATGCGATATGAAACAGCACACACTTTGTCTGGCTCTCCCCATCTCTGTGAAAGGGAGGACATTTGCACAAAAGCGTCTTTTTAAGAGGTTTAGTTCTGCAATAAGGTTGAGTCAGAAATAGAGAGGAAGTGTATGTCTTTGTAGAATAATAAAACTATTCACAGCAGAAGATGCTCCAAAGAGAGCACAAACAATCTGGAGGGCAAACACCTATTATTCTCTCTGTTAACCCCCAGAGAATGTGAAAGGCTCCTTGTTATGTCTTTTACCCACAAAAAATAACCTTGTATTTCCGTCATATGTTTTATTTCAGATTAAGCCAAACAAACTGGCTAGTACTTTAGAAAATGTGAAAAGCTGGGAAGTTCTCTGTGTCTCAGGAGATGTTAATGGGAAAGGTCTACAAGGGCAGAAGGGATCAGCAGTTCAGAGATCCTCACTCCATGCTGAAGTATCGCAAAGGGCTTGATAGCACTCTGCATTTGTGTGCAAAGACATCAGTGTAAAAGCAAATGATCAATGCGTAGGTGTGAGTAAACCTGGAAAGTTCAATGCCAGGCAAAGATCATAAAAGGTTAGTAAATGTGTTAGCAAGTTACAAGACTTAACAAACTTTCACTTGACAGGTCAAATTGGAGTTCAGGTCAGGAAGAAATCTATTCTGTAGACTACTAGTAACTTTGCATGATTCAGCTCCATGTAGAGTTGAGGTCCAAGAATCATGGAATCAGAATGTTTTGGGTTGGAAGGGGACTCAAAGATAATCTAGTTCCAACCCCCCTGCCATGAGCAGGGACACCCTCCACTAGACCAGCTTGCCCAAAGCCCCATCCAACCTGGCCTTGAACACTGCCAGGGAGGGGGCATCCACAGCTTCTCTAGGCAACCTGTTCTAGTGCCTCACCACCCTCACAGTAAAGAATTTCTTTCTGATATCTAATCTAAATCTCCTCTCTTTCAGTTTAAATCCATTACCCTTGTCCTACTACTCCCTGTCCTTGCAAACAGCCCCTTTCCATCTTTCCTGTAGACCCCGTTTAGATATTGGAAGGCCGCGGTTAGATTTCCCTGGAGCCTTCTCTTCTGCAGACTGAACAAGCCCCACTCCCACAGCCTGTCCTCATGGGAGAGGTGCTCCAGCCCTCTGATCAACTTTGTGGCCCTCCTCTGGACTTGCTCCAGCAGCTCCATGTCTTTTACTGGGGACCCGAGAGCTGAACACAGTACTCCAGGTGGGATCTCACAAGAGTGGAGCTGAGGGGGAGAATCATCTCCCAAAACAGAAACAGTTTGTAAGTTGCACCAGAGTGATAAAGCAGTGATGAGCAGCGTTTTACTTGAACCAGGGCATCATCAGAGATGGCTGCAGCTCTGATGTGACTTGCAAGGCCTAAGTCTCCTGCCTCACTTTACATTCTGGCTTACAAATGGGATGATTTCCAGTCCCCAACGAGTAGCAGTACATCTCTGAGAAATCATGAGTTCTTGATACTGCAGCATGGAACCGTGAAAGAGTAATTGATTTCATTTAAGGATTTAAAGAGCGGTGAATCAGCTGTTACATGTCTGACTGACTATGTTCAGAGTATCTTCAGGCTGTTTTACAGATTGTATACATCATGCACTCCAGCTGAAAAAATGGGGATCTAAGGCAGCTTATGGAGTTAAATGTCCCAGGCTCCTGTATGTGGGAGCTGCTTTGAGTTTATTCTTAAAGTGATGTTTATCTTATGGGTTTTTTTTAATCTACAAGGGGTACTCTGTAGTCTAAAATGAAGTCTCCAAAAATTCTAGTCCCTAGATTAAAATGTTGCAATAGTATTAAAAGCTCAGTTCTAGGAAGTAGCGATTATTCTCTAGAAAGAATATAATTACTGTTAAAACATAGGCTAAAGGAGGATTTTATGACCCTCATTCCATTACTGCTTCTCATTTAAATGATTGGGACTACTTCCGTTTTACCCTGCTATTAAGGAGAACTGATGTCAGTTCGTTAGCTATAGCAACAAAATGTAAAATTGTAGTAGTTAAGCCAGAGACCTCGCTGGCAGCGGGCCTTGCTGTGTGCTACTCCAGGCGTATTCTGAGTCATGGCACTTTTTTACTCTTTCCCCGTTCAAACCTTCAGTCAGCCAGGTTGGCTGACCTGTCAAGGTTGATTGAAGGTGATGCGTGATCAGTTGCAGTATTGCAGAATCCTCTACAGCTCATCACAGAGATGACAACACTCCCAGAAACTGCACAGCTGCTCTTGCTGCTGCTGATGCCGCTGTTCGCTATTGAGTGGATACGTAAGGTTTAGCAAAGGGAAAGCAATTCAATCACAGCTTGGCTGGTCACCTGATGTGTCCCACGCTAGCGTAAAGGAGAAGAAAAAGTTAATTCCATTACTTGAGGGACAAATAATACTATAAATTCCAGCTGTGCTGCTTGTAACAAAATATGGCACACTAGGTCATCATCCTGTTATGGAAATACTATTGAACAAGAGATACTGAAGACAGAGTGGTTTGGATTCACACTGAGACAATATTCTGGGCCACGGAATTTCAGGGAGTCAGAACTGGAACTCTGAATAGTAGCAGAGACAAGAGGAACGCAAGAATAAAAAGTGTATGTCTTCTCAATAGGTACCTTTTAGCTGACTGAGGTTGGGAATGTTAAAAAACACGGATGCTCAGGCTCTGTGTGCATCACTTAGCAGATGTACTCTATTTGCAATGTCATTTAGTGGCCACAGAAACTCCCTTTGCTTTGGAGAGCACAGGCAAACTGCTGATTGCAGTAGGGGGTGTCTGCTTTTGCAATCCACTCAGAAAGCAGTCCTTGTAGAGAAAATGTCCTGTGGATGAGATTGTTCTGCTTTCC
The DNA here is from genome assembly GCA_013399095.1 of Psophia crepitans. NCBI lineage: Eukaryota > Metazoa > Chordata > Aves > Gruiformes > Psophiidae > Psophia > Psophia crepitans. Next base: position 118,258 of record VWZZ01004289.1, on the reverse strand, counting down.
GTGTATCTGTCCACTGCTAGATAACAAAACCATTCACAGGGAAACACATTTATAAAGCTCCTCCGGAGTCATTCCCACTGCCCTGCAAAATAGTGGTGATTACAACTGAAATGGCTACAGCACCAGTACCGAGTGTGCCTGAAACTTCATATTTTAAGAGTCTGGATGAGAAGTCAGAGCTTGGGCACCAGTGCCAATTAGCGCTGTTGATGACTGATGGGCCAGGTGCTCACAAGCTGAATGCTGATGAGCAGGCTGCGATGGAGAGGCTCTGAGCTAGACAGAAATTGAAATATCTTTTTTTTTGCAGAGCTGCATTAAGATGGCAGGTGTCTCCCATCACTCAGGAGGTGACTGTGAGTACAACACAGGCTCCAGCCAGGATGTCTCCCACCGCCCGCTCCAGGGCTCACACAGCAGTAGGCTGGGGGCTCTCATGTAAGAAACCTGGTCTGCAGAAGTCTGTAGCCCTGCAGTCTTAGTGGTGGGACTTTGGCAAGAGGTGCGGAGCAAATGACCTGATTATTCTTTTGCTTTTAAAAGGAACTGGAGACTGCATTTTTCCTTGTGCTTTCCTCTTTCTTGCTTAATCTGTGACAATTAGGGATGCACTGGCCAAGGGGCAGATACCTCTGCTTGCCAGCTCAGGGCCTTTCACGGCTGAGGCTGCCGTTGTTCTGTGGAGAGGTGGATGTGGATGAGTCTCTGTGTCGTACTTCTAAACTGTGATGCCCATCTTATGCCCTTCCACTCGGGCAATAGTTGACACTATACCCTGGAATCACCCAAACTCTTGAGACTAAGCATATGGGCATTAGTGTAAGTGATATCCACAATTATTTCAGTGAAGCAAGGCTTTGAAAAAGGCAGTATCTTTTACTGCACTCACTGAAAGTTATTTCAGCTCCTTCCTTGCAACAGCCTGGTCTGTGGTGCCCCTGTTACCCGCAGCTGCATCGCTTCTGCCATTTGCTTTAAGGGGAGTCTCCAGATGTGATTTTCCTGAGATGGTGTTGAATACTGCATGATGGGTAACTGAGTGAATGGCTGTCGAATTAACGGTCTTGTTATTACTACTGACATAGATCTTTCTGCTGCACCGTATTCTCAAATACGCTGGAAGGTAACAACTTAGTTTTCTAAAATATGTTTTAAAAGCCTAACCCTATCAGCATATGAGCTAGTGCAGGGGATTCTTTAATTGGTCATTAATGCAGTATGTCTGCCGCACAGTTATACTATGCCTCTGTTAATAGCCCATTAAGGCATACTTTGTAATATCTTATTTTTTAAACTGTGCACCTCCTTTTGGTTTGGGAATAAGAGGATATAAATTGAATTTATCTGGCTCTTGGAACTCAAAACCAGTTATTTCGTTATCCGACACATGGTACCTATGAGGCTGAGAGGTCATATTAATCTGTTTTGAACTTGTTTCACTTAAAAAAGAAAGGCCCCATTAAAAACTGTGTGTAAAGTTACTGTAAAGGGTAGGCCTTTTGGCATATAGTCTGCTTTTCTAAAACCTATGAACAGAGCTACCGCTACTGAGTTAGCCATAATGCAGGTGTGCTGGGTGCCAGCCCAGAGTAGGGAGCTCAGGAGCCAGAGCAGGTAACGAGGCACGGGGCTGCTCCAGGGGACGTGTCCCCTTAAGCAGAGGCAAGCTCCTTAACCTCAAGTTATCCTTCTCCTCCTTTGCAGGCTTGCTCCGTGAGAGAATTACCAGACGCCTGCGTTGCGGGTGCATGGAGTGCCAGCGTGTTTTTTTCAAGAATAGGGGAGGCATAAGATGGGTCTGAATCAGTGTATGCTCAGACAGTGGGATCTGAAACATTGGGGTGCGGTTCTGTCCTAAGGGGAGCTCTGCAGAAACCCACTTTGTACCATGCTCCTTCCCACGTTAGGCTGTGATTTCCAAGTCATCCTGCCACCTACCTGTCACTTGGAGAAGGCATTCAGGATTTAGTCAGGTGAATCAAAGACTGAAGGTCTTGAGATGACATGTTGGAGTAGGAATGCTGAAGCAGCTGTTCTGTCACTGTTACAAGGGCCTGGTTTGGGCTCAGAGTCCCTTTTTTCTTTCCCACTGCTGGAATTGTTGAAATAAGCAACTGCTGCAGACAGCAACCCAGCCCTCAATTTTACTCTCACGTACCACTCAAGGGATGTCTGTTTGATTTTCTTTAAAGAGGCTACTAATCCCTTTCTCTGCTGTCAACGCGAAATGATGGCACTTGATTGCTGAAGACACAGAACCACCAATTTAATGTCTGATGGCTTTTATTAGAAGGAGAGCTCCCTTGAAAGTGGTGCTGCTCAGCAGGGCTAATTTAAAGTGCTTTTTCTCTCACAGATTGATGTAACGGTTGTAGGGTGTTTGGGGTGCAGCTGTTGCTGATGTTGTGGAAGAGCTTCCAATTCCCAGGCAGAAACTGGGGAGTGGGGAGGCTCTTCTGGAGAATCTGTACATGTGCTGTAGTCCCTAAAGAGCATGGTACGTGACTTGGGAAATCACCTGTTGTATATCACTGCAGTAACACGAAATAAAAATATTAAGGGATTCGTCACCAGCTGCAGTCTTTTGCATTTTTTAATTCTGTGTCTCACCCTTTAAGAAATGAGTTTCTGAGCCAGAGAGAATTCTGACACACTAAGGAAAGAATAAAGAAAGGCTGAAACTGGACTTAAACAAAATTCTGTACTTCAAAGCACTCTGTGCCTTTTAGAATTATTATATTTAATTTTAACAGCTTTACTCATTGTAATAGCTAAGCAGCCACTGGAAGAATCATCTTTTATCACCTGGTTGTACAGTCCTCTGTCACTTGCTGCTGTTGATTTCTAATTTACTCCAGCAACATGCTGTAGCCAATGATATCAAAGAGATCTATAAATATCAATTAAACATTCCAATAAATTGTCCTGAAGTTTCACAATGTTTTTATTATGCCTGTTGCAACACCCCATGTAAAGACATGGATACTTGTGTGTATGTACACTCATGTAGGAATCTTAACCAAACTAAAGGTTATCTCTATGCCAAATACTTTTATTTCTGCCTTCAACATCCAAATGCTTTGTAGAAGCTTCATTTTGTTCAAGGAGCAATTACAAGACACAATACATTCCTAGCTATTAGAGTATAAAAATATCAACGTGAAGTGCAAAAATTTTAATGCAGTGATAGTGAATGTTTTCAGAATTATAATACTCATGCTCATACAATGCTCTTAAACTGAAGAGGCGACCAGTCTGAATTATTGGTACAGCATCAGGGAATTGGCCTGGCAGAGCTGGAAGTATTCAGATACTACAGAGGCTTAGGGAGTGGGTGGTACATTTAAGAAGAATCACTTTTCTCCCACTTCCAATGAATTTGAGATACTTTTCCGTATATCTTGGCTTTTTAAAATGATGCAAAATTTTTGAGACTTGTTGAATATGAAGACAGTAATAGCATTTGGAATTCATGGTGAGACTTAGCCACATTTCAAGCCTATGATCTTGGTAGAGTTTTGTTACTGCTGGCCGTCTATGACAATATAACTTGCTGGCTGAGGTTATACAGTGTTTGTATTGATTTCCCTGTCCTGGCAAGAATTTGGTTTTTACATTTTTTGCTGCTGTATTTCACTCTTACTAAGTGTCTCCTCCATATCTACCTGTTTAGAAAATCTGGAACCTAACTATGAGGCACAATATCAAAATTGTCAGGTATGTAGTCCCAAAATCTTCCTTCCTGAAATCTCCCCTTCAAAGGAACCCATTTTTAAATTTTTGTTTTTGCATAACACTTCTCTTGTTTCTAAAGTGCTAAATAATTAGGAAAAATAATCTTAAAACTTCCTTAAGTCTCCTTATTCCATGGTGTGTTCCAACCACAATAGCAGCCACACCTGGTTATTATGTTAGACTTTTTTGTTAGCAGCATAAAGGAAGGATTCTAGTCTTTTCATAGTCAATCTTTATGTGCATTTATGATATCATACTAAGAATGATTATCACATATACAGAACAGTATTTGTTTTTTTACCTTAAAAATTTGCACGTATGTGCATATAGAATTGTATTTTTTTTATACATATGCCTTAATAATAGCATTTAGACATTACAGTGAGAGGAGCAATATGAGGACAGAGAAGGATCTGGCTTATTTTGTATATGCGACCGTAGGTTTTGCTGCACACTGAAGAATCACCTTGGCTGAGAAGGACTTTGTGTGGTGTCCTGAAGTTAATAAATACACATATCACAATGCACTTAAGAATTTGCAGCAATATCCTGTGAATCCTATAAAAAAAAAAGCACATTAAATTTTTAAATATCAGAGAACTGTCTTTGTGAACCAGAAAATAAGTCAGAAAATCACCAAAATGCCAGGAGGGCAATCTGAACAGAGAAGGCTGGTTAGGAACTGGATTGTAATTTGGGCAATAAACCCCGTTTATGATAGTCTCCCAGTCATTAACTGTCTCTGCTGCCAGAGGAAACTGGGACTATTAACTTCCTCTGACTGAACCGGAGGGGGAAAGCAATAATTTCTTTTACAAGCAGAAGGAAAGGTTCTGCTCAATAAAGAACAATTAACCATTTCCTATAAAAAAGAATGCTCAGGAACTCATGTCACTGTAAATAGATATGTGGCCATCAAAACTTTTTCTTTGGCTCTTTGGAGGATATCCCTTGCTATTTGTGTATGTATTACATCTCTGCAATCACAATCGTGACAGAAGCCAAATTTTGTTGGGGTGAATGGTTCCACTGGATGGCTAGTGATGTAACAAATTTCCTTCTCATCCCAAGAGGTAATCTTTGATGTGTTTTCAGAGATAAGGGCTAAAGATGTGCTCTCGTATGCTAATCTTGCTTCGTATAACTAAGGGTGACTTTTTAATTAATCACATAACTCTCTCTTTCTGCCTCTTTAATTAATTCAGAAATCTTTTTTTTTTCTCAGTAAGATATTTGTTGCATTACTATCTTAGATCAGTGACCTGTTCAGGAAATTGTGCTATATCATTATGTATTGTACACAGAAATGTTTCCTTTAATTCTCCTTGGGTTACAAAAATATTTTGATGCTATTATTTCTGTTAGAAGATTTAAATCTTGTGGTTCTTGTCTGGATCATAGCATTCTGTGTGCCACAAAACCAGAAAGAGCAGTCCTTTCTGCGTGGAACTCGGAACTGGACAGCAGTGAAAGTTGCCAAAATAGCAGACATGGCTTCTAGCTGTAAGAAGAACGGCCTGGGAAGAGAATGACTTCATTTTCATATTATACTGGTAGCATTTAGCTGTCTGAGTAATTGTCCTTCAAGGAAAAGGGTAATAAATTATTGCCAATTACTTCTTCAGTTTATCATTATCAGCACATAACAGTCATATCACTTTAGCAGTTCGTAAAAATGTGGTATTTCACAGGGTTTTATTAGTATCTGGATTGCTGTACAAAACAGCTTTCAGAAGAGGGAGGGTGCATCATTCCACTGCTTCCCATCCATCACCAGCTGGCTATCAAAGGATACAGGAGTAAAACAAACAATGAAAATTACTGCCCACATGCTGGCCTCTTTCCACTGTGGTGCCTGCAGTAATTGAAAGCTTGGTTTGTCTAACTGCAGCTGAATTCACGCAGCATCTAATGCCAAAGAAAGCACCGATATTACTGCCATTTCAAAACTCATTTTCTGTAATGTTCCTTCTGGAGACTGTTGGGTTGTTCTCAACTGTTGGGCTAAGTTCTTCAACACTAAAGCGAAATCCTCATTGAAAGTCAGAGAGAACTTGACTTGACTCTACATTTTGGCCCAATATCATTGTATTACATTGCATTAGAAAGGGTATGTGACAGAAGTGTGGGAGCTCTTCCTCATCCCACAGAGAAATCACCTCATCAGTATCTCTCTTCTTGTGACCTGCCTATCATTCAGCCCCCTCAGGATGGGTTACAAATACTACTTACATCCCATGGTGGTTGCATTTGCTGTCTGAATAAAAGAAGATTGAGAAGAAGGAAAGTAAAGAGTTAGGGAGACAGAAAATATTCAATTGCAGGTATGGCAAAGAAGGTAACTGCTGAAGAAGCTGTGTGAAGCAACTTAATTCTAGCTCTACTATACTGCCTTTCTCTTTAGCTAGGTAAGAAAAGGTTATTATGAGAAATACTTCAGTGTTCTCTTTATCCCCCTGTTGGAGGGATTTTCGAAGCTGTAAAACTAACGACACTATTTCGTTTCTCCTTTAAACAGGAATGGTGAGAACATAACAGGGTGATGGGTTACAACTTCAGAGAACTGTGTGCCATCCTGCTGAAGTCAATGGAGGCAGAGGTTTATGGAAAATCAGATCACAGACTGCTGAATAAGAGAGAATTCCTGTAACTGAAAGCATGGAACTGCTGATGTTTTCTGTTAGAGCAACTGAGAGTTAGAAAAAGAAGAAAAATTTTGACTCTTCCGTTGGGTCAAAAGCAGAAGCATCAGGTAGTATTTTAAGGTACAATCCTTAAAAGGTTTATAATGATTTAATGTCCTCCAAGTCACTCACAATAATAGTAAGAGTGTGAAAATTGGTTTAGATAATTATTTGATATATGTTATCAAATTATTTTCAGACTGATGGCTAAATTGAAAGATTCTTTGCTTAAAGATCTTGATGTTCAGTTCCTACTTATTTTACCAAACCAAAGCAATAATTAGCTGGAATATTCTTGTGACCTTTTGGAGAGGCAGGAAATGGGAAAAGAAATTACAGCAAATACATCCAAGCTCCACAATAGGGCTACAAAAGACATTCTTTTCATTTAGAAAAAGGTAATTTCTTACATTTTAAATACTGCTAGGATTGGATCATCCACTTCAGTTTATTGAAAGGAATCTACCAGGCCCGACTTTGAGGTGTATGTGACTAAGGCTTTTATGAGGAAAGGATTTGGCCTAAGGTCTTCATTTTGCTTTAGGAAGGGTACAGATAGCTAGCAGCAAAGAGAAATGGAAGTTTACAAGCCATTGCTGATAGGATGGTCTTATAGCAAGTAAGAACCATGTGTCTCAACCGCTGACATGTGGGTTTATTCTGGACTACCATTTGATTAAGACGAAGGCCATTGCCTCCACCCCCACCCCCCAAATGAATGCATAGTAGCTGTCTGTGCCATAGGTTTTGCTGGAAATATTTGGAACATTCTTCTACAAATTTCTAAGAATTCACACAAAAAGGGACATATCTTTGGAAACACTTTTTCTCCTATCCCGGAGGTTCAAGTGTTTGTGTGTCAGATGCTGTGCCTTCCAAGGAATGTGACTTGATGTAAACAGGAAATACTTTCCCTTACAGGGAAAAGCTCTGCTCTACAGATTCCCTTAAGAAGGTGAACACATTAAATGCCAGAAAGCATGAAAATATGGCAACAAACAGCATACTAAATGCTTCACAAAGACAATTATCTTGGTCATAGCAAATATAAGAAAAAGGAAAATAAATGAAAAATAAAAGGGTGGATTTTATATGATGTATTTGAGAGTCTTTCCCATGTACTAATACCTTTCTTTGAAAGGAGTCTCACACTGCTTAATGAGTTGAGGCAGAGATGTGTATGTGCATCAGAAAGGTATGACACATCCGTCTTAGCTCCATATATTCCCTTTGGAAATAAAAACAGACAACTTTACTAAGATATTGCGGAATTTAATAATTGATTAGTTTAAGATTTAATGGTATGTTTCATCTGTTCATTAATCATTTCCCCCCCTTCTAATGTTAATGCTTTTGAAAGTCATTGTGATGAGATCATGTAAATTCAGCAGTCTGGCAGTTAAAAGAAAGGTTTAGAGGTCTTGGATAAGTTTTTGCAAAATACTATATTGCAGGTTACCAAGAAATGCAGTATTTTAGCAGGAGGGGAAAAAAATCAATCATGAATCACACAGGGACTCCATTGATTTTGTTTAGCCTACTTTGCAACTTTTTCTGACCTGCTTTTATCAGATACGAAGTACATTTTATCTAGGAAGTATTTACTTTATCTGAGAAATATTCACATTGCTTTGCACATGACTTGAAAAAAAAATAATTAGAGCAGTGCCTGTAGATATTTTAAAGAGACCTTCATTCACGTTTCTCTCAAATTCATGTTGACTATAGGCTGTGAACACAGGAGGGAGACAAAGACTTGATTAATATAACAGGGTCAGAAGCCGAGATCAGATGTCTTTTTTCTTCTCCAGCTAGATCTGTTTAAAAACGAAGTTCCAGAAAAGAAATGCATAGAATGAATGCAGCTGCTGATTTAGAAGCGTTGCGTATGATTAAAAATAATATTTTTATCACACACCATTTTGCTTTCTAAGTTGCTGCCTAATATTACTCAGTGAGAAACAGTTCCACCTTTTTCTTTCTCCTTTACTAACTGCTGCTAGTGCAACAATTTCTTAGCCTGTTTCTGGAAGTGGTGTCATGGACAGTCTGTCGTTGTTGCCTGTGCCTGTAGCTGATATCGAGGTACTTTTGCCTGTAGAAAAACTACCTTCAACCATATGGAAGTTATGTTTTCTCTTACTGCAGAGGGCACCACTGATATTTGAAGTAAGATGCTCTTATTTTCAATTGTCTCATTTTTTAAATATAACACCATTTGGCATGTGCTTATAGTGTTTTGCAGTGCTTTCTCTTGTTTGAGAACACTTAGCAAACAGACGTGATAGAGATTGTTTTTTGAAACCATTTTCTTCCAAAATTTCTTGGCATAAAAAATTATCAAACCACGACTGCTGCATCTTTACAGTCTTTTGTAGTTTGCAGTGAAAGCAGAGCTGAGAAAACCTGCTGGCTGGGAAACTGACGCCCTCTTTCTCTACAGCAGAAGTACAACAACATGCTTGCTTGGCCTTGCCAGTGTGAGTCAACCATAGAGCTCTGAAGAAGCCTCTCCAGAGTTCTTTTTTGTTGTACACACTTGGGGTCTGTCTGCTGAGAGTGAGAGGTGGACTGAGGGTCCTTACACTGGCCGTCAAAGAGCCAGAGGAAGGACTTTGCATTGCAACCATGTAGTAAACAATACTGTCTAAAAATGCATGCCATCATCTGGCTTAATGATGGTGGAAAAGAGCTGAATATGAGACAACAAAGTGGTAACATGGAAGAACTTCTGAGCAGAAGGAGCAGTTAGCCATGCAGGTTTTACCCAGTTGGCTACCCTGTCATTTTAACACTGCTTTCGTGTCTTACACCTGCTTACAACATTTTAAAATGAAAACAGCAATTAATCCTTAGGTTTTGGTAGAGTAAAAATGTGCAAAAGTGATTGATGTGATTGGGAATTAATAAAGTGCAATTAAATTCATGGTATGATGAGTTGAGTGAATTTGACAGTACTACTTCATACTCCAGTTATCAATTCAGGGTTGATGGTTTCATATCCCTCTCTCAGACCCCAAATCACCCATGTTGTCATGAATCATAACTAGGTAAACAACATTTCCAAACTGTGTCAAAGAGCTGTCTTACTTACACATGTAATTTATAGTAACAAGAAATATACTGAAATAAAATAAAGGAATACCGTATCGGACATTTAAAACCTCATGAAACACAGCTAACTTCCATGCTATTAAAAAGAACATGAAAACCAGATGTTTAATGGTAGTATGTGTTTAGACTACACAGATGCAGCATCTGTGTGACTTTTAGATTGGCAAAACAACCCGAAAGTAATTTCTTTTAGTGTAGAGAACCTTGATGTGTTCTAGCAGCATCAGGAACTGTTCCTTAAATGAGCACGTTTTTGACTGTAAATTGACAGGCACAAACCTGGTGGGTCTGTTGAGCCGTTTAGCAACTATTGTTGCTGGAACAGTGCGTAGCCAGAGCGTTCAAACAGGTATGAAAAGGAGCTGTCAGGCAGTCTGGGAAGAGGCACCTGGGCTGTGTGGCAGAGGCAGTGCTCTCTTCTCTACCGTCCCTTTGCTAAAACGATGTGGCTGCCGTGCCAGCTCTGCAATAGGTCTGTGCTGGCAGCAGTGGCTGGCACAGCACAAGCTGCTGGAGTTTTAGTCAGTTGTGAGCAGCTCAAAAACCCTAGGCACTGACAAGCGGGCAGAGCTACAAGACGATCAGTGCACCAGTGGGAAATTTTAAGAAAATGTAATTGTAGACACAGGTAGTGGCTGTTGGTAGACTCTTCACTGCAGCTCCTATAACTATGACGATGCAGCCTTCCTTCCTAGCTCTGTGTTTCTGTGACCACTAATCCCATAGCCCTGAAGCAGAAAGGAAGATTTTACTAAAGCAGGCTAATTTTGTTTCAGGAACACGAACTTCTCAGAGAATGGCAGAGAAATCCACTGAGGTTCATTTTTAGGTTCTGTGTTCTGGGTATACAATGTGCCTTAGAGGTCTGCAGAGGGGAAGGTGATCCTTCTTTCTGATGGAAAAAGAGAATTCTGCTTATAAACTCATTTTAATTTGTTCTAAAACTCAGTTAAGTACATGCATTTGTAATTTATTTTTTGAACAGGGAGGCTGGGAATGGAGTGCAGCAGCTTATTCATTGGCAGTAACTTTGAAACATAGCTTAAAAACTTGGCATCAAAATGATATTTGTCCTCTCGGGCTGAGACAGTCATCTTCAGACATGAGGCTACTACTCTGATTTATTAGAACTTCTGGTATAGGAACGATGCGAATGACATAGTTCATCATTTTCGGAAGCTGGCAAGGAGTGCCTCAGACTCTTTCTGTTTGTTCTTTAAGCAGTTGTCAAGACAGTCATGGGGATTCCAGCTGCATAAGTCTCAAGGATTTCATCCTATTTCCACACCCAAGGAAATGAATAGTATTCAAAAGCTGAGATGGCAGAAGTGAAAACAGTAAATGAAGACCAGTGCTGTTGGAGGAGATGGTGGGACTAGATGGCTCAGAAGACAGGTAAGAGGATGCAGAACCCTTTACTCTGGGCTATCAGTTCAGCGCCCTCAGTCCTCTTCTGGTTGACATTCCCGGGCTCTTTCCTGGCCAGGAGGGCTGTTTCACAGGGGTCAGGATCAGAACCACTCCCAAAAGACAACTGTACCACTCCCAGAGGATCTGACCTGAGATGGAAGGAAATTTATCTCACTAGATGCGACAGCTCTGAGCTCTAGTTGAGACACAGCACCTGAGAAATGTTAAGAAAACTCGCTTTGGGTAACGCTGATACTTGAGTTTATGGTGTTCTCTCCTTTTACTAATGCTTAAGTCTCTGTTTCTCATCCCTACTGACGTCCCCTGGCGCCTCGTGGAGGCACGCTCACTGTGCTGTGCTGCTGGGGTACCCTGGCTGCCAGCAACTCCTGTGGGTGACGGATGATTCAAGTGTGTGCTGGAAGTATCCACCTGGACCGGATTACTGCCTCATAAAAATGGGAATGAGGGGAGAGGTCTGTGAATGGATTTCACTACTGAGGATGAGTGTTAATGATTGTCGAGATCACTGTCACTATTCAGAGTGAATTAAGATTTTGTTTTAGGGCAGCACAACTAATCATATAGAGTGAAGAGAGAATCAAGAATACTGTTTTCTGCATCACAGCAGACATACTTCATAATAATAAGCAGAGAGACATCAAGGCTGTCACATCAATATCAATGATTCCATCATGCAAACCCTGTCAGCAATATTGCATTATTTAAAAAATATAATACTCCACACAGAGACTGCAACACTAAATACGCTCAAGAAAATAATAAAAACAAATGTGCAGAGAGATAAAGAAGAAGAACAGATCACATGTGTTAGCATTGATACAGTAGTTTTTAGGTTTCAGCTCCCTGGGAAATGAACAAAAATTTACTGGTGTAAAACTTCAGACAGATGGAGACTTAAAGAGAAAAGACATGTGAGCATCACATCTTTCAAGAAGAAATGAAAATACAGACCGTTCTGGGAAAACAACAGGAAAAGCTGAGGCTCATTTACAATCTCATGCTGGCAAAACTGTGTGGCTATAGGTCTGCTTGTTCATTTGGGCCTGATCTCACTCCAAGTTATGACAAAGGCTGAACTGTGGACTATAAGGTTGCTGCTCACAGCCCTCAATTCTGGCATATTTGGTGGGCAAAGCAGCACAAGTGATGACAGAAAGGTCATGTCTCTCAGAAGAGCAGGAATACCAGGGTCAGTCAGTTCTTCTCACTGTGGTTTAAGTGCTGAGGGAGAAAAGTTGTTCATTTATCTTAGTTCATTACTACATTGCTCTTGTTTTCTTTGTATCACCTTCTGCATATATTTTCCTGCTCAGTATCAATAGCAGAGAGAAGGCAAAATTACCTGAAGACAAGAAAGCTATGTACCTACTTTGTGAAAGGAGCTTTGTGTGCTTGTGCACAGAGAAAGAAGCAATTTTGCAATGTTACCTCATATTCCTCAGAAGTACTCATTTTCCTCTGCACATGGCAGAGTTGCACTGTGAGCCCATTTTAACAGACTGACACATCTTTAACAGAACAGAGTGGGAATGTATTTAAAACTTGAAGTTATTTATTTCTGATGTATTAGCATTATCCATATAACACAGCAGCCTATACACTATTGAGTAAGTGGAAGACTTATTACACTTCTACAGATAGAACTTTTACAATATTTATAAGTAAAATATTTTGAAACATTAAGTTTCTGCATAAATTACAATTATTATTTCATAAACTTGCTAGCCATTGTTTTTATTTCAACCTTTTATACCGTGCATTTCCTTTAGACTAAAAATGACTGAAATAAAGACACGGAATGCAAGGGAAAGATAGACTTAGTAAAACTGGTCTGAATGAGACAAAAAGGGAAAAAGGAGCTCTGCAATTACAATTGACAAGTTGGTTTAATATCCAGTGAAAGAGGAATGCAATTCTAGAGCGGCTGGATTAATTAAGTAATATGGCAAACCAAACCATGGGTTATTATATTACCATTTTCAGTATGCCTCAGGACTTAGAGAGGCCTGAAGGCTTGGAGTTCAACTTCTCTCCACAGAGATAGTGCTGATATCTATAATTGTCTTGAGTATCAAGGTAGAAAAGTATCTTGTAGACATAAGTAGATATACATAACATATCCAAAAAGTAAATAGGACATATTTTATCTCATACATATTATACATCTTATTATATGAATATCTTATATCTCTCTCTGCATATATATAATACATAGATATATAGCTATATATGTTGCTGTAATTAANAACCTCTAAAGTGATCAGAAATAGGACAATCTGAGGAAGGAAACCAGTAAGTCATCTTGAAGAAGTGAGCAAAATAAATGATGTGACCCAGTTTGCTTTTACTGGAAATCTACTGTTGCCTGGGGCATTATAAAAATCAATCAGACGGGTGAAAATAGAAAGTGAACGATCACTGGATGGTTTAACAAATTTGCAAAAGTTTCATGGAAAACCTGGAGACCCTGAAAGTGATTCTGAGTAAGTTCACATGCCAACTGTAAAAAGACACGCAGATCACATCCTAGAAAATTGACACTTGTGTGGATTATCCTTACATACAAGTAGACCGACAGAGTTCTCACTGTAGCATAGTATAAGGAATGGTGCAAAAGACACAAAGTAGTGATATTCTGTAGAAAATGTGAAGAACTCACTTGTCACTTTGAAAATTAGGTATGGTGAAGCTCTGTTAATTACAGGGCCAAATTTCTTCCCTGATTAAGAGGTAGAAAAAAGTGATTGTTCTTGCTCAGTCTATTGGGTTTGATCTGAATAACTGACAAAGGATTGCCAATATGTGGAAGACCAGTGGATTTGCATTAATTTCTGTTGACTGATGACTGGGGAGAGCAGAAGGGTCAGAAACAACGTGACGCAGGTTTGAGAAGGATGCAGCTGTTAATGTGATGGGAATTCTGCTAGTGAGCCTCTGGGACACACTCACCCTGTGAAAGTCTTGAGGCAAACCTATAGGCATGCAGACCTGGGCACAAGTGACAATTTTGTTCTTCCTTTCCAAGCAGGGGACAGTCCAATATTGTCTTCTGTTGGACAGTGAACTACGGGTCTGCTTGGACTTCGAATGCATTTGGGAACAGGTGGGTCACAAGTACTCTGGTGAGGGCTGAGTCCCAAAGGAGAGTAAAAAGAGGAAGAAGGCCAGTCTCTACTGCTGTGGAGATACACTCCTTGATGGAAGGTGTAAAGGTGAGGACAGAGTGGACCTGTGACAAGGTAAATTCAGGAAGAGTGATAAGTGAAAGTGAGAAAATCTTTCATCAAAACATAGTCAAAAGTGTTCAGGAACCAAGATTTCAACCACTGAATTCTTGTAAGATCAAGCTAAAAACAGACCTGAAAAGAAAATACATATCTGGGTAGCATGAAATAAAGTCTAATAGCATCCACAGACAGATGATGTGAGCAAAACTGGCAAAAACATGTATTTCCTTTCAGAACAATAAAAACAAATACACCAGTAATTACTAATAGAGATAGGAACCCCTATGAAATGTTGACATCTGTCAAATATTCTGCAACAGAAAATGAGCTTAGCTTGACAAGTATCATGTTCCAGGCCTGAAAGCATATGAAATGAGTAGAGACACAGAGACAGTTCTTCTATTTTGAGAAAAAAGTTGTACTGAACAGTGAAGAAGGTAATCAGTCAAAGCAATCAAGAAAAGCATCAGAGAAAGCAGTATTATGTTATTCTTAAGAACCTGCAAGTAAAAACCAGCCAGAATCAGAAATAAGGTTGTCATGGAAGACTAAAATAGTAAGTCTGCTGATATATATGACATAAATTACAAAGCAAACCTTAATTGTTCCATATTTGTGACTGTTTCTTACGGCATGGTAGTGAAAGTTGTTGTTTACTGCCTTAGCAAGCTAAACCAATGTAATTTCATTGTAAATTACTACACTGGGTCCAGTCCTGATGTCATGAAAATTAGTGGCAAAGCTGTGAGAGAAGGTTATTTAGAGATACGTTTGAATTTCTGAAAGGAAGCACTAAATCTTAGAGAATCACCCCAACCTGTACTCTGCCGCAGGCAATAAATAAGCAAAAAATTGTATCTGAAAGAGGCAAATATAAACAACATTCCAGTCATTACACTGTAATAGGGAAACACAAATAGTATATCTGTACTGTGTAATAGGAATTGTGTTCTCTATAATGAAGTTACATTCAACAAGTAATCTACATATTCAGTCCTAGCTTGATATACATCACCACTCAGCATACATGAAAAAAACATTTGCAAATTCAAGGCAAACAACATACTGCAAATTCTGTTTTCAAATTTAGAAACTCAGGATAGAACTATATGCACTTGCACATTTTAAGCATTTTAAACTTTTAATTCTTCTCAAAATAAATGTGCTTACATATGCAGTGTAAAACATATGAAGATGGCAGTACAGCTTTCTTTTGGATATTAAATACTAAAAATGACAAATGTTCACAGATGTTTGCAGAATATTTTGTTATGCTGGTGCTTATCAATAAAAAATGATTTAAAATCATTGTTGAAGGGAGGCTTTCTTGAACAACAGTGGTCAAGTCAATGATTTCAGTGTTATTCTCTTCACTGTCTAGTGACAGTGTTACTCTCGTCACTATCTAGTGACACCTAAAGAAGTCCTGCTGAACACATGCTCTTCCCCAAGAAAGACTGTGAAGATAACATTACCACACTCCTTTCTGAAGCAGTCTGAGAGCATGGTATGGTTACAACTCTGTCAAGGATGAATGAACACCAGGTGACTACTTGAATGTCTTTCTTTGGCTACTGCAACCTTAACTCCTTTTTAATATTTTATATTGTTTAAAATCGGTAATTACCATTATGACCAGCAACAATAATAATGTGCATGCACTTTCTTATGTAAAACACAGATGTATGCTGTGATCTGCAGCTTCTATATGGGGCAATTGTGTATGAAAACTTATTTGCGTCTTGAAGTATTTTGTCTCTTAGAATCACAGAATCATAGAATGGTTTGGGTTGGAAGGAACCACAAGGATCATCTAGTTACAGAATCACAGAATCCAACACCCCTGCCATGGGTGTAGTTCCAACACCCCTGCCATGGGCAGGAACACCCTACACTAGACCAGATTGCCCAAAGCCCCATCCAACCTTGCCTTGAGCACTTCCAGGAAGGGGGCATCCACAGCTTCTCTGGGCAACCTGTTCCAGTGCCTCACCACCCTCACAGTCAAGAATTTCTTCCTAATGTCCAATCTAAATCTCCCCTCTTTTAGTTTAAACCCATTAGCCCTTGTCCTGCCACTACACTCCCTAATAAACAGCCCCTCTCCAGCTTTCCTGTAGGTCCCCTTTAGGTATTGGAAGGCTGTGATTAGGTCTCCCCGGAGCCTTCTCTTCTCCAGGCTGAACAACCCCAACTCAGCCTGTCCTTGCAGGAGAGGTGCTCCAGTCCTCTGATCAGCTTTGTGGCCTCCTCTGGACTTGGTCCAGCAGCTCCACGTCTTTCCTGTACTGTGTTCCCCAGAGCTGGACGCAGTACTCCAGGTGGGGTCTCAGAAGATCGGAGTAGAGGGGCAGAATCCCCTCCCTTGACCTGCTGGCCACGCTGTTTCTGATGCAGCCCAAGACATGGGTGGCTTTCTGGGCTGCCAGCACACACTGCCGGCTCATGTTGAGTTTTTCATCAACCAGACCCCCCAAGTCCTTCTCCTCAGGGCTGCTCTTGATCCATTCTCTGCCTTCTTCTTGATCTGCTTAATACTTTGCAAATATAATCCAATGTACATATGCCTTTGTGCAGTTTATCTTCAATAGGGAGTTCACCAAGGAAATTGTTCCCACATATATTGGTCAAAATATGATGTAACATATATAACCAGTGACCAGAAAAGGAGAATACTTTACAAATTTGTGGTTTAAATATCATGTCAGACTGTAAGCAGTTCCATAGGCCAAGATTACTTAAGACAAACATCTGAATGGTTGTAATTACTTTCTGTGTCTGCCTTATTTAGGCGTATTTTAGAGGTATTTAGTTACAATGCCAAGTATATCTTTTTCTAGCCCAGAACAAGTGCTCAGACTGGTCAGATTCCTCTAGCTTTTTCTAAAAATAAAACTGAAAAACTGATGAATGGTTATAACACCCTCGTATGCATTGGCATGGAGGAGCTTGACAAACAAATGCATTTACTGTTAAAGGATGGCTGCTTCAAAGAGCAATTTCAGAATTGGCACTGGAAAACAGTCAAATGTCACAAAGCGTACAATATGGAACAAACAGTGGATTTGATTATCTGCATCTGTCCCATCCTCTCCAGTGCAAGTTTCAGGTATTTATGCAATGTATACACATAGAATAAATTGCTGTTTTGCCACAATACTTTTAGATACCACTTGTTTTTAAAGTAAAACTTGCTGGTGAAGGTTTGTCAGCCCAAGTCAGAAGCCATCCAATACTTCAAATGAACAAAATAGTATATAGCTTGCATGATGTTGAGACGTTTTTGAAGACCTTCATATTCCAGAGCTCCAGGAGCACCTTGGAAACAGGAGAAATTATAGCTGTGTCAATATGATCATTAGGAGCACACACATCACCAAATCCATGCCCTTGTTTGAAACATCACGTTTGTCAAAAGTTAAAGTGAAATGAAGAACATTTGGAGGTGTTATGTTATGTCTGGCTTCCATTTTCCTACCCTGAAGATTGTTAGACCAAGAGAAAAAGTTGTCCTGAGAAAAAGGTGGGGATAGGGATGAAGTATACCCATTGGGCAAGTTCCCAGTACACCTGAGGTAATATGAACAGAGAAAGACAAGATGAACTGAAAGTCATTAGAAAACCTACGTCGTTATTTTAATACTGCTTTACGATATACAGTCTTGAGGTCTGAGATCCCCTGCTACCTGTCACAGGCACAGGCACAGAAATAATAGAAGCGTCTTGTATTTCCTGTCATTCCTGTTTCCTCTAAATGTGGAAATCTGGCAGCTGTGAGCACCTAGGATGTCTGTCCTAGTACTTCCTGTTTTTCAATGTAGATGGCTGAGGAAAACCTAGTATTTTGGGGCTCTGGGATTTGTTCTCCTCCCCTAGAGATCTAGTTTTGCTCACCTGTAGGAGACAGTTAAGCTCAGGACTTAGACTTTCAGTGGTGAAAGAAGTGGTCACTATTTTTTTGGGGGGTGTGGGGGGTAGAGAACAATTTTGAAGGTTCAACCAATATGTTTAGTTAACAGTTTGGATTGTGAAACCTTTGGCAGGAGCTCTGATCATGGCTGCTGGGCAACAAAAGATCTGTGCTACTGACTGTGTGTAGCACATACTGGGCTTATTTGAGTAGCAGTATACAAGCTGATGTATGCTCACTAATCTGCTCCAGTACTTCACAAACATTTTCATCTTAACATAAGGCCTGGCAAAAAAATCAAATACCAAAAATCAAATTTGGTATCAGACAAGATTGATTTTTCTTTGCTTTTATTAAACAAGTTAGCACATCGTCTGAATTAAAAGCCCAGCCTCTCCACAGGAAAATACCTATGTTAAAGATTTTGTCTAAAGGATTTAATGATGTCATTTTAGTGAGTATTCTTTCAGGGAGAAGGGGAATGTTAACCATGGGTTAAAGAAGAACTCTGTGATAAGAAAATTCTATCAGATACTTTATTAATTGATGAAGGTTTCCAGAAATTTCAGCAGATGACATGAGATCAATCTATATAGGAAAAAGATTCTTCTACAACACAGTGCCTCATCTGCAAACTTACCCCACCTTAGTATTTTTTCTCCGTTTTCCATCAGCGCCCGAATTTTGAACAACAAGGATTCTTAAAGCCACTCTTGAAGTAAGTTGCATTAAAGTATTCAGACTGTTTTCTAAACCTCTTTAGGAGATTCATAGGACACCCCACAATTTCTGGCCACACACTCTACATCCCCCATTAGAGGGAAGAAGTCATTAGAAGGGAGAAATGTGCTAGAAGTGACAAGAGTCTGCATACAAACACTTGTCTTCAGTAATTAGCAAGCAATAGCAAAGAAATCATCACATATGTACAAATGGCAAAGCGACTCATGCCTCAGCAATATGCTACTTTGCTATGATTGAGCATGCAAGTTCATTTTTAAAGCAGTAATTCGAATGGTGTAAAGGGAGATCTGTTTGTTTGCTTCCTCGGCCCCCCCTCCGAAGACAGAGCATTAGTTAAAAAAACAAATGAAGGAAAATTCCCCAAAGAACCTTAGCAGGGAACAAGAAAAACATCCATTGTAAACAGCGGGTGGGTCTTCTGACAGGCTCTGTTTGCAAATGATAACAATTACAGGTAATTTTTCATTTCAATTGGAAGAACAGGTATTAAAAAAAAGAGGAGAGCGAGAGAAACAGAGAGCGAGTGAGATTTCCCAAGTGTCTTATTCCCTCCCAGGTCTACAACCTAACAGGAGTGTAGAGAGCTCCGTAGTTTCTTCTCATTCCATTAAGTGAGATCTAATTGTGTCTCTTCTGTCTGTTGGCAGATGCGGTTTCTACATAACAACAGCCCAGAGACAGAGCTGCCTGATTAATGCCTCCAGCTGTCATATGCCCCATTATCTGTGCATTTGCATAACTTAATGGTTTAGGACAGGGGAGAGAGGATGCTTAATTTAATGTTTAGCAGGCCCTTGATAGCTGAATAATTTAAGAACTGTCAAGGGAGGTCAGTCCTACAGCGATTCAGCAAGACAGCTATGATTTCTGAATATCATTAAAATCCTTAGGATAATTTGGAAAAAAAAAAAAAAAGAAAAAAAAGAAGGGAGGGGGTGCAGAAGAACAACAATGCCTGAAAGGAGGCCCTGCTTTTCTGTTAACCATTCCTTCCTGGAAGACCAGAAGAAAGACTTGGGGCAAAAAACATCAATTCGTAACATGGCCAAGAGAGAAAGGGTTAACTGTTTTTCTCTGCCCCATCCCCCAGTCTTCTTCTCATAGCTAAAGGGTGGAAATACAGAATTTACTTAAATTCAGCTAACAGCCCAACATGCTTTAAACAGGAAATGCTCTCAGTTTCATTAGATGCTAATGAATATTATTAAGCTAATCTGCCATTTGTTTTCTAATTATGTGTCAGAAAGCACCACAGTGGCAGCTGAGGCAACTGCCAGGGTGCATTTATTTATCTTCCAATCCTGTGTTTACTGACCGACTATAGCACAGAGTGATTAGGATCAAATAAAAAGGGATTAAAAAAAACAAGAAAAGATTTTAATTTTTTTCAGGTTGATTACTGCTGTTCTTTTCCAAGTTCATCAACTTCTGCATGACATTTGACTGTATTTTAAGAACTGATAAAATGGAGTTATTTAGGCCTCCCTGTGAGGCATTCTGTCATGATGTGAAAATGGATGAAAGAAGTATTTTGCGCCTGGGCTGACCCTACCTGTTTGTTAGCCAAATGAAGGACTTGCTCAATGAGTCGTGGAGCCGTGCTTTGCTATTTCTGTGGAGTTCATTGCATTCGTCTGGCCTTGTCCTCCGCTCTCCCAAAACAGAGCTCTGTGCTTCCTGAGATCTGGCACTTTGAAGACCATATGGTTAAGATTTAAACAACTTCAAAACACAACTGATTAATGTTTCTGCTAAGAGCGGTAGTGGGTAGGTTCAGGGTTACTCAGGGGAATGACACTGTTTACATGGAAGGCATGTGAAGTTATTTCACTGGATGAAGCGAGTCTGCTGCTTTGCTTGTGGTTAGTGGGCTGGCTTTCCAGCCAGTGCTTTGCCCCTAAGCACTTCTTGCGCACTTTCCTAGGCAATCAGGTCCTTTTTGGCTTTATCCTCTTTGATTGCTCACTGCTCTGCTTTGCCCAGCTTCAGGTCACCCAGTTCTAACAGAAACCCCCGCAACTGTCCTTGGGTTCATTGCGTGGCCTCTCCTTGCAGCTGGCTTTTAGGCAAGGACTTTGTTGCTTTAGGTATCCAATTCTATAAAAGATCTGAACAGTTTATTTCTGATTTAATTTCCTTTGTCTGTGGGCAATTGCAAAATACGCTGATGATAAAGTGGTCTGTGAAACCACCAGTACCTAATATACATTGTCCGTGCATGTGTACACATAGTCCACATATACCTGTACACACAAATTTATGCACAGGAAACTGGATGAGTTACCTCATTATATTTATTTTATTTTATTTTATTTTATTTTATTTTATTTTATTTTATTTTATTTTATTGTATTTTTGTTAGTTTTTTGTGTGTGTGCTAGGTCAATGGCTTAGAACAGCATCTGACACTGGAGCACCTAGTTTTCTTCCAAGATTCAGAAAAAACTGTAGGGAAAATTGAGTTGGAGGATTATATGAATTGAAGGAGAGCAATTGCTATGGCAGGTTGGCAGTTGCCCAAGGTTTAATAAGTGATTGAGTACCTCCTGTCTTTGTGCTGTTGAAATCTCCTTCCAAGCCAATTTTTTCTTTACATTTTACAAATATAGAAACTCAACAATTGTCACCTGAATTAATTATTTAACTGGTTTAGTCTGCAAATAACAACCTGCAACCTCACCCTGCAGTTCTTACACTTGACAATGACATTTGGTAGGGTGGGGTAGTAGAGCTGTAACAACATGGAAAGGAAAAAGATATCTGCTCCTCTGTTAGTGGGCTGTTGTGTCCTTTTTATGGTCTTTCCATGAAGTGGGCAGTACTCACCCGGGCCCCTCCCGGGCCAGTCCCTTTATAGGGGCGTGACGTCAGGTGGTGTGGAATAGCGGCCGGCCCGGCCCGGCTCACCTGGCCCGGGCCTGAGCATTAACCCCGGCCTGGCCACAGCCAGGACAGTGGGCTGTTGTGTCCTTTTTATGGTCTTTCCATGAAGTGGGCAGTACTCACCAGAACAGGATGTAGGACTCAATGGCGCATTTGTCGGGTGTTGTGTAGCGATTTTTATGCACAGAACAGATCCAAAGTCATAGATAGCATCATGAGAGATGATGCTGGGTTTTTTTTTTCTTTTTTTTTTCTTTACATTACTGTTTCTTGCTCGCAGAAAACAAGATTTTTTTACTCACTGATAGAATTTTTAATGTTTGTTTGATTTTCTTTGTGATTGCTTTGTTTTAAAATGGGAAATTTAGAAGCTCAGTTTCTGAGAGGTAGATTTCCATCAGGTTCATTTTTGGCCATTGCCTTTTTGTTGCTTCCTAGCAGGGAATTGATTAGAAGCAGTGTGAAGCCAAAGTAGAAACTGGGATCTTTTATTTGGTGGAAAAATGTAGTTCCAAGTTAGAGACCTCACTTTCAAGCACGTACTCCTGCACTGTTGGCCTTAGAATAATTTTGCTCTTTTTTTTTTTTTCAGAGGCAAATTTAGTATTAATGCTGGAAACCACTAATGACAGAGTTGTCCATTCTTAGCACTCTTAGGCTTCTACTAACAGAACAAGAATAAGACAAAATGGGAAGGGAAAAAAATCCTTATGCGTGCTAACATAAATCATCACAGTTGTTCCAATCAGCACATATGGTACGGTAACATTGCCCACTGCTTTGAGACCCTCTAATGGAAGACCATATGGACTGCTGCTGCATCAAAACACAATAGGCCTGTGTTTAGGACTCCGCAGTGACCTGGATTCAGAACTTCCTTGCTTTTATTGGTTTGTGTGTCTGCATCAATGTTTTTTCTTCCAACATTGTGGTTTGTTGTTTTGTTGTTTTTTTTTTTTTCCTTTTTTTCTGATTCCTTTGTTCAGTGACAGATTCCTATGGATAGAGCAAGACAAATGTGTGTCTGTGGTTTCTGTATTTCATGTGATTACCTTTGCACATTTTGGGGCATATCCAGATTTCAGAAATAGTAAAAGAACATTACTGGATAACTTTGTAAGAATAAATTCAGAGACAGAAAAAGTATTTTCCTTTTTCTGATGGATATTTTTTAAATCACAAAAGCGATCGTTTAGAATGATGGAAATCAGGGTGCCATCCTGGCAGTTTCCAGTGATTCACAGTCAGTGCCTTGCAAAAGTCTCTCGTCCTTTGGCTACACTGGAAAAGCTGCAATATAAAATGTTATTAAAACTGTGGTACTAGGTGTTATAAATTTTATTGACCTAAAGGTTTACACACCATTACTGAAGTGGGCACAATGTATACCCCTGGATCTAAACACTCCAGCACACTGATACTTGGTACTAAGGATATTTGCTATAGGTAGAACATACTTCCTTGCTTTTTTCACATTTTCCACATTTACTGATCCCTAAAAATAATCAGTCATAACCTCTTTTTTCTTTTTTTTTTTTTTTAAAGGAAAACATTGAAATCATCCATGGTTGCCACACAGCTTTCGTTCAAAAGATTCTCTTTGGCTTCAGGCATGTGTTTTGGCCAACTCTTCTTACCATTTTACTGTACCCCTTGGCTGACTTTAGGGCTCCTGAAAGATATTGGACTTAGAGCCCTCCAGCAAGTTGTGGCTGTTTAGTCCAGCCCTCTGTTGCAGGAGTGTGGGTGAGATCCTCCATTTCCTGCTTACTCCTCAAAACAGAACAGCAGCAGATAGGTGGTGGCCTCTTCTGGCCTGTCCTACAGTGTGTGATACTCCTACGTCTCCTCCTCTTAAATTATCTGTTATGCATGGATCAAGGAAAATATTCTTGAACTGCTCAGCTTTTTTGAAGTATAACAAAAGTATAGTGACCCATGCCTATGCATTCACCAAGGACCTTCCAAGCCATCTAAGACAGAAGACAGCAGATGGATATGGAGGACAAATGGTGACATGGTTATTAGCACAATGATAGAGAGTGGTTGGCTGGACAACAGTTTCCCTTTCTGCTCCCAAAGTGGACAAGTTTTCTTTGGCAGCTGGGGCTAGCTGGTGGAAATGAGTACAGGTAGAGGAGGGCAGACGTCTTCACATTGGTGAGCAGGGAAATAGGGCATAAAGCTCCCTTCAAGTGATACCTTTTCTGCATCTGGGATGGGTTTAAACTGATATTTTCCTTGCAGACAGGGATTTTGAAAAGTACCAGGCTCAAATGGCCGTGGAGGTATATGGAAACATAAGGGGCTTAAACACATTGTGAAAGGGTTCTGACCATGGCAGAAGGATGCATCGGTGCAGTGAGGCAGAAAAGTTGGGTATAACTTACTACCAATATAAGCATATTTCTGACAGTTTTTTTATAACCAGTGTTGCTGACCAAGGGTACAAGTTTAGCAGTTTAGCTATACAATAAAACCATCATCATTCCAGCACCAGGTAACTGCTCATTTTGTACCTGCTTTTTCTGTCAGTACTATTGCTTTGATGCTCATGCAGCTTAAGTTTGAAATGAATTTTATTACCTGACACTACTTTACAGTACAATCAGTAGCAAGTTAAGTAACCAACATAGCCCTGAGTTCTTGGTTATTTTTAGGTAGAGAAAAGGCAGGGATAAGTATTTTTGGTTATTATATTTAATTGCTCCAGGTCTCTCCCCTGTTCAACAATATTTTTAATTTTTTATAACTTTTCTTTTAAGACTTCTTTCTTCAGTAGTCTGTCACACCTATCAAGTTTCCCTACCTGTGTCTGGTTTTTAAGCTTTGAACCAATTCGGGTAAGCCCCATAACTACGTGAAATTCTTGATTCTGAAACACAGGCCTGAAAATTCAGTGAAAGTAATTGCTAATATAGACCAATTCAGGAGCAGAAAGGAACAAGGAAGCTTCTTGTTTCTTCTCTATCCTTCTGAAGTAGACAGGATTCTTCAAAATCCCAAAATTAGGTTTGGTTTTAGGGAAAGGTTCCAGTCAACGCTTGTTCTTCTAAATCAATTTCAAAACATAAGTCCTGCGATAAATGCCTGATCTCCTGCATACAGATTCAAAAATCACTTTTTTGATTCTGTCTTTTTCTGTCACACAGAAAACATTGTGAAGTCTCACATTCATGTTCTCCCACTCACACATTTAGGGGAAAACAATGCAAATGTTCTTCTGCTGCACTAGATGTCACCTAGATGAAAATTTAAAAATTAAATATCCTCTTCCCTCTGTTTCCAGAGGTGATTAGGATGACAAGTTAATCAAGACTTCATCTGAGCCCTGCATTTTTCTATCCATCATATCACAGCTCTTCTAATGTAGCTGTCCAGTCCCCTTCAAAGCAGGCTTTTTAAAAGGACAGTGTATGCTGCAGATTTACTTTGCTGAAAAATCCTTTAGCCATTTCCATAACTAGTCACATAGGAAGCAAAACCCAGAAAGACTGCAGGTGTCCCAGAGAGGTGGCTATTAGGAGGATAGCTGGGATGACCTCGGTGCCCTGAACTGAAACCTAAGGAGACCCAGAGAGAGTTCTTGGCAGAGTGTCACACTTCCCTGTGACCTGGGGAAATCACTTACACTCTCTTCTGTTTCAGGGTCCTCATTTGCAAAAGAAGAATTTCTCTCTGCTTTAAGGGTTCTGCACCGCTAACGACAGTGAGTGTTCAGCTTCTGAACTGATGAAAGGCAGTCACATATATGCTGGTCGTCTTTAACCTGCTTTGTGCTTTTTGGGGCCCAATGTGTAAATAATACAATTTTCCTATACCACCCACTGTGATACATATAATTTACAGGATCTAAGTAAGTATCTGGAGAGTCATATCATGTGATGGGGTTGACAGTCACAAAGAACAGAGGTGGTTAAAGATAGCCTTTCAAGAGATAGAACAATTGGGTTTAAAGCTCTGGGTATTAGAAAGCTACCCATGAGTTCAGAAGGGAAGCAAGTTGCAATCTCCTGCTGCCTCGGCTGTATTGTGGGCTGCCCTGCAGCTTGAATGTGGGAAAGGAATGGTTTTTCTTTTGTATTCAGCTGTTGTTTTTCTTTTGTTACGGTCTTCTGTAGCTGATATATAATGAAAGGACATCTATTTAAAAGCGTTATGTTTCCCTTCTGAGGTTTCCATGAGAAATGCACAGATTACAGCAAATTTTCTACTCTAATATGACATTTTACTTTAAAATGGACTCTAATGTTAATAAAGTCTTTATAGACCCTAGCAGTATAACAATAGTGATAGAGCTTGTCTTTTTGCTTAGCCATCAAAATAAAAAAAATATGTCCAAAATAATTTTTTCTAAGAAACTCTAGCAGAAATTTCTTACACATATTACATTAAAAAGAGGCTGTGAAAACTGGGCTAAAAAGAAGTGCTGCACAGCTCAGCCTGAGGTAGAAGTTCCCCTGGTCAAGTCACTGTTTCTCTGTCTTTGGTTTCATGGGTTAAAGCCCATCAGGAACATAATTAAGTCTTAAATCTTCTAGTATCTGTAACAAGTAATAGATTTTCAGTTCCCAAGAGATCAGAATAATTGAATATATTCAAATTTAACTCAACTTTTGATACCTATTTTTATTATTGAATTCAGAGTTTCTTTTGGGTGACATATGTAAGAATCTAAGAGAATGGAAATGGAAAACAAGAAAATCCATGTGTGGACTAAAGGCACAACCTGTGAAGTGACCCAATTTCTCTCTGTTCTGGTCAACAACCTACAAGAAGAGGTCTTAAAAGAAAAAAAGTCTGAGTTTTTGTCTTTACACAAATACATATTGTGATGAAGCTCTGTGAACTGTGAAGGGTCCAAATACTTGTTTTTACTCACCATGTACAAAGCTAGCTACATGTGTGCATACCTGCACTGTAGGTTCCCATAACTGTTAACAAAGGCGCAAATGATTTCTTCAGCAATATCTACTTGAACACTATTTCATTTGATGTCTATGTGAAATGACCTAGCAGACATGAGGCAGGTCTGGTCCCCACAAAAATGACACTGTCAGAAAAGAGAATAGTTTGCAACATGATCATGGGATCAACAGAAGAGGCAATGTGTGAATAAGCATGGAGGCTGAATATTAGTTTATCCCTAGAACTGGTCTCACTTTGCCAAGCTGATGCAGAGGGACAGTAGGCAGTTTGTATTTTTGTTTTTGTCTGACCAGAAGTAAAAAAAAATGCTATAGACTCTCAACCTATGTCAAGCCAGCAATTTTCACAGGCACTGCTAGACACTGAAGAAATACTAGGGCTGAATGTCACCTGCACTATTTCAGTCATCTCCTGAGAAGAATGTGTTAGGTGCTAATTGTTCTGGAAACCCAGTGATCTATTTTTCACTGTGAATGTTTGTTTATCATTTGTGCCCCTACTGCATTTTTGAGACACAGTTCAACAAAAAATGAAATTGTTGCCCTGTCACCTCTGTCAACAGAACACTCTGTCAACTACTGAAGTTCAGCCTAGGTTCTCGCTTTGAAGACATTAAAAAGTATTACTGCACGCAGAGCTCTTTTGTTCAGTCGAACAGAATCACAGAATCACAGAATCACAAGGGTTGGAAGGGACCTCGAAAGATCATCTAGTCCAACCCCCCTGCCAAGGCAGGACCACGTAAAGCACATCACTCAGGAACACGTCCAGTCGGGTTTTGAATGTCTCCAGAGAAGGAGACTCCACAACCTCTCTGGGCAGCCTGTTCCAGTGCTCTGTCACCCTCATGGTGAAAAAGTTTTTCCTCATGTTAACCCAGAACCTCCTGTGCTCCAATTTGCACCCGTTGCCCCTTGTCCTATCGCTTAGCGAGGCCGAGAAGAGCCTGGCTCCATCTTCCCGACACTCACCCTTAACATATTTATAAACATTGATGAGGTCACCCCTCAGCCTCCTCTTCTCCAAGCTAAGGAGACCCAGCTCCCTCAGCCTTTCCTCATAAGGGAGATGTTCCACTCCCTCGATCATCTTCGTGGCTCTGAACAGAGTATCCCTCCATTTATCTGCCCTCAAAATTGGGACTATGAACACACTTCTGACAGGGGGTGAGAAAACTCTTGGCTTCTACTAACAAGTCTGAATGAAAAGCACTGGGGTTGAGGAGTTCAGTGTGGTGCAGAAATGAAAGACTTACAGTGTGGTGTGGTTGATACGCTGGAGAGGAGGGATGCCATCCGGGGGACCTTGATAGGCTTGAGAGGTGGGCCTGTGTGAACTGCATGAAATTCAACAAGGCCAAGTACCAGGTCCTGCACATAGGTTGGGGCAATGTCAAGCACAACTACAGGCTGAATGGAAAAAGGATTGAAAGCAGTGCTGAGGAGAAGGACCTGGAGGGTGTTGATTGATGAGAAGTTCAGCGTGAGCTGGAAGCATGCACTTATGGCCCAGAAAGCCAACTGTGTCCTGGGCTACACCAAAAGAAGCATGACCAGAAGGTCGAGGGAGGTGATTCTGGTCAAGGGAGGTGAGACTGCCCCTGCAGTACTGTGTCTAGCTCTGGGGAACGCAGTACAGGCAGGAAAGACGTGGAGCTGCTGGCACAAGTCCAGAGGAGGGCCACAAAGATGATCAGAGGGCTGGAGCACCTCTTCTATAAGGACAGGATGAGAGAGTTTGGATTGTTCAGCCTGGAGAAGAGAAGACTCTGGGGAGACCTAACTGCAGCCTTCCAGTACCTGAAGGGGCCTACAGGAAAGCTGGAGAGGGGCTGTTTACCAGGGAGTGTAGTGATAGGACAAGGGAGAGTGGCTTCAAGCTGAAGGAGGGGAGATTTGGATCAGATATTAGGAAGAAATTCTTGACTGTGAGGGTGGTGAGGCACTGGAACAGGTTCCCTAGAGAAGTTGTGGAGGTCCCTCCCTGGAAGTGTTCAGGGTCAGGTTGGATGGGGCTTTGGGCAAGCTGGTCTAGTGTAGTGTGTCCCTGCCCATGGCAGGGCGGTTGGAACTAGATGATCCTTGTGGTCCCTTCCAACCCAAACCATTCTATGATTCTACGATTCTATGATAAATGTACATTATCAAATCATGTCCAAGAGTGAGGCCAAATTCTTTCATTGCAGGGATGCTTTACAACTTCCCTCCTAACGTGTAGCTTATGTAAGCACATAAGATGAAAAAGCATTGCAATTTTGCTTTATCTGCAGAGTAGGAGAGTCTTGAGTAATCTACCTATAGGTCTAACTGAATGAAAAGGGTCAGACTAAAAATGCTCCTGGCACAAGGGCGTGCGCTACTTTATGCTTTCCTATACTATGTTGCTTATTCCCACCTGTATTTGGCCTCCAGATTAAAAAACTGTTACGTATGTAGATATACAGTGACCAGCAAATATGTGGTAGAGTGGGACATAGGAACAGATTTGTCCTTTTCTTACCCCTCCCTGAGTCTATGCTGGAAATAGGACACTGGGCTTGACAGACCCTTGGTTTAAACCAGTATTCACTTCTCCTCTACAGGCATAAGTATCTATTACAAGGGTTAAAAGGCACTGAGACAAGTGAATGTATTCAGTGTTTCTTTTAAATTTTCCTGTGGCATTCATGCCAACTACTAATTAACACTGATTAGTGTTAACTCCCTTCAACTTCCTTCTAACAAGGCAGTGTGCATGCATCAGCTCTGCTTTTTGTTTGTAAATAGCTTGTCTGAAACAAAGCAATTTAAAACCTCCTCCTTGCTTTTGTGAGCAGAAGAGATCTGTGTGCTCCTATTCACTTTATGAGCTGGTCAAGCATTGCTGTTTCAGAGCCTGATCCGAAGTCCATGGGAAGACTCCTGCTGGGTTAAACGTGTTGTAGATCAAGCTCTTAGCAAAGGCAGCACTTTAATAAATCACAGCCTTGCAACCTTTCTGACAGGCTGCATACTTTTGTGGTTCTCTATGGCCTGCTAGCTTTAGGGTTTTCTTTGTCTTTTTAAGGATTTTGTTCTACCCAAGCAACCCTGACTTATATTGGCCCCACATCGCCCCACTGAACGTAAACGGACTTTTACAGACTGCAAGTCAGAGCTGACTCTGATTCTCTGATGTTGTCTTTTTTTGATCCAAGTTTCACTGTCATGCTAGCTTGTCTCTTCCCCCTCTCTTCCTTCAAAATTTCATTTCTCTCTTATTTCTGTGTTTCCAGCGCTCTGGCCCCATCACTCAACTGCTAAATCTCTGTCTCTGCTGGGCTGCCTTTTTCCTCTCAACTGCCAGATCTTTTCTTGCTTCCAGCAATCTTCTCTCCCTCCTCAAGTGCCATAATGTATTTGCTGCTATTTAATGAGATGCCCAAGATGGGTGAACTGACACTCATATTCTGTCTCCCAGCATTCTTAAATGGATAGCATGATAAATACAAGCCAAAACAGACTTTTCTGCTGAGGAATTTGAAACTCCTAATAGACATGCCTTCCCAATTCTCCAAAATAGATAGGGCCACGTCCTCTGACAGTAACTTGACAAAACTCCATTGACTTCAGCAAAGTTACTTTGACTTATGACGACTGAAGATTTACCCCATAATATAAATGGAGCCTGTGTTTCACATAAATCACAAGAAAGTAGTTAGATGTATGGCAAATTAAATTAAATATCTGATGTCAAATTACTGCAAGTTCCTGAATTAGTGCTGCTTAATATCAAATCTTAAATTTGCGTCTGAGGTCAAATTAAAATTACCATTATCTAATGGAAATAGGTCTGTACTATATCTTCAATGACAGTCATGAGTTTAATAATCTAACAAACCACTGGATGTCTCTACTGTGCCGTACAAGTCCAGTTAAAAAATATGTATCTGGCACAAAAGCCTACTGAAAAAAGAAGGCAATTTGAACACGGAAATATTTGAAATGGTGGGACAGAGATTTGAGATGGATCTCTCACTGGATGTGCTACGAAATGCAGATGTTACCTACACAGTACAGTAAAATTTGATTTATCCTTTCAAATAAGGAAGTTCCTTTCCTTTTTATTATTTAGATGGTAGCTGTTCTTCACAGGTAAAAAACAAATCTCTAGTAGAGTGAATTTTCTTTGCTTTTTTTTCTTTAACTCAGCTGAATGCATTCAGATTTAAATTTTAGTCTTCCAGCTTGGAACACCCTCCTAATGCTGTTCCTTTGCTGTCCCTGTCCATGGAGATCGATACTCCTCTGGAAATTCTAAATGTTAATTGAGTAACAAAAGGCTACAAGAGAACCAAGGCAATTTAGACCAGGAAGGATAAAATCACAAGGACAGGAATACCTAAGTGTGTCAAATGTATTACGTGGGCTATGTGCTTATATGTGTAGGGGAAAGAGGACAAACTCTCTGATAGATACCAGCTGGATTTAGTCACCATGGCTACACATGATTTGTTCTGGCTGTCCCTTCAAGCTGTTTTTCTGGTGAGGATTGCAGTGCTCTGAGGTTTCTGTGGGATGGGCGTCACACCGCTCTGGAGACAGGCTGGCAGCAACACATCCAGGCACTTGATGAGGAGACTACAGGCGTTCCCTTGTCCAGACACCTCAGACTGGTTTGGTTTGCTTGGCATCCTGTGCTACCAGTGCGTCTTTTGGGGGACTATTTGTATTCTGTTTCAGGGGGCATTAGTTTGTTAAAGGATTCTGCAAGTGCTTTGTGGCTTGTGTTGTGCAGAGTGGGTAATCTGTACATTCTCCCACATTAAATATCTACTATATGACCCATTGTTTGTTCCAGTCCTATTCCGATTTGAACTTAAAAAGTGATGAAGCAAAATTAATAATAAACGACACCACTGCACAATTTTCAATCCATCACAAAGCTATCCATGTGTCAGAGTAGTTATAAGTCATTATCAGTATGGATGCTTTTGCTTGTTTGCAGTCCCTCACACAGTCAATTCCACTTCTGAAGAGGAATCAGCATGTGAAAAATGGATGCCTGGTTTGAGAACTGGGAGTCTTGACTCAGCCAAATGCTCCTTTGTCATGCCAGTAGTGACAATTCACTGGCATCTCTAGTATGGCTGCTGAGTATTCATGCAGAAGAGATGCCATGTATGATGCTAGAAGGCAGTGGTGGCAAATTATTTTCTGAGGCTAGCAAAGTGGGAATTTAAAAAGTGTCATCAAATACTCACAAATTAATCTGGAAAAGGTAATAATTAGGGGCTAGATGCTCTTACTTCAGTCTTAATGACTTTGAGTGTAGGGAGCATTTGGTTTTCTTTTGGATTTTCTTTTTTTTTTTAAATCCATAAAAATCTTAAAATGGATAAAGCTAAGGTCTATAATGACAGTGGATTCAATTTTACTTCATCTCAGAACTTTGGTCTGAGCAGAGTAGCTGAGTTTTAAAAAGACTGCTCTATTCTCCTGTACCTATAATAAATTCCTGCCTAGCAAAGTTTAAATATGCAGCTTCAGGGAACAAAGGAAGCCACTAAAAGGTAGATAAATCATCAGCTTTTATTCAAAGGAACCTTTTCACCTATTCAGTAGCATGAATCTTGCAAGACAAAAACAATATTTTGAATTTTATAGTGCCTTTCATCCAAAGCACTTTGCAAAAAAATGAATAAATTAGTTTCCCCTCATGGTATGGTGTTTGTAAATGTTGATATTTCAGTTTCAAGGTGGAGTAGGTCAAGAATACATGAGGAACAGTGGTTTCTCCCAAATCCGAAGTAACCCGTGCGACGAGTGAGGAATAGTACCTGGATTATTGTAAGACAAATGTCCTGTTTGCTGGACTTGGGACACAAAATCATGCAGAGGTCAAATCTGTGAAGAAGCCAGTCTACCGATCGTAGCACAGGCTGAAAAATCACCAGCTGACTGCTGGTGTTTCTGCATTGTGAGCAGAATAAAGGTAAACAGATGTTAACTTTATGGATAAGCACACTCCTCTCTGCTCAAGGCTTGAGCTAGGGCAGTTTGTAGCTGAGGATGGCAATGCCAGATCTTATTGGGGATTTAGGTCTCCGTGTCAGTTTGAGACCCATAAAATGGGAATAAACGTGTCCTCTTACCTTGCAGAGCCCCTGCAAGTATGAATATAAAGATGTTAATGGATTTCAGGTGCTTAGCTGAATCTACAGCAACAGGCACTGTATGTGTTTTGCCACAGTATCTTACCGACTTTGGGTTCCCAGGTACCATGACTCATATAACGTATATCAGACACAAAGATTTACTTCTTTGTCCCACCTGTGGTGTCTCCCTAATGTACGTTTCTTAGTCTTATGTCAATACAAGTTTTAAGTTTCCAGAATAATCAAGTTTGCTTGGAGACTATTTGCTACCCCACTAAATTTTCTGACAGCCTGCACGTCTTCTTGATTCTGTTTCCACACATGTCATTATACCTAATGCATTGCTCCAAATAACTTCTTTTACTGCCTTTGTTTTTATACCTTTCAAATATTTGACATCTCCTATTACGTCTCCCCACCATGTTGTCAGCCAAGCTATCATGCAGAGTTACCTCCCGTAATCTTGCCTCATTATTCACCTAATTTGCCCCTTCACCTATTCACCTAAATTGCCCATTCATCTATGCCCCTAATTTTGGGAGGGCTGTACTGTAAAATCCCTCCCCAGCCCCTGTTTGTCAATATCTTTTGGGCTGTGGAATGAACGCGACACACTGGATGTGAATATATGAGTGTTGTATGAGGGAAGGACAAATCCATTCTAGTTTCCTCATGTGATACTCAAACCCCAGTGCTTTGCTTCTTTCCGCTGCTTTGTAACATCAGGAACTCTGCATTGCCACCTCCTACCCCTGCTCCATCCTGCTTGATGAACTCAGAGCATTTCTGCCTGGAGAGTGAATCTCCCACCACACTAATGAATGATTATTTCTCTTTACTAGCATTCACCAAACCCATTGAGCTATTCTCAGTGAATTACTGAGAAAGAAACCTTCTTTCTCAACGCACTGTGGTTGCTGGGCTGTTGTCCAGCCTGAACAGCTTTAAACAGCTGTTCCAGACCATCCGTCTGACACATTTTTCCTTAGAGTTTGTTGTGCTCAGATTATAACAATTCTTCTTGCTGTTCCACCTATGGAAGTATCTCCCCTATATGCCCACAGCCTCTTAATCCATCAGGTTTGGCCGATCTGTCTCAGAGAAACCTGTGCTCAGTCTACCAGGCCCTCTGTCTGCGGTGGGATGATTTGAATTCTGGTGTCATTGCTATTAATCTGCGGCGTGACTAAGGTGAAAGGACAGAGTTAAACGCAGCCTGCACCCCCTCCCTCCATGCCAAGGGATGTTCTGTACTCAGGTGTGGTGGTCCTCATGACTCCTGAGTCAGCAGGCTTTCAGCGTGCACCCCGCACGCTGCACAATTCCCCTGCACGGAACGGAGGCCAGGACACCTCTCTTTAGGTTCGTCACAGGCATTAATGGTCGTGAGAGTCTGCTTGGAGTCAAACTGGACTAATAACATGGCCCGCACCTTGAAAGGAGGTGGGGGAGAAGGAGCTGAGCTGTCTGGGAGACAGGATGCTGCAGGAGGACTGTGCTTTCTACAACTCTTCTGAAAGGCTTTTAATGGTCTACTTCATGGCCTCATTAAGTGAACAATGTCAGAGCTTTAAAAAGAGCCCTCTGCGGTTCTTGCACTGGGCTGGTAATATATGTCACAACAGATATATATAGAAAAGCAAAGGAGCACAGAAATGTGCTGTACAGCTGGACCCCAAAGGAAAGAGCTAGAACATTTCTTCATTCACCCTCTACTCTGAATCCTTGCAATAATTAGCCAAAGTAAAATGAATATTAGCTTATGCTTAACTGCCTTTCCAGCATGTTACTCTGCATTGACCCAGTAGTGCTAAACCAATTATTTTTTGAACTTTATGGCTTTAAATAATCCTCTGCTCTAAAACTCCCTCTACCCCTCAGCTACTTAACCACAGGCCCAACTGCCCTAAATCCTTTTCTTATACTTTGTAGCTTTTTAAGCAAGCCCCCTCTTTAAGTAGACATAATCCCTTCTCTGTAGAAAACATGAAAGACCTTGAACAAATCAAGATTTCTCCATGGAGAATTCAGCTAATCCCGTGCTTAGCTCCTAACAAGGAAATCCATCTTGCCACCAAGCACCCCATTACTAGAACTAATGCCTGAGTTGAATAGCAAGCGAATTATTGCGCTTTAATTGTAGCACTGCTCTGTCACATGGAGAAGTTGGAGAGGAACGTGACTGGGCTCCTCCAGGAAAGACAGGTCACGCCTTTCTGTTGTTGTTGTTCAGGTTGCTGTGATTTAAAAGCAGGCTAAATTAACTATTAATATGGACTGCACATGCCTCAGATTAGATGAAACAGCTGCACTGTAGCTCTGTAGTACACTTTATTAAAAAACAAGTGCTGTTGTACTGGATTACTATTCTCCTTTACATTGTCTTTTGACTGTTGTGAAATTCGTATGCTGGAGCTTGAAGGGGCATAATCGTGCCCTTGGGGGGAGGGAGACATCAGCCATTTGGTCACAGAAAATTATGTTAGTGTTAAATCAGAGTAAAAGCAAACTAATCCACAACGCGGATGCATGGTCGGCACTTTTTCCCAGGAGGGCTCCCCACAGCATGAGCTGGTTACTGCTGTGACGGTGGAAGGGAGAAAAAACATTTTGTGGGAAAATGACTGTATGTATCAAAGAGAAATACGATGTGCCTTCCCAGCTCTGGAGCAGTGGTATTAGCACTGATGTAAGCGGTGCACCGGGTATCATCATACAATGGCATCAGAAGAGGATGCCTGGTACAGATCCCGAGCAAGAGGGGGTACACCGACCTCTCAGGCCACTGGCGTTGGGGTAGCCATTGCAAATACTCCTTGGGTCCCTGGTGGTCCAACAGCCACACATACATTGAAAATGAGCAGTACTCTGGGAAGTGGGCTGTGTGCACCTCATTGCATGCACTTAATGAGCATGCTTGGGGCGGGGGGGGAGGAGGACATGGCTTTTTCCCCAGCTTGCACGGCTTTGGCAAGAGGTGTCCATTGCATTCAATCAGTGGCTGTAAAGGTAGAAGTGGATCTGGAAGCCAGTGTGTGAAGAGTGAGCTCTGAATAGGAAATACTGCGCCTGACTGATGTGCTCATCTAAAGCCATGCTGCCCCCGATTTAGTTTCTTAATCAGCTCCATGGCATGGAAGTACTGTTTGCTCCTTCTGCTGATTCAGAGAGTTTCGTGAAGCTCCTCTGGATGCCTTGATGTAGTGTGGGACTACAGGTGATTACTCCATCTTTTTCTGGATTAAGAACAAATTCATCTGGAAGGTGTCTGGAGGGACTCCTGGATTAAGCAAGGGAAGATGTTTGATGCTGTTTGGCAGTGTGGTGAGAATTAACTGTGAGAACTGCAATTCGTTTCTATGCCTGATAAAAGCATACGTGTATTACTAGACAAGAGTGATTGTAACAAGACAAGAGGAAATGCTGTCTGTTCCACGGTGATGAGAAATTAGGATGAAATACCTTTTTTATTCAGGCATGGTTTATCATCCTGGGTGGGGAGCATAGGATACATGTTTATTCTCTTTTTTTTTATAATGTCTAAGTAAGATTTTTTTTCCTGTCTGTATAATACAACATAGCTACAGCTGCTGCTGCAGTCATGTCTCTAGATCCTGAGAAATAACACTGAGGGATGGGTGCGATGGGGGAGAGAAGCAGCAGCATTACATGGATTTAATGTGACATTAGGCAAATATTGAGCAAGATTTTAATTACAGTGGTTATGGCAAATTTTCCTGCTCTGGGAGATGTCAAAAATCCTCCTATATTTAGTAACCTGAATTCAAGAACCTCATTGCCTACTTTCTCGATCTCAGGCTGCATGTAAAGTGCAGACTAGGAGAGTTAATGGGTTGTAGTTTAAGGGGAGTTCCACTAGATGATGGTATAAATCTTCATAATGAGCAAGACCAAAGTGGGCAGCTTAAACAGGAGTCCAGGAAAAGCAAAATCCCACACAGAGGCAGTGACAGCTCCTAATCTTCCCCTTGCTGCATTAGAGTGGGGGTCCTGACAATTGCACCGGCCACGTGAACACTGGCCGCATCCAGCAGCATCGGAGTCGGCTGCAGCATCACACAGGGAAACTGAATGGAGGGGTTGATTTACTTGATTTAAAATCAAGTAACAATTTGCTTAATTTATTTTTCAAATTAGACTGGGCTAACACCAATTCATTTTTAAATGATACTATAAATGAGAGTAATTGTGTAATTAGCAGCAAATTAATTACAGGGCAGAAGATCCATTTACATGAATCTGAAATAAAAAATTAAAGCTTGGTCTTACATTCCCCCAGCTGACAGATGTCAGGATGTTGTTGGGTCACAAGTCTCCGCCTGCCTGCCGCACGAGGAAAAAAGAAAACAGCTTTTTGTACAGCCAGGTAGCATCTTCTGTGGCTCAGTCAGGCTGACACTGGAGGCCTTGAACTGGAGTTTCACGGAGACCTTCTCAGGCAGAAGTAATATTCCCTGATGAGGTATCAATTAGGACAAAGGGTGTATGGGGAAGGCAACGTCATCAAGAAAATCTGCTGGGGAGAACAACCTTTCAAATGTGTCAGCACTGGAAAAATGCTTGCCTTAGTCTCTGGGTATAAAAGCATATGCCACTTTTGGATGCCAGTGAAAATACTACTACTACCACCAAGGTTCTCCAGTTTCTCCTGGGGGCTGCTGCTTCATCTCTCCCGGAGCAGGACCGCACCACTCAGCCTGAGGAATGCAAACCCCAGGTTTCCTTTTCATTTCCATGTCATTGTACCGTCTGTGGCTGGCATGAAGTTCAGCTTCTTCAGAGCAGCCCGTAAAGTGCCAAAAGCGGATTTGTGCCGAAAACAGTCCTGGCAACATACTGATGTTTTGGCTGTTGGTGACGGGTGCTTGCACAGCGCCAAGGCTTCCTCCGTTTCTTACAGCCCCAGGCCCCGCAGTGGGCAGGCTGGGGGTGGGCAAGGGGCTGGGAGGGGACACAGCCAGGACAGCTGACCCCACCGGGACAAAGGGATATCCCATGCCACAGCACATCCTGCTCAGCAGCACACGCTCAAGGGCAGGAGGAGGAAGGGGGCACACTTGGGGTTATGGGGCTTGCCTGCGCAAGGAACCCTTGGGTGTGCTGAGGCCCTGCTTTCCAGGGAGTGGCTGGACACCTGCCTGCCCATGGGAAGCGCCCGCTGAATTCCTTGCTTGGCTTTGCCTGCAAGTGCAGCTTTTGCTTCGCCTCTTAAACTGCCTGTGTCTTCATTCATGTGTCTTCTCGCCTTCCTCGTATTTTGACCTTATGCCGCAGGAGACGGGGTGATGGGGCAGCTGGGAGGGTGCTTGGCTGCTGGCCAGTCAACCCACCGCATTTATGTAGTGGATTTATGTAATTAATTAACTACTAATTGCGCACATGCTTATATTTACAGTATGAATAAAACCCACAAAACCAAAAAGACATCAAGGAGAAAGTGGAGAAAAAGGAAACAGAGCTTAAGAATACTGATCCACAGTGTCCTGGTCTAACCAGTGTGAAGGTGACACTCTGTTCGTGTAGTA
Source organism: Psophia crepitans (assembly GCA_013399095.1). NCBI lineage: Eukaryota > Metazoa > Chordata > Aves > Gruiformes > Psophiidae > Psophia > Psophia crepitans. The sequence goes on along the minus strand of VWZZ01004289.1, from coordinate 79,937 downwards.
GCTCTGCTCTGTAAGTCAGTATATTTCAAAAAGAAATGGGAAATGCAGAATTTTGAGTGCTAGGACTTGCAATACTCGCTGCAATACAAATTCCACATACGTATAAGCACTTAGCTGTTTAAAGGTAGAATTATACACTCATAAGACGGTTGCTGAAAACATCAAAGTACTAACAAGTACAGTTTAACAGTCTTAAGGGAAAATATTGGAAATTAGAGATGAGTTTATGTAGACAACTCACACACAGAGAGGAGTTTGGAAAAAGGACCATATTTAGGAAAGGTTTGACTCTGTGCCACACACCATCTGCTTAGCTTTTCATTTCAGCTCTAGGTGTTTTAGAAAATGGTGACCTTGATGATTCTTTTTACCCGCACAGCTTTATAAAACTGTCTTGTTACATCCTGTGGGGATATAACTCCTAAGAGCCGAGAGCTAGCCAGAATCAGCTGTTATTGTACATGGAGCTTCTTGTTGTACAGGGCTGATTGGTTATAAATTGGACATTGAGTAGCACAGGCCTCTGCAAGGCATCTGAGTAATTACGGGGCAATTTGCATCCTTTCACAGCTCTGCTCAGGAAAGCTGTGAATCTGTAAGCCCAGCTCAACGTGCAGAGGTGTGCACAGAGGCTGTGAAAGGGTATGGGCAAAATTAAGTGCTAAAATTGGGCTCCTTCTCTCTGACCACAGTGATTCAAAGGCTGTAAGATGTCATGGCCCTCCCTTGCTAATGCTGTATTGCACCTTGGCTACCCAGTAGGAGCAACGTGGTTGCTTCTGCAGCATGCTTGTACTCGGGAGAACCATGGGAAGAGTCACGGCTTGGCCCCTTTCCCTCTTCCTCCTTCCCCCTACGTACCAAGTGATGACCCTTCATTGCTGCCAAACTTCAGCTTTGAGAGGGCCACCATGAGACTGGAGACCCCAGCAATCCCTGTGGCTGTTCCCCATGTCTCACAAGAACTTTCTTCTCATGAATGCAAAACTGCATTTCTTTTCCTCACTGACCGGCTGGTTGCTTCTTTGATTTGTTGAACTTTGCAGTTGCACGCTCTATCTCCATGCCTTATGTAATTAAGCCCCAAACCAGCAGCAGTAGCTGCCCTGTGTTTAATGTTAGAACCGTGCACTGCCAGACCCCTGCCAGACCGAGGAGCATTACAAGCCATGTGAGGGCATGTGCTAGCACTTCAGTACAAGTTGCAGCCCATGGGATGGATGGTTTGCTGGCTGTAGGAAGACAGGCGACAATGGACCTCATAAAGCCTTTCACGCACAGTATTAACCTGTCAGAAAACTTTAAACAAACGTGAAGCAGTGATGTGAGTTTATGCTGATTGGCTACTTTGCATCACAGGGCTGCAATGGTTCTGATGTGGTGCTAGCCAGATTTCCTCTGTTGTCAAACCATGACCTGTGCAGAGAAAGGACTGTTAGTTTCACCTCAGTGGCATAAAAACAGAACTAAAAGCTTTTTACACGTCTTTTGCCAACTGATGGATCTTTACTTCCCCATCCCCCAACAACAATAATCCTTCTAATATTTCCACAGATGATGCATTATGGTAATTTCTGTGGTTTTCTCTTCCTTCATTTGCTGTAGCATTGCAAAGCCAGTGCCAGCAGTTCACTGTGTATGGGGTTTTAATACTTAGTAGTTCATAGATTTTTACAAGCCCTAGCAGCAGTCTAAAATAAAGAGAGAGGAAATCTCAAGACTTGACATCTGAAATATTCCCAGACTTCAAAGAAGTTTCAGCTGGCCAAGCAGCCTCATTTCAATAACTCAGAAGGAAGGTGTTAGGAAACCTGGGAGTGGATGAGTTCCCACCAGGGATAGAGCGGTGGAGAGCATGAAAGAAAATAAATCCCTCCTGGTGGAACTGGGGTTGAAGTGTCAAGGAGCTGGAGTCCTAAAGGGGCCAGTGTGAACTTTAGACTGAAGTATATATGGGATGCATTTGACCTCAGCAAACTCTGAAATAATAAAGCAACAGTCGGGGTTGAGAGATAAGAAAGAATAAGCTTTGAAGCTTCTGAGAATGTTGCTGGTGTTTTTTTTTTTTTTTTTCCTTTTTTTTTTTTTGGGCGGGAGGGTGTGGTGGGGAGGACAGGGGTAGAGTAATTTATCAATTGCAAATCTTCCAAGAGGAGATGGTTTCATTGTCTCTGCTTTATAAGAAGACAGCAAGTGCCTTCTGGGCAGAAACAAAGTATGTTTGAATGCCTGGTCCCATAGGGAATCTGACAACTTGGCACTAGCCATGCGTGGGCTGGGTTTGGCAGAAATGCTAGTGGCAGTGTGACTTACCTTCATCCTCCTGGGGATGACTGCCTTCCAGAGCACACTCAGGCAGGGCGAAGGGTGGTGCAGAAGGGTGGCAAATGTCAGCGTTTCCTCCCTGTTGGAGAGGAGCTCCAGAGAGAGGTGTAGTCAAATGCTCTCTTTCAAACTCTTCTGCTTGTTATTGAAAACACCTAATCCAGTGTGCAGTCAGATAGTGATGCTGCTTACTCTCAGTTACTCTGTGGAGCCTCTTAAGTGAACTGTTCTCAGTTCATGCTATACAACAGGTTAACTGTACACCATTAAACATTTTCCCTTAGGAAGGACTCCACAGAAAACCTTACTGAGGGACTCTTCCATAAAACGGTGCATTTGCCTGAAAGAAGTGAGTGATTGCAGAAGGCTCCTGGTGGTGGCTCTGGTAGTGGTAGTCACGATAAGGGAGAAAAAGCTGGTTAAACCATCTTCCAGGAGTGTGAAAAACTCAAGGATGTAAAGAAAATTGGAAGTAAACAGGGAGAGCCACAACCTCGCTGTTTTATAGTGCAACAGAAATACCAGTAACTTGTGAGAGCCTGAGAGCAGTAGATTATCTTGCTGTTGCAATTTACTCTCAGGCTTGGGGTCTCTGCACATGTGCCTTTCCCTGGTGCTAGTGCAGTTAACCCCTCTCTACCAGCCTGATTGGAACTACAGCTGCCTTTCCACCTACCCACTCAGTAGCTGGAGGTCATCTAGTAATCAGAGGTTCTGGATATATAAAGATACTTGGTAAAGCAGCACATTGTTATAGTAGAGAGTTAAGACATCAAACCTCAGGAGGGATCCAGTCCTGTGAAATGACATGTAGCTTCTAGATCTGCTTGAATTTCTCTCCAGTAACAACTGGGGGATTTATCTGCAGTATATTTTATAGCATTTTGTACCGCTACAGATTGCTTTATTTCTTTGCATAAATAACAAAAATCACCTGTAAGTTTTTTCTTCTTTTAAGCTGCAAGAATTGCAGGAGATTCAAAATTTCTGGGTAGATATACTTGCTATAAATGTGTATTGTAGATTGGGAATAATAAGGACTAACTTTTTATAGACCTCTCTCATTAAAAGTCACCTTCAGAAAACACTGCTGTACCTTGCTTATAATCAAATGACACCTCGTAACCACCTAACCATTTTTAATATCCCCTAGACTCTCTTGCATTATGCCAAGGCTCAGACACTGTCTAGCTAGTCAAGGAAAGAGTATACCATCATATTTAAAAGCAGTTATTGGGACAGGTTTTACAGGCAGTGGGCTAAGACAATTCAGAAACAATTGCTTATGTGATAGTTTGAGGATTTGTCCCTGTCAAACAGTTAATATTGCTTTAATACATGAAGTAGGCTGTATAAGACAGCAATAATGAAAAATGTCAGGAAAGACAATATCAATTGTTATTCAACATCCACATCAAAGATTACTTTTTTGTCAGTAGCTTTCAGAAAATGTATTTTCCATCAGATCTGATTGCGTTCCTCTTTGAAGTGCTCCATCCTCCCGGTAGATTTAATGTGACATCTAGGCACTTTTTAGTCCCTGGGCCTCTGAGGCGATTCAAAGAGGCACAACAAGCCATCACAGGTTTATCCTCAAAGGCCGACACTGTCTGTCTGATTTATTGTAACTTTAAGAATCATCTCCAGCAAAGCATGAGCCTTTCTACCCATCCGCAGCCTCAGACTTTTATCAATTCATTTGTATGCAGCCTGTACATTCTGGAACTGAGAGCCCTATAGCCACTCATGGAAAATGCATTACCTGCTACTAATCCTTTTTATCTTTAAAGTCTGTATTTTTTATGTATAAGTCATTTTGGGTTATCATAAAATATACATAATTCTCCCCCCAAAAAAAGACAAAATGAAAAGAGAATATATAATAAGTTATGAGCTTGCCGTGTCCTTATCACCAAGGATTCTAAATAAACAGCTCTCTCTATGTAAATACTGCGGGATATAAAACTGTGATTACTTTCAATAGGGAATAAGAATGCTTCCATTTTTGTTCCTCGTTTCAAAGTGAAACAGTGAGATGAATCATTTTAAACGTGTTTGGGAGCACTTTTATTTTCTGCTTCGTTGCTTTGGGGGCCTGCCTGACAGTTGTAGGGGTTGCCTGTCAAACGACTTCTGTCATATACTACAGATGTCCAGAAGCACCTTATGGTTTCAACATTTTGCTTCAAATTCATGGTCAACCGTAAGTTAATGACAGCCCCTT
>VWZZ01004289.1:25526-75135 GCA_013399095.1 Psophia crepitans | reverse complement strand
CTTCCCCTTTTCGCAGGACACGTTCAAAGCACCTGCAGTATCTCTGGGCATACTGTGCAAAATGGTGCTATGGCTGGGAGGACGGCACAGTTCTGGGAGCAGGGCTTTCTTTGCAAGTTTGGACTCAACTCCCTCCAAGTTCACTGCAGTATTTTCTTAAAATGTGCTACACTGTGAATAGTCCTGCCAATAACTTCGCTAGGTAGATGAACCATTCAGACTTTTAATATTTTGGATGCAATATTAATCACAGATTAAAATTCCTCAAAATTAAACCTTACTTTCATCTGTTCATGTCAGTCCTGTCTGTCACATGCATACTGTGTATTGTAGGCTGAGATTACAAAAAGCAGTAGTATAAGGCAGGCACATCAATCCCTGTTTAGTCACTTCTGTGTGTATACATATATATATCTGTGTGTACACACACACAATTGTATATGCACATACAAAAGTCTTTGCGTGTATGCAAGTATGCACATGTACGAAGTTTATTTCATCGTGCATATTTAAAAGCAGTTATCAGAACAGGTTTTACAGGCATCTTAGTTGACAGTAGTTAAAGTTTGCAGGTGACATGGCCCCAAACCATAAAAGTGTTTAAATGGCCAACTTTAACTGAAACTGTCAAGATTTAGGGACCTAGCAGGAACTAGGAATCTGTATGTTTTTCAGGTATCGTCCTATATGCCCCTAGGGGCTTACTGTTTCAATGAATCTGATCTCTTGCCCAAATTCATTCTGTACCTCTAAGGAAAAATTAAAGTTTAGCTCTATACACATACTAGCAGATATTACATTAACTAATTAAATTAGCTGACTTACGCCAAGATAAAAAATAATGGAGGATAGAGCTAGGTCAATTTGTTAGATGGCAGGCAAGAAACCAACATGCAGGGAATGTAAATTCAGATCTATTTTTCACACTTGGATATAATACTTGTAGATACTTCTAATGAATATTTTCCCAATCTAATGGAAAACATACTAAATTATTAAAGCATAGAATAAGGACAGTTGTACAATACTGATAAAACACTGCTGCAAGCAAAATGACTGTGTATATAACCAGAAATTACTTTTGGTGCTGAACTAACTGTTTTTCTTGTAAAGTTACATGGCTAATGCCCATAAAACTCAAGGCATACTTTGAAAAGTAAACAATACTATGTAAGGCACTAGTGTGAGAGAATTAATGATGTATAACTTTGCATACTTTTATTGGTCCCATTGACTTCATGGGACTATTCACAGGCTACATGAGGAAGTTTGTCCCTTTGCATGTTTAGGATTGAGTTTTTCTTGAAAGCCGTTGGACCTGTGGGATTAAATTCAGCGAAAGAAAGCCAGCCTTTCAGGAACTTGTTAATTTACTGGCAAGTGCGTAATAGGAAATGTTGGGTCACGTCCTGCTTGTCTTTCCTGAGAAGTCTCTGCAGCATGGCACTCACCATTAAACAGTTATGCTGTTCCAGCCATCAGGACTTGATTTCTAAACAATGTGGTATCTGGTGAGAAAGGACATATTTTTGAGAGCTCCTTTTTTTGTCTGCAAATAGAAATATTGCTGCAGAATGGAAATATATAACTAGGAAAAGGATATTACAGTGTTTTTCCAGAAGACATGCTTCTTTTTAAACATGGTAAATTGTCCTGCTTTCGGCTGGTTTACACTTGATTTTCACAAGAAGCTGGGAGGCGACACAGCTGGGATAGCTGACCCAAACTAGCCAAACGATATTTGATAACATATGATGTCATGCTCAGTGTATAAGGGGGGGACCTAGTGGGGAAAGAGGGGTCACTGCTTGTGGACAGGCTGGGCATCAGGTTCTGAGTGGTGAGCAAATTGCATTGTGTATCACCCGTTTTGTATATTCTCTTATAAGTACTGCGATTATTTTCCTCTTCCTTTGCTGTCAAGTAAACTGTCCTTATCCCAACTGATGAGTTTTACCTTTTTTTTCTGATTCTCCTCCCCATTCCACTGTGAGGGTTGGGAGAGGGGAGCGAGTGGCCACATGGTGCTCTGCTGCTGGCTGGGGCTGAAACATAATAGTAATTTTTGGCACCCAACATGGGGCACAAAGGGCTGAGATAATAACAGATCTGACCAGAGTGTGTGAAAACAAATTTGTTATACTGATTTATTGTATTAGTTAAATAGTCGCTGGTCACAATGATGCTCTGTTTTTTTCACATAGTTGTGTTATGTAAATCCTTCCTCGATGTATGTATTCCCTGCTTTGCTGTTTATCACCTCTGGGAGAGGGATCAGGATTCTTGTTTTGTTGTACTGTGTAATATCGACTTATGATATGATAACATCATTGGCCAGGAGGTTAAGCTGGTATTTTTATGTGGCATTGCTGTCCTGTCCATACATCGCATGACATCTCTTGGAATTTATTAATAATTACACTCAATCTATGGGGAGAACAAGGGGAGAAACTTTTTCCTGCTCCTTCACCTCCCCTTTTTTCCTTCAGGCTGGTTACAGAAACATTTAAGAATTTTGAATATCCTTGGGATATCCAAACCAGCATGCTTTTATTGATATTTCACCTGAATGTGTTCCAGGTCTTGTTTAGGGTACAAAAAATTGTTTTAAGAATGTTAGTCTAAGTGGGAATGAGTGGCAAAAGCCCCTCATTGTGACTAGCCCAGAGGCTCCATGCATACTTGGCATAGACTACCTTTGCAGACGGTAGTTCAAGGACCCAAAAGGGTACCGGTGGGCTTTTGGTATAGCTGCCTTGGAGATGGAGGAAAGTTGTCTACTTTGCCTGGTCTCTTGGAGTATTCTGCTGTTGTGGCGTTGCTCAAGGTCAAAGGACAACAGGTGCTAATTGCCACCACAATGGTGCACTGGCAGCAATACTGCATCAGCTGAGACTCCCTGATTCCCATTCATAAGCTGATTTGTCAACTGGAGAGTCAGGGCGTGATCANAGACTCCCTGATTCCCATTCATAAGCTGATTTGTCAACTGGAGAGTCAGGGAGTGATCAGCAGTACCCATTCACCGTTTAACAGTCCCTTATGTCCCGTGTGGAAATCCAGTGGAGAGTGGAGACTGACAATTGTGACCGGAATGAAGTCACGCCGCCCATGAGTGCTGCCGTGCCAGACATGCTGGAACTTCAATATAAACTGGAGTTGAAGGCAGCCAAGTGGTATGCCACAATTGACACTGCTAATGCGTTTTTCTCAATATCTTTGGTGGCAGACTGCAGGCCACAGTTTGCTTTCACCTGGAAGGGCGTCCAGTACACCTGGAACCGACTGCCCCAGGGGTGGAAACACAGCCCCACCATTTGCCATTGATCCAGACTGCACTGGAATGGGGTGAGGCTCCAGAACACCTGCAATACATCAATGACATCATCATATGGGGCAACATAGCAGAGGAAGTTTCTGAGAAAAGGAAGAAAATGGTTGAAATCCTTCTGAAAATCAATTTTGCCATAAAACAGTAAGGTCAAGGGATCTGCACAGAAGATCCAGCTTTTAGGTTTAAAAAGGCAAGATGGACATTGTCAGATCCCAGCAGATGTGATCAACAAAACAGCAGCTGTATCTCCACCAACTAGCAAAAAGGAAACTCAGGCTTTCTTGGACATTGTGGGTGTATGGAGGACGCATATTCCAAATTACAGTCTCATTGTAAACCCTCCCTATCAGCTGACCCAGAAGGGAAAACGATGTCCAATGGGGTCCTGAACCACAACAAGCCTTTGAACAAATTAAACAGGAAATTGTTCATGCAGTAGATGTTGGGCCAGATTGGGCAGGACCAGATGCAAAAAGGTGTGCTCTACATTGCTGCGGGGGAGAATGGCCCTACCTGGAGTCCCTGGCAGAAAGCACCAGGGGGGACTTGAAGTCAACTCCTGGGGTTTTGGAGTCGGGGATGTGAGATCCGCTACAATCCAAATGAAAAATAGATATTGGCAGCATGTGAAGGGGTTTGAGCTGCTTTAGAAGTACTGAAGCACAGCTCCTCCCAGCACCCCAACTGCCAGTGCTGGGCTGGATGTTCAAAGGGAGGGTCTCCTCTACACACCATGCAACTGATGCTACATGGAGTAAGTGGGTTGCACTAATCACGCAGCGGGCTCAAACAGGAAACCCAAATCACCCAGGGATACTGGAAGTGATCATGGACTGGCCAGAAGGCAAAGATTTCAGAATGTTGCCAGAGAAGGAGGTGACACATGCTGAGGAGGCCCCACTCTATAATAAACTGCCAGAAAAAAGAAGCAATGTGCCTTGTTCATTGATGAGTCCTCTTGAATTGTGGGAAAACATTGGAGGTGGAAGGCTGCTGTATGGAGTCCTAGATGACAAGTTGCAGAAGCTGCTGAAGGAGAAGGTAAATTGAGCCAGTTTGGGGAAGTGAAAGCCATGCAGCTGGCTTTAGACATTGCTGATCAAGAAAAGTAGCCAATGCTCCACCTTTATACTGAGTCATGGATGGTGGCCACTGACCTGTGAGGGTGGTTACAGCAGTGGAAGTGGAGCAACTGGCAGTGCAGAGGTAAGCCCATCAGGCCTGCCCCAACGTGGCAAGATATAGCCACCTGGCTCTGAGAAGCTGTTGTAAAAGTATGTCACATAGACCCCCATGAATCCATGAGGCCACTGAGGAACATCAGAACAACAAGCAGGTGGATCAGGCTGCTAAGATTGAGGTGCCTCAGGTGGATTTGTACTGGCAACGTAAAGGTGAATTATTTATAGCTCGTTGGGCCCACGACACCTCAGGCCACCAGAGATGGGCTTGTGATCAAGGAGTGGACTTGACCATGGACACTATTGCACGGGCTATCCCTGAATGTGAAACATCTGCTGCAGTCAAGCAAGCCAAGCAAGTAAAGCCTCTGTGGTATGGAGGACGATGACTCAAATATAAGTATAGGGGCCCTGGCAGGCTGATTACATCATGCTCACACAAACCTGCCAAGGCAAGTGCTATGTACTTACAACAGTGGAAGCCACAACTGGATGGCTGGAAACATACCTTGTGCCCCATGCCACCACCCGGAACACTATCGTGGGCCTTGAAATTCAGAAAGGGTTGCATCAGACAACAGGACTCATTTCTGGAACAAGCTCATAGACGCCTGGGCCAAAGAGCATGGAGTCGGTATATCCCATCCCCTATCACACACCAGTCCCTGGGAAAATTGAATGATACAGTGGACTGATGAAGATTACACTGAGAGCAATGGGTGGTGGGACCTTTAACTATCGGGACACACATTTAGTAAAAGCCACCTGGTTAATTAACAATAGGGCATCTACCAACCGAGTTGGCCATGCCCAATCAACACTTTCATGTATTGCAGAAGCAGATAAAGTCCCCATAGTGCACATAAAGAGTATGTTGGAGAAGACAGTCTGGGTGAGCCCTGCTTCAGGCAAAGGAAAATCCATCTATGGGATTGCTTTTGCTGAAGGACCTAGGTGCACTTGATCAGTGATGCAGCAGGGTGGGGAAGTCTGATGTGTACCTCAAGGGGATTTAATTTTGGGTGAGAATAGCCAATAAATTAAATTGTATGATGTTAATTGCTAAATGACCCTACCATTATATGTCATCACTACTACAATTGCTATATGTTATATCAATGGTATTACAGTAAGAATCACCCAAACTAATGAAGGATGAACTTCGATGAAACCGAGCAAAGCGCAGCAATAATGGAACTGTTTTTTCAATTTCCTCTAAATTGACATCTTCACTCATAGACCATGGGCATGGGCCATGCCAGATACACCAGCCGTGAGCTCCGGATGCAGCAAGCAACAATCCACTATCAGACACCATTGCCCCTGCCCTGATAGACTGTTATGGCAGACGAAGCCCAAAGTCATGGATTAAATTAACTGAACAGACATTTTAGAGGGATAGCCTATAGACTAAGAGAATGACATCTGTGTATATATATGTATATATATACCTATCTCAAAGATGGGAAGAGTGGTGGTGATTAATTGGAAAGTGTAGGATCTGGGCATGGCACAGATGGTACAGAATATGGGAGCCATCGGGGGAGGAGGGATTGCTGCTCAGAGATGGGCTGGGCAACATGTTCTGGATGGTGAGCAAATTGCATTGTCTATCACCCGTTTTGTATATTCTTTTATTGGTATTGTTGTTATTTTCCTCTTCCTTTGCTGTCCCAGTGAACTGTCCGTATCCCATCTGGTGAGTTTTACCTTTTTTTTCTGATTGGCCTCCCCATCCCACTGTGGGGGTTGGTAGAGGGAAGCGAGAGGCCACGTGGTGCTCTGCTGCTGGCTGGGGCTGAACCATGACAGAAATACTACTTTCTGTCACGGTCCATTTATTTCTGTTAGTCTGGTTTGTCCTTTGAGTTTTGTGTTGCTCTTTAATAAATGAATCACTATTTTCTTTCCAGCCCAGACTGAGAAGTACGACTTTTGTGCAAATTTACTATTCCCACTTGTCACCAAAATGATGAATTATAAATAGTTACTCAACTAAAATAAATATATTTATCACTGAAAACTGGGCTTTCAGAACTTATCATAGATCTTTTAATGGGATAATCGTCTGGCCTATTGTTTCTTACCTATATTGTTTTAGTACTGTCCTTACCTCTGGTTGTGTCTAGACCCTTCAGGTGCACAGTGGCACCAAGTAAAGGAACCTACTCTGCTATGCAGGGTTTTACCACGAGGGAACACAAATGGTGGAGATTTACTGCAGCGGGATTTCTAGGGTGCACAGAAGTAGGAGTTATCCCTATCACTCACTAGTCTCAAGTGTTTTCTTTGCCATAGAAAGATAATTATAATTCTGGTCCACCTACAACGGAGATAAATGGGAAGACTGTTATCTTCACTGGAAACTGGATAGTCCTAAGAGAGCAAATATGTGTTCAGCTAGAGAGTGCATTACTAACAGAAAGCTACTTCTCCTTCTTAAACATCTCCCTGATGCAGAAGCACCAGCGTGTTTATGCTTGTGACACTAAAGGACCTTCTAGAAGCACACTAGGTGGGAGCAGCAGATTGATAACCGCGAATTAGCACAGCCAAAGCCAAGCACTGCTCCCTGTGCAAGTTAATTGCGGGCAAAGTAACTTGTCATAGCAAGTTTCCTCCACTGCCTTATTAATGAACCTTGGCATTCCCTTAGAGGGATCTTCTATGAGGGTGAGAGAGTAGTTCAGGTTTTATATTGTGCTTTGGCTCAGATTTTATGTCTTGTCATCTGTGCTTTGGCTTTTCTCCATTCACATTATTGCAAACAGATCTAAATTATTGTTACTAATAAGAAGAAATTAATTTCATAAAGATATAATTTGTTTGGGAAGTGCTATCACCAATCTTGTAACAAGACTTACCTGATTTTTCTTGTACCAGGCACTGGCTACTGGTTTGCCTGAAAGAAGATATATACAGACATCTCTATTTTTTTCATGGGCAAAGTAATAATTTTAGGATTTGGAATTGCGATGTGATGGTGGAATCTCTAAAATCCTGGGATCTGGCTAGGGAAGGATTTCCTAGGCATACACCCACTGGCAGATAATCTGGGAAGTGTGGGCAGGCTGGGGTGACTGTGCAATTCAATGACTGCTTAATTACTCTAAGGTTGATCTGGCTTCTGAGGCGGGGTCATCAAGGCACAAATACACCTCAGAAATATCAAAATTCCCTGGCACTTTTGGTGTCAAATTTCTATGCTAACTACTGGAAAGCAAGATGCAGGAAGTCAGCCATCAGACCTAGCAGGGAGAAAATGGTTTTGTTCCCAAAAGTCCATTCCCTTTCAGTTCCAGCTGAGACTGTCTTTAAGGTGGTCAGCATCTACTGCAGTTTTTGTAATATGGACATACCTCTTCTCCCCACCCTCCTAATTGGAATTAGCTCAGAAAATATTCCTTGTAATAAAAAAAAAATAAATCAATTATTACCTGTCCTGGAATACAGTAAGAGATGAACTATTTTTTTACTTTTTTTTTGTATTTTATTCCTGATATTTTGTCTCAAAATCAGGAAATGCCAAGATAAAATTTAAAACAACCAAAAAAAAAACCCCAAACCACAACATGTTTGCAGATTTTTGTGCATGTTCTCCTAGCCACCTATATTATTTAGTTTATGTGATAAATATTTCTGTAATCTCTATCAAAGAAGTGAATCAGAAGAAAAATAAACCAGCAGGTCTCAGGGTTATTATTTAAGAGAATGTGATGTTTTAGTGGGATTTTCTGACATTTTCAGAATCTAACACATACCCTTTGTGTGACCAGAACTGATCTTTGGTGATCTACATTCATTTCTTATCAACGCTGTCTAGTTGCTAAATTGCCTCTAAGCAGAGACTGCAACGTTTTGCACAATTTGGAGTCTTATCTGGGAAACAGATTGCAGCAGGATCTGTGGTACTCCCAAGAACCAATATTTGTCTGCAAGTAGCCTCTTCTACTTGCAGTAGTGAGCCCGTATCACTTGCAAATTCTTTTTGCCTGCAAGATCTGGGAGCCAGCAAACCTGTTCTAGTTTGGGAAAGCAGGTGCCCTCTCTGACGTGGGCCACATTTTGTCAGGCCTAGGGGAAGAAACATACTAAAAAGATGGAAAATCTCTGTATAGCAAGAAAGACAAAATAATTTCACAGCCTTTTATATCCCAATCAACTTTAAGGTGCTGATTTAAAGGAAACTCCCTGTTAACTTTAGTAAGAACTGGGCTCAAATGTATCCGAAGGTTTTTATCAGCCCAAACTGACTTATTTCCAAGTTGTCCGAGTCCAGAGTGACACAGGCAAAGAGATCCAGGCTCCCTGTGCTGGCAGGACTATTTGTGAAAAACTGAGTTCTGTTCTTAGACTTCAAAGAGATCATAATATAAGATTACAAAATAAAGAAAATGTTGAAGACCTAATACAAAAAGTAAAAATCTCAGTGATTACTTAGATTGTTATATCACTGATGTAGTGAAAGGGGATGTTTGTAGTTGGAACTTTTGAAGATCTTCTACATATATGTTGGAATAACTTACATCAGTTTGTACGGTTGGATCTACTCTGTGTTTCTGGACGGAGCTCTGAGTGGGAGCTGTTGCAACGCCTGCTCAAGAGAGTAAAGCAGGCTGGGAAGCACCGTGGCTTGCACGGTCCCTTGTGGGCAGCTGTGAGAGTTGGTGTAGGAACTGCCCTTTGATATTCAGCCTGGGCTGGTCAAGTGCATGGGACTTCTAGGCCAATCCCTATTCTCAGCGACTGACACTTCGTAGCTGTATTATTCTACGCACCATGAGTGTTTTGTATACCCTTAGCGAGAAGAAACCCTCGGGGGCTGTAAAAGCGTGCTTCCAGGGATCTTGCATTGCTGGAAAGGCACAACGCAGAGTCTGGCTCTAACATATGCTGCACAGCAGTGGCACTACTGAGATTGCTAAATTCTGCTGTTGATTTTCATTTCACATGTGTGGCAGGCAGCTAATAGCATATTCCTACACAAACAAAAGCCTGTACAAAACTATTTGGTATTTGCTATTTGGGTGGAGAAGCTCTGTTGAATGTCAGTTTAGGCAAGATAACCCCGGGGTGGGAGGAGAGGGCTAGAATATCAGAGCGTAAGGGTGTTTCAGATGAGTGAACAAGGACGGGCCTGCTGAGTTGAGAGGAATTTTGGGAGCTGAATGTTTGGCTAGCAGAGCTGTGAGAATATGAGGAAAGAAGATACGTTGTTTAATGTCTCCTCCACCAGAGAAGAAGGACTTTTTACTTGTAAATGAGCTGTGTTCTATCAAATTAACAATCACTCCTCTTAAGATAAAATAAAGCCTACAGCCAAAAGGGATGAAAATAATAGATAAATAGTGACAGGCTAACTGTCTCTGATTCTAATCAACAATAGAAATAATCAGGTAAGGAAAAAAGAAGTATTGCATGGCGGCAACATCAGACATACACTCCAGGCTGACTTGGCAGTCCTGGACTGGGTTGTGAATGGAAAACTCGTGTAGATGAGAAGAAATGCTGTAGTCAGCCTATGTATTTAATACTCAATGGCGTTTGCAGAACTGCTGTGAAATGCTCGACCAGAGCTAGAGCTTGGTGATTTCCTGCCTGTTCTCCCTACTCTTTTTTTTTTTTCCTATTTACACTTTTATCTGATGACTTCTTGAGAGGAAAGCAATTTTGATTGAGAGAAAAAAATTCGCCCCTTGGAGACACTCAGAAGGTGACAGCTTAGGTAAACATAGTATCTTTTATTCTTCCAAATGAAAACTCTGAATTTCTTTTCCCCAAGATGAAATGTGGATTTCTTCCTTGAGCATCTTGGTTTTATGAACTAAGGTTGAATATTTTGAATTTCTTCTTACATTATTAGCATCAGTTGGATATTTTTTTGCAAAACATGCTGATAATTTTTAAGATATTGGATTCTGACAAGTGAAGCCTTAATGAAGTTCTATTATTCAAAATATCCAAAGTCCAATTTAGCATAGGATGATGTAATAAAGAGGAATATTCAACCAATAATGAAAAGCTAAGTAAATGGGAATGTTTAAACTCTATTGTGTGTAGGGAAGTACATTAAGGCAGATCTAAGAGACACTTTAATGGATTTAACATTAACAATCAGACCTGGACTTAATATAAATCAAATACCACTGCATTTCAGCCTAATGTACACGCACTCATTCATTAGCACTGCTCGGTGCAGATTATAAATATTAGTGAAGAAACCTTCAGCTCTTTGAGAATCTTTCCACAGACCCAGCAATAATCGAACAATAATGATGACAGTCTTATTTTTATGAATCACTATAACTTATTGATTTGCACTTGGGACTTCAGAGAGCTTTCTCAGCCAGTATGCAACAGGAAATGGTTATAATCTGTAAAAGGCGAAGGAGAGAAAGAAACAGAAAGAGAAAAAGCAAAGAGAAAGCAGTGGGAAGCTGATGGAAGTAACATTTGGTATTGGATAATTGCAGACATAATCAAGATGCAATGAGAGGGTCCCCTAACTTACCAACAAGGTAATGCAAGGTAAACTAATTACCCTGTTTCACATATGTGTTCATGCATACACATGCCTTTGAGAAGAAGGAAAATTATGGTATATCTTTATTTTGCTTTCCAAAACAAAAAGAGAGGAAACACATGTAAATATTTTATGAACTGCATACACATAGGAGTATAAACACAGAAGGAAAGTGGACTTTGCTGCCATCTGTGATATACAGCTTCAAAACAACGTAAGCAGTGTATGGTTCTGGAAATATGTGATCTATTACTATGGAAAAGAGCAGAACTCTTCTATCTTGTTTTTTGATAAAAGACATACTGGTATTTGTTAGGAAGTACCTCAAAATTGGTAGAAAATGTAATACCCTGTATAGATACGAAGGAAATACTGGCCTATATCTCCTTTTTGAAGTAGGAAGTGTAATTATACATGTGTATGTGTTATTGTTAGCTTTTCTTCTTTCTTCTTTTTGGCAGACAGAAAAAAAAATCTGATTTCACAAACATAAAAGACTAACTGGAATTGTTCAACAGTTTATTTTATTATACTAAGATTGCACTGATAGTTACTGAGCCTCAAACAGCTAGGATGCCACCAAATAGTAAGTTCACTTGGACATTGTGGCCTTTTTCTGTAATTGTTTATTTCAAAAGTAAATTTACATAATTCATGCTAGGAATTCTTTACACTAGTATTTAATGGTGTAACAATTACTTTGTTTCACAAGACTCTTCCTCCCTTTAATGATTTAAAATTTGCATAGCCTATCTCAACCTAATTTACTGAAAGGAGTGTCATCAAGGCCAGATTCTGAACGAGATTCAGCTGTGCAAAAGGAGTTTTGACATTCAGAAGTTCACTGTAAAGCTCCAGGCTGATGAAAGTATAGAGAATCTCATTAAGACGCATAATTAAATTACAACAATTTTTTTGATTCAGGTGTCCTGCTGAGAACCCTGAAATATTTAAGCTTGTAACATAATCCAATGAAACATAGCTGTTTAGGAGGTTTTATCTTTGAGTAAAAATGTCAAAAGTATTATTTTTATGTTTTCTAATTGTTTTATAGTATATGATCATAAAACCACATGTTGCCAAGTGCAATTACAAAATGACTTCAATATGAACTACAGCCATATTGATTAGGTTAATGCAAATTGCAACACAGTTGTTATATATTACCATACAAAATGTTCATACTGTAGATATGCTGAAAAAGAATGGTTGTCAAGGTACTGCAGCTGTGGGCACTCTGTCAGAGGTTTTCAGGTTAAGGCTCTGTGAGATAACAGAGAGAATTAACCCTAGGTGAGATTGCCCTCCCCCAAATGAAATGAAACACCTGGTGAAACCAGAGCAGCAGAAATCTTGTGATCTTCTTTTAATAGGGCACCTGGGAAGCACCCTGTCAGGTCAGAAGATTTGAAGGACTAAAAAGTTAATAGGGTAAAGTAACTCAGAGGTTTGCTATGTGGGAGGATGCCAACAACTGAGCAGCTACAGCAACCATTAATCTTGTTTGCCCTCTTTTAGCAGCTTTGGGACTTTTGCTAGCAAAATCCTTAGGCAACTGCCCATAATAACATGAAGAGGAACTTTATTCTGTATTAAGTATTGTTCTATCCTCTCTGAAACTGTCATGGAGAGATCTCCGTGGTGAGCAGCTCAGACAGAGCAGCACACCCGTGCTGTGCAGTAACTGGCAGAGATTGAACACTTGCACAGGTTGTGAGCAACACCTCAAATCCCATCTAAAGCATCCGCATTCTGTTCCTTACAGTTTAATTGTTATTAAATGCTATTACCTGGATGAGGTGAACCTGACAATAAAAAAGAAAGCAATTTTATGTCAAGTAATTTGCAAAATTAACTTGCTGGGTTGTGGAAGCTGTGTTACAAAATATGTTCACGGGACCCACACAAAGACTGTGGACTACGGGTGACAGAAACAGAACTGCAGCACTTTTGGTAAGTTCCTCCTATAGGATGTCTGGAATACCTTCCTTTATGCTAGAAATTGGATAAATTAAATAGTTAACCATGGTACTTTCTCTACATTTCATGAGCTGTTCTAGGACATGGGTAGAAAGATGAATTGTGGGAAACTGTGCCCAGTCTTTCCTTTGTCTGTGTCCAGTGCCAAGAATTTAATTTGCCTTATTAATGAGTTTTCTCAGCAACAAATCCACCATAGGAAGATATTTGATTAAAAAAAAAAGTGTTAAGAAAAAAGGTCCAATTAAGCAGTCTGCAAGAAATATTTCTCACTGTGAGTAAAAGATATGTGTTCACAGTTGCACTATGTAAAGAGGGATGTTAAAAGAGATGTAAAATAATATATTGGAACCATAATGATTCCCTTTTATTTGTTTTAGGTGATTTATGCAGTTATTAGGTATTTCCACTGAAAAGAAACGTACATGTGTGGTGGGTTGACTGGCCAGCAGCCAAGCACCCTCCCAGCTGCCCCATCACCCCGTCTCCTGCGGCATAAGGTCAAAACACGAGGAAGGCGAGAAGACACATGAATGAAGACACAGGCAGTTTAAGAGGCGAAGCAAAAGCTGCACTTGCAGGCAAAGCCAAGCAAGGAATTCAGCGGGCGCTTCCCATGGGCAGGCAGGTGTCCAGCCACTCCCTGGAAAGCAGGGCCTCAGCACACCCAAGGGTTCCTTGCGCAGGCAAGCCCCATAACCCCAAGTGTGCCCCCTTCCTCCTCCTGCCCTTGAGCGTGTGCTGCTGAGCAGGATGTGCTGTGGCATGGGATATCCCTTTGTCCCGGTGGGGTCAGCTGTCCTGGCTGTGTCCCCTCCCAGCCCCTTGCCCACCCCCAGCCTGCCCACTGCAGGGCCTGGGGCTGTGCAAGCACCCGTCACCAACAGCCAAAACATCGGTATGTTGCCAGGACTGTTTTCGGCACAAATCCGCTTTTGGCACTTTACGGGCTGCTCTGAAGAAGCTGAACTTCATGCCAGCCACAGACGGTACAATGACATGGAAATGAAAAGGAAACCTGGGGTTTGCATTCCTCAGGCTGAGTGGTGCGGTCCTGCTCCGGGAGAGATGAAGCAGCAGCCCCCAGGAGAAACTGGAGAACCTTGGTGGTAGTAGTAGTATTTTCACTGGCATCCAAAAGTGGCATATGCTTTCTTAAGAATGTTTTTTTTAAGTAGTTGGCTCCTTCTGCAATATATTTGTGTTACAACTTCTTTACAATAAGGAATAAGAAGCTGATGTTTTCAAATGCGCTGAACTGTCATCATCAGGTGCTCACACCACTGTGTTAGGAGGCTAATGCTACTTCAGTTCACAGACAGTGTGTTGCACCGTACTATCACTACTGTAGTTTTGAACTGCTTCTGTCAACAGTAGTGTCTAAAGTTAAAAACACAAAAATGCAAGAGGTATAATTCCATCTGCAAACCACGGCAGGCAGGAGATAGTTGCTGATGAAGGACCTCTATCATACTATTGGCATTGTGCATTAAGGCTGTAAAAGAATCAAATATTTTATTGATTGCAGGAAGTTAAAAATCATAAGCTGAAGACTCTTCGCTGCTCAATAGCAGGGCAGCTGTTCCCTTGGAGGGTAAAAATCAGAAGTTATTTTTGAATCTGAAGTATAGTAGAGAGCAGTTGACAACTGCTGGCTAGCAGAGATGAAAAAAGAGCAAGCTGGCCTGTATATAACATGATACGCTAAAGCTCTCCTACAGACCAGGCACTCTGCACCACCTCAGTGCTAAAGGAGGATCAGGAGTATCCTGATTATTTCTAATTCATACACTGACAGAAAAAATTGGTGTGTTGATTTTGGTCATATTCTTTTCTCAGCTGGATATGCATACATTCCAGAGTTTTAAAGGGTTTTCATTACCTGTTCCTGAGGACTAGACATGCCCTCTAGAAGAAGGCTGAAAACTATCAAAACTGAGGGGACTCAATGGAAAATTATGCTTTCCCTGTTTGATAGGTATGATGAATAAGAGATGACTCAAGAACGTGAATGAAAATTCATTAATCTTATGGTACAAAATACCTACTAAAGGAAGTGGGGAAAAAAAAATAATTCTAGCAGGATCCTCCACTTCAGGAGCTCCTGACTCACTGAGCACCTGACTGTCATGTGAAAATCAAGAGCTTCCTGTGAATGAACAGAATGAATAGACTTATATGCTAGTTTAATTCTCATTTGCTTTTCTTTCATTGTAATTTAGGCCTAGCCGTTAGTCTGAGGTCACATCTTGCTATGCAGTGGGATTGCTCTCTTGAGCTGTTTTGTGGAAGACCACACATGTATAGAGCTCCAACAGAGAAAAAACCTTCAAGTCTTTGGGAAGTGTGGCTCTGGATTTTGATTTGTACCTTTTGCTGTTAAAAGTGCCTCTACTACTATCTTTAGAAATATCCTGAAAATATTTTACTCCAGATGATTTTGTGGAAAAGGACGCTAATGTTAGTTTGTTTGCTTTCAATTTAAGCTTTTCAAAAAGCACCAACTGGCAAAGAAGCCTTCCGCTTATGTCACTAAAATACAGGATTTCAGTTGCCAGATATGGTCTTTAAAATAAGCAGAAAGAGGCTTATTATTTGTTCAATGACATTTTGGTATTTCATGGAAGATAAAGCTTTGAAAGCTCTCTTATTTATGAGATTTGCAGAAAAGAGTATGGTACAAGAAAAAGCAAAATAAACCTGTTCCATCCCACTGGCGTTGCTTCTAGGGTGGGAGTTGTGTTCAGGAACCTGTTGAGACTTCAAATTCTTTCCTAGAAATGCTGGAACGTGTGCCACTTAGAACCAATTTTTTTTGTTTGTTTGTTTTTGTTTTTGTTTTTTTTTTTTTTTTCCCATTTATTAAGAACAATAATTGTTTCCATACAGGAACTATATAGAAAAAGGATAACTTTTGGTCACTTCTGTCTTGGGACTAAAGATACAGAAATCCTTTCTTACAATCAATTATCTCTCAGTGATACATTTTCCCTAATACTTACAGATTAATTGCATTAGAGGCTGCTTTTTTTAAGCAAATTTTGCTTTTTTAAGCAAAAATTGTCTTTTCTTGTAAAATAACTTACTACCTGTCTTACGCCTGTTCTCCCTTTTCCCTGTGTCAACAAAGCCAATGGGCCAAAGCAGCCTATTCCAGCTGTTTTGTACTGTGCTTGTAATGTATAGCAGCTGCAACTTCCATTTACATGGTGTTTAACTTGTGGGAAAGCTTCTTTGTGTCATGGCAGTTTTGTGAAGCAGCAAGACCTTATACCTTCCAAAGTGTACATAATTTCTGGTAAGTGCTCTGAATATATCCTGATCAAACATGCTTGGTAAGCTGAATGTTTTCATTCGAGTAGGAAAAAAAGCTTTATCTCTCTGTCACATAGTACTTTAATGGCAAATAAGACAGCAAGTAAACTAATTTCCTTGGTATTTTAGTTTTAGGGTAGACAGCGAGTAGAGTGGAAACTTTCTACAATTCATATCAAACGGAGACAACAAATGGTGTTTGGTTTTAGTCTCCTCTGTGGAGCACAGCTAAGGGCAGGGAGTACTCTGTTGGAGCTCTCTTTGAAAATGCTGTCAGAGCGCAATCATCTGTGGGCTTCGTGTTTGGGATATAGGTTCATAAATGAAGGTGAAGGAAGAAAAAATATAATATTAAGCAGTTTTGCTGTTAGGTTTGACTGGTTGTGCCAGGTGTGCCATGAGCAAGTGCTAACTGCTAAATTCAGAGGGCTGTTTTCCTTTGGACGTGCATTGCCCTCCTCACTAGCTTCGTTTCTGGGCACATGCAGAACATAACCTCAAAGTAGGAGAACATGCTTTTCTTCCCACCCCCCTTTCTTCCATTTTTTTTTTTCCCTTTTCTTTTTCTTCTGATGTAGGCTTGTAGGGAGAATTGGAAGTTTATTTTCTTTCCCCTTTTTATCACAAGACTGCTGACAGCGAGCGGAGCCCCTGCCAGCTTTCCTGTCGTTGCTCCTGCAGCCGAGCCTGTCTGCCTTTGCATCTCTGTGTTTGTGTGCACGCGTGTGTGTTTGAGCACGTGTGCACGCCTTTCCACCTACATCCAGCTCTCCTGTCAGAGGATACTGTCCTTGAACCGAACAAAACCCTCACAAGCTGTGCCATGAGTTGAGTCGCTTACCTCTGCCTCTGGAGGAGTTTATCTCCCCTGACAAGGTTTTGTCTGGTTTTAGTGGCACTGTTGGTGACAGGCAATGCATGCAACAGCATGTGACCCTGGCTTCTTGCATCCACGCAGGCAGTCGTCAGAGCTGTCACACAGTCAGAACAAGTTAATTCAACGCATGGGGAGAGAGGTGAGGGCTGTAATAATATCAGGCCTCTGGAGAGGGTGCTGTCAGACAGCGTGTACCGGTGGCTGCCCCAGCTGCTACCTGCTGCCTGTGAGGATGCAAGCTGACAGGCGGCAGGTTTATTCGCCTAGAGCTGGTTGGGGAGCACGCATGTTAATTTTCTGCCCATGTAACGGAGCTGGTAATATTGCTTGCTGCAGTGCTTGAGAAGCCACTTTGTGCCTCTCACCTGGGAAGATGGTTTGAGACAGCAGGACGTGTTTGCTGGCATATTTAGGAGACAGCGGCAGGTCTGGGCACCCTTCTGCTGCAGTTCTTGGGCTGGTCTTCCTCTGAGTTTTCTTACCATGCTATTCTTCTCTCACAAATTACTCTTCATCTATATTTTCCTATTCCCTTTTGACAAGAGGCTGGTTTTGTCGGCTAGCTGCCTGCCTGTAAAAGTTCTAGGGCTATTACTCAGTTTACTTGTGTCTGCATGCGTGTGCGTATAGAATAGAATAGAATAGAATCATTAAGGTTGGAAGTGACCTCAAGGATCATCTAGTCCAACCATCCCCCCACCACCTATTATACTGCATATATATACACTATATATACATACGTACACACATGCAGTTTCTTCAAGGATTTTCAGCTCTGGATGAGACAGAGTAGGGCAGAATCTCTGCCTGTAAAAGGTATGTAATGCCATAGTTAAAATAATGATGATAATAATCATCTATGTCAGGCAACTGAAATTTCACTGACAGACATGAGAGTCTTCAGAACCATCTGGTCAAGGACTCCCTGGCTATAAATGTCCAGGTGTGATTAAACAAAATGGCAAGACTTGGTAACTCTCAGTTTAGAGACCAGAAGTAGCATGCGAAAATGGTAGGATAAAACATAAAAGAGCAAGAAAAATCTCTACGTTTTTCTTTTGTCCTACTCCCTCACCCAAAATACACTTAATCAAGTGATAAAGCAAGAAAAGTAGGACTGCTGTGAAGAAAGTAGTAAAACTGCTGCCAGCCTAACAGGTTTCTGCCTGGTGAGGGCAGGAAGTACGCTGGAGATATGCGTGGAGATGCAGGCAGAGCTCTGGCTGTTAGTTGGGATGTGAGTTAGGAAAAACTTTGATCCTTGCCTGCAGCTCAACTGGCTTCTCCTGCTCCGCAATGCCTTGTGTAAACTAAACCAGAAAAGCCCTCTAATGAGATAAATAACGTCTTGTCTACATAACCAAATAGTACTCCTTCTGTCTTAAACTGTTCTACAGTTGATTGACTTGACTCAAGAAAAAAGTCACTTTCATTTCCTTCTTAATTTTTGGCCTGGGTGAGGCTGTGAGAAGGAAAAAGTGGAACAAAATAACTAGGAAAAATCACTGTCTTAAGTTCATTGGTCTTTCTTGTAGCAATGCCTGAGTGGTAAAAACTGAGAGGACAAAGTAATTCCTTTTAATTACAGTGAATGAATTTGGATGAATTGAATTTGAGATCCGTATGTCTGTGGCTGAATCTAGAATTATATATTTAGAAATGGAGATAAAACCTAGTGTTTTAGGAAATGCAGACTGAGAGTTGACTCATTACAGCTGAATTCTACCGTGGGCTAAGAACAAAGGGAAGGAAATGCCTTTTCATACTGCGTTAATTAAAACTGCAAACTCTTTGTTCTAAAGATGGTGTTGAAACCAAAATTAGTATGAGTCACAAAAAGGGTCAGACACTTATAGCTAACAAGAGGACCCAGAAGTACAGCAGCTAATGATAATGCATACTTCAGAAGAATAATTAACCTGAGAACTTTCCAGTTCTGATCTCAGACAGCTACAGAATACGACATCCATTACGTTAGTACTGCTACAAGGCAGCAGCAGGATAGCACAGTATTTGCACTGTGTGTTCTGACCCAGCTGGGCAACACAGGCCCCGGATGGATCAGGGCTCTGCCTTCGTTTAAGAACACTGCGATTGGGCCATGAGGTCTTGTTTGCTTCCTGAAAGCAAAGTGTTAAATTCTTGTCATTGGGTTGGATGCCAGGAGCTTGCCACTGACCTGGTTTCCAGGACTTTTGATTCCTACTGCTGGCTTGACATTTTAAGGAAACAGTCCAGAATGAGTCCAAAGCCTTTCCTTTTCAGAGTGAACTTGGAGTTCATCACTCTGTGTGTGTGTGTGTGTGTGTGTGTGTATATATATGTGAAAAGTTTTTCCTGTATGTCTCCATCTTACACTTATCAACACTGAATCTCAATTGTCATCTAATTAGTTGAGCATGAGAGCCTTGATATCTGTGCACTACTTAAGCAAACCCACCAGCTGTCCAATATAGGCAAATGTCACTGAGGGTCAAAGCGTTAACCTCGTTTTTGCTGATAGCTAGAGCCAAAACATGATCACATATTCTTAGAGATGAAGAGCATGGGACAAGAAAGCTGGTTCTTGTTGGCAGGAGGGAGACAGAAGGGAGTCTCAGGCAGATACTTACCCCAGAAATGGCTAGCATAAGAGCAACTTTACAAAGAGTATCGTTTTAAATATGACTCTATAGTACTAAAAATATTTGTGAGCTGTTAGGTAAAATTAGAATTTTATGATTCCTTGCCATTGTCATATGATAAAAAGCATGTGCATTAACCCATGAAATGTCAATCTCCTAGCATGACAGCTGGAATGGATCCCAGCTGTGATTATATATTAGATGTTTACAATGAGGAACAGTTTTATTAGAGTAGAAGAGTTCAACTTCTCCTTATGTGAGACTCTTTGAAATTTCAGAATAATCTTATTTGGTAGGTCATACAGTGCAGTGTGTTCTTAACCACTTTATCTATCTTTAGGAAACAGAATATTTGAATAGATAACATATTTGTACTATTCGAAACTTATATTTTGGCAATGTCCTTTTGTTAAGGCATTTGAAATCCCTTGAAATATGCCGGCTTGTGTGCAGAGGCTTATGTAGTCAGACATAGCCTAAAATCATACTGTCTGTTGCACAAATGCACTGGACTAGAGGGGCATCTTGTGTTGATGCTTAAGTGATACACATTTTAGGATCCTTTGATAAGTGGTTGGTCTACGAATTTGACTGTGTCTTGAGTGAAGTCTATAAAGTAAAAATGAGCTCACTGTGTGCTGCTTCTCTTCTCAGTAAGGTGTGCTAGGAAGAATAGGAATATAACGAAGTACTGATTTGCTCTGGTAGTGCTTTCTTTTTTGGGGTAAATTAATACAATTGCATTTAGTCATTTTCCTGAGATTTCCAATCCTTTCAAAACGAGGGCTGTTGCAGAGATTACTTGCATTTATAGTAGGGTCTTCAGTCATACAGTTTTTTGCTGACTGTAAAGTACTTCCCCTCAGTTTTGTACCTGTCTCTGTACCGTCTGTGTCTTTTTCTCCTAAAATGTAATTCAGGTTAGATTGGTGTAAAGCCAGTGCATTTATTTTTCATTTCCCCCATTGTTTGAGGGCATATTCACCCTCATCAGGGATGAGCTGATCATCTGTGGACAGATGGTAGGACTGCCTCAGCCCCCTGGGCAGCTGCCTGTGCTGACAAAGATGCTCTGTGTCTCCTCAGCTGAAAGAACAGGAGAGAGCTGGGGGAAGCTTTGAGTATCTCATCCAACATGAAATGAAGAAGTGATTTTACAGCTTACTTATGGTGATTAAATTAAATCGATTCCCTTCATATATATATTTTATTTGTTGCTTGAGTGTTTGTTATTTTGGAGACGAGTGGCAGCATAGGCTGTAGCCCGACTCTCTCCCTCTGGCTCTCACACAGAAGCATTGCCCACCCCCTTCCTGAGACGTGCACAGAGCCTTTGGCTGAGGTCTGTCGTTCTGAGAGAGGCAGGAGGTCATACAATTTTGACTAATTGGATAGTATGTCCCAACTGCTGGATGTTTAGTCATTGCCAAAGTTGGGTGAGAAGTCAGAGTAATGTGTTGTTTTCTGGTTTTTTTTTTTTTTTGTTTTTACCCTTTTGTAGCCCTCAGAGAGATGTAGGAATCACTCCTAAGGTGTGGTGAAGATCTGAATAAAAATACTCTGACACTTGCTCGCTACTGTCTTGTCAGTGTAGATAAAGTTTCAGCTGATCAAAACACCCCTGCAGGCAAGAACAAGACAGGTTTTCTCCCCAGCCTGCTGCTGGAAAGGCTTTAACAAAGTGGGAGTCAGTAAATTAACACTGGCTATTATCAGGTTGAGAGGTTTTGTTTAGCACTTAGCTAATTTTGTAGTCATGTGGTTTGAACTCAGGGTGGGAGGATGATGGTGAAATCTTCCACCTGAGTTGTCACTGGACTACCCTTAACCATGTGCAGGATGAATCTGCAGACGTGTAGGAAATTGGGTGTAGCAGCACTGTTCACTGCCAGTATTCCCTGTGCTGGTTTTATGGATGTAAAAGGTCACACGTTACCAGACCGGTCAGCTGTTAGATGTGACCCTACGGCAATCAATCAGCCAGTGCCAATTGCCTAATGCTCTCCTCTTGATCTCCACCTTAGGGATGGCTGAGGCTTCTCAGCGTAGGAAATACGGCTGTCTCTTTCACAGAAATGTTTCCACTGTGATTCAGGACCTCTCGAACATTTTGGCATCTGTCAGCTGTGCAGGAGGAATGAAGGTAACATCAGCTTTCACTGCGTGAAAGGGCAGTGCCTGGGGACAGTCAGTCTGGGATGTTGGCTTAGACCACAGCTCCTCTTCACACCCTGGCTGCAGAAGAAAATGGAACCATCCTTACTTAGGGGCAGAATAGAAGTAAAGAAGAGAAGATTAGGATCGTGTACTATCTCCTTCCCTGAGATGAGAGAAATAATATACAATCATCTCTCGTTTACCTGGAGTGTGGAAGATCACCATGTTCTTGTCTGAGATGTGTTGAAGGAGATGGTGGCTTGATGAGGAATACAGTACAGACAGGAGAAGCTGAAAGGTTTTGTGAGGAGGCAAAGTTATGAAAAGTCCTTACAACTCACGTACCAAAGTTGGAGAGCCTTCAAAAGAATAAATGCTGGCTTGATAAGAATGAGGAGACACAAGAGAAAGTAATGACTGTCTGGAGATACTAATAGGAAAAAAGTGATTAATTTGAGCCAAGATATCAGTCTGGTCATGTGTCCCTGTCCCCGTTGTCTCATCCCCACCCCCCCCCCCACCCCCCCCGCCATATCAATCTTCACCCCCATGAAAATGTGAAGGAAGAGTTTGGTTTGTTCCATAATATTTAGTAATATGAGGATTTACATTGGAATGTGGCTGCTTTCTGGATAGGTAAAGGTTAGGATTTGGGAAAAACACTAACGAGAGAAACTTAAGGCAGAGTCAGGTACTTCTGTTGGAATCCTGCATATTTCAAAACAACATAAAAGTTCTATTTCCCTCAGTACAGTGGGAGCTCCACAGCAGAAGACAGCCTCTTTGCTTATGGCTTTGTCACCTTCCTAGCCATTGTTCAGCCCCAAAGACCATTCTTCATCAGCTTTTTCTCAGGGTTATGTTACTATTGCTGCTGTGGCTGTGCCTAGTGATTCTGCTTTCTCTCTCCCTTTGCTTCGTATCCGTCTGGTCTTCTGGCATCTTTTTTCCAGGCACAAAAAGCCTTTGAACATAACACCTAGTGAACGACCTCCACCCACGAAGGGAGCCGGAAATAAAAAGTTCATTGTGTACAGAGATTAATCAAATCCTCTGCCATTCTATTCTATTCAACAAAGCATAAGATTTTTGTGGTCTGGGCTCATTTCTTAGTTCTCTTGCAGGCTATATTGTGCAGCATCAGACGGGACGCTCAGTCTGGCTGTCATGGTTGCCCATTTCTGAAGACCGGGATGAGGGATGGTGGTGTAAGTTCATAAAGTCTGCATACAGCTTTGAGAAGTCATGCTGGAAATTACTGCAAAATGAGAAAGCTGCTACGTAGATGAGATGAGATGAGATTCTGGTGGTGTGAACATGAGGACCACAAGAAAAGCAGGGCCCCCTTACACACAAAACAAATTACCTCAGGAGAGTGCGATGAGCATGACCTTGAAATGAGCATGAAAATTGTGCTGAAAAGAGCAATCATAGACTGGCCAGTTTATTGTAAGAAATAAGTGGAAATACACAGCAGAAGGGCAGTAGAGGAATTTGTAAAATGCTATCTTGATGAGCCTTGTGTCTTATAAAAGATGCAAGTTTGTGAGAATTGTTACAGTGAGTAAATTAAAGAATATTTCCGATATTGAACAGATATGTCAGATGCCCTTTTCTCATAAAAGTTTTGCTGATGAATCAGTTTTATGCTGGTATTTTCTTTCTTCCATAGACATGCACCAGTTTTGTTTCCTGACTGTGTATATAATCAATTTTTCCCTTTTCTTCTTCATGAATTAAAGAAAGAAAAAGATATTGCTTTGATTGTTGCTATGAAAAATAAAATAAAGCTGATTATATCTTTTTTAGTTTTCTATATTTTCTCTCTTAGAGTTGTATTGCTTTACAAAAGAGTAGAAGGAGGAAGTGGAGGGAGAAAATGTAGTCTGGAATCCTCTCTGTGCCTGCAGTATTTGTCAGACTAGGTCTTGTAATATGTGCAGGCTTTATTTTATCTATGTTGTAATAGATAACTGGAAGAAAATATCCACTCCCTTTCTTTCTCTACTCTTTGTCCTGGACATGATCAAGGGTGGCATCTTTTGCAGTTTACAGCAGGTCTGGCTTTCTCTGTGTATTTATGGATTTATTGGGCAGTCGACACAGGGATCATTGGAGCACAAGCAGAGATCTGGTCATGTTCCCTTTTTCTCTGCTTGTGTATCTTACCTTTGATGCTTAACGTAGAATGTCAAAGAGGAAGCATTCCTCCAGCTCTGGAATAGCAGAGAACTTCTTTCATATGGAACATCTAGATTAATACAGTATGATGTTAAATTAAGCTTATGTTTGAAAACTGATCTTGAGAGTTTCTGTTACCTACCATTTTTAGGAAAAGACAAACACATTATGCTGCTGCAAGACTGTGTGTGTCAAAATGGTATGGTACATATAAAACAAGTCTTCCTTGACCTAAGTGATGATATTAGGTAATTTTCATGTACTCTAGACCTGTAATACATTTGGGAACCTTGTCAAACTTTTGTGATATCTTTGAAAATAAGCTCGAAATTAATATTAGCTAAATTACAAACACACCCAACTCAATTTTACTGTTGTTGAATGGGTAAATTAATATGAAATGGAAATGTTACATGAAACTTTTTCTTCCACCACATCATCGTTGAATTCTTCTGCTTGCCACTCCAAGGCAATTTTAAGGATTGCTATTATATGGAGGAATTTGCTTTTTCCTATTAACATATGGTCAGGATTGTGACATTGTCTCAGTTTTTAAAAGAAGTTTTGTAGCACCCCTTTCAGTCCTTCAATCTTCAAGTCATCAAGCATTTAGCTCATAAGTCCCATCTGACTATAAGGAATGCCTGTGGATGCATGAAAGCATTTAAGAGCTAACCTTTCAACACAGAAGCCTGTGGAAACCAAATGACTTTCATACACGTCTTTGGCAGTCTTTGTAGCTCCTATTAGAAAGATAAAGAAAACTGGCATGATATATGTTAACTTAAAGCTGGAAGTTCAAGGTGTCGTATGATAAAGATAGGGTTTTGGTAAGCATTCCAGACCGTGGATGAACACCTGAAAGGTTTAGGTCACTTCATTGTTTATCTTTGAGATTATTTTTTTAAAAATCCGGTTACTGATATAAAATACAGACAAAGTAGTACCAAAACTGAACAGAATTTTGCTGGTGCAACCTTAGCAATGCCAAAGAGAGAGTATAATAATTTGTCTCCATCTTCTGGTCAAACTCCTAATGTAGTCTCTATGAGATTTCTCTTTTTTTTTTTGTGGTGAGAGCATATTTTTGGTTAATATTTAGCCTGGTGTCTGCTGTAATTCCCTACTACTTTGCAGGAGACCAGAATTTCAGCATTATTTAGGTGGTGTAAATGTGTTTTGTACTACTGCTGTCATCAGGGTGTAGCTAATAAAACCTCACTAGACTTAGATGAGCTGGGGTGCTTCTTTCTTTGGCTATCCTTTTGTCAGAAATTTATTTATTGTAGGTATTTGCTTTATCATTTTTCACTTTATTCACCACCTGTTTTGCAGAAATACTAAGCATTATAAATAAAGGCTATATTTATAATATCTTACTCAAATGATGCTTCAGTAGCATTTAAAAAACCTAGCGTCACTGTAACTGAAGACAGTGATGACATTATGAAGCATCCCTTAATCCACAGACAAGACACGCTTGAATTAATGGTGGAGTTACATGCGTTGGCCACCCGCTGCTGAAGCCTTTCAAGTAATAAATGGGTTGTTCAATTTATATTCATGTGCATTGCAGCATCTGTGCTGAGACTGTTCATGAGGAGGGCTAGCCCTGATTTTTTTTTTAAATTTTTTTTTTAAGAGGGGAATTATTGCTATGTATGACTTGAACCTTTAGCTCATATTGGCTGCCAGTAGTTGTCCTAGTCTACATATTCTCAGGTAGAGGCACAAGTAGCCCTGACTTTTCCTTTCACTTTGATCCTCTGATTAGTTCAAAAAGAATTACTAAGCTGATATGACCGGTCTCTGGAGAGCTCTTCCACTTTACAGAGGTTCCCAGCTTCTGCAGGATATCCTACAATATATTAAATGGTTGAAAAAAAAGAAGCACCTGTGGTGATATAATACTCTGCCTGTTCCTGGTTCCCATAATGCACAGTGAGGACCTTGACTTGCCATTAATTTTTAGAGAGGGCTCAATGGGAAAACCTGAATATATCTGATAGTCCCCCAGGACAAATTCTTAAATACTATGTAAAGGAGACATGGTAGGGATGGAGAATCTTGTCTATTCTTTTTTTTCTCTCCCCCCCCCCCTTTTTTTTCTTTTTTCCTTAATCCTAGGGATCTGTTTTGTCTTTAGCAGCTTTAAAAAAAAGTTTGAAAGCTATATTAATAATTTGGACCTAGATTCTGAAAAACTCCCTTGATGAAACAAAAACCTCTTTCTCTCAATAGTTCACTGTTTGAAATATGTTTCTGGCTGAAAACAACAATACCATAAAAACCTCACTAAGAATAGGAAGTTGCTGCAGGAATGAAACTCCCTTTCTGGCTAACAGGGCTATGTTTTCCTATGCAAATGCAGCAAAGCCCAGAAATTAGCAATGACTGCTAAATTAACACACTTGAAGAGCTTGGCTGGTTCTAATAGGCAGTCAAATGGTCTTGTTACATTGTAATGGTGCCAAGCTAATTGAAGTGATTACTGTTGCTCATGAGCAGCCCTTTTGAAGTAGAAGTCTTTTAAATTATCCATAGACGTTAAATGTCAGACACTATTGTGTAATTATAATTTGTAAACGCTGAATGTCATAAGGCATCACAGGTAATTGAGGTTTACAGAGAAGAGCTTTATCTAAACCTAATTGGGCATCAACTCTTTGTCACTATTTCTAAACCTAATTGGGCATCAAATTTTTGTGCCAGGGGACACTCCAACACCTCATAGCAGCCCTCCCCCCCATCACTGACAGCAGGGAAATACATATCACAGCAAAACTGACCCTCCAAACCCAGGACCTCTCGCAGCCCAACCTGTGCAGCCTGTCACTTCACTCGAAGAAAGGGAAATTTTAACGGGGAACCAGACGACATTTCGTGGATGTGAGGAATCAGCAGGTAATGGTGATCTCCCAGTTCACCTGCATCCTGGCTTCAGTTGTCACACCACCAAACCACTGTAGTAGTCAACGGAACCTTCGAAATGCAAGAAGAGAAGAGCTTGGCTTAGCTCTTTTTTAATTTACATATACTTTTTTTGTTTGTTTGTTTTTATTATTGTTTTTATTATTTCCTAGTATTGGAATTCCTAGGAGAGGTTATGATTCACAGCAGAGAAATCTCTTTTCCAGCTGAACCTTTGGCTTCTACTTCTGCCATTTTACTAGTAGGTGGATGTTAAGCTCCATAAGACTTTCTTCCAGGTAGAGAGTTGCCCACGCAAGTGTCCCGCTAGGATCATTCATATACAGTGATTGATTGTATTGACATGTTTGATTTTTGCACCTGGCTCCTTGATTTTGATTTTTTTCTTACTTTTTTTTTCCCCCTTCAAAAATTCAAGAAGGACAGTTATGTAGTCCTTGGTGCACATCTCCAAAAGCATTCTATTTCGTACTCTTGAGTCTCCTAGCCTTATTTATACGGAGTCTGATCCAAAATTTACTGAGGTCATAAGGTGCTTTGCTTGTAACTTTAGTGCCTTTGGTTTGGAAGCCTATTAAATCGATCTGTTAAAGTCAGTGATTCACTCATAAGATACAAAAGTCCAGAAGCTGCTTAGTACTGCCACGTTCATATAATTTTGTGTCACAGTGTGTTTTCTATGTTTTCCTTGGGTACTAGTGGGTAGCAAGTGTTGAAAGCACTCATTACAGGTAATGATCTTACATCTGCTTTTTATTAGTTAATTTTAATAGTGCGTTGTGACTAGGGAGGAAATTCATGGACTTATGGGATGAAAACTCACTGTGTGAATATGCATTTCAGGGAAAAGTTGCAGAGATTTTCAGAGACAAAAAAAAATAATTATCTGAGAATCTCAATCCATTTGCAAAGGAAGAGTTCCCACTGGTTACTTTTGTTGGGACTCTTGTTTTGGTGTATTATTCAGAAAACCCTGAATCCTAATAAGACAGAGGATAAAATTGAAACTGTTCACCCACTTGGGAAAAAGGTATTTATGCTGTAGCTTTTGTTGCTTCAGCAGCTCAGACCCTTTTTTTTTTAGATTATTTCCCTGCTTTCCCAGTCTGTGCACAGTCTGAAATGCGACTCATTTTCTGATGGAAGCAGAAAAAGAAAGAACACTAATCTGACCAGTTTTGAAATGAAACACAGGCAGTTCTTTCGTTTATACTGCATCAAATATTTGAGATGTGTAGGTGGGCTTAGAAAACTAAATGACATGGGAGTAGGCCCCTAAGTTGTAAGAATTTCTTTTTTTCTTCTCTTTTTTTTTCGGATGTTGTTGTTCTTGAGGTGATATAATTAATTTTCTTTAGCTTTACCATACATTTGCAGTTTAGAAAGATAAAAGAATACCAATTTCACTTCTGGACAAATGCACTGAATTAAATTGTCCTGTAGAATGTGGACAAAATGGAAAATAATAAAAGGAAACACTGTGAAGAGTATCAAGTGCATATCCAGTTATATTTGAGACCCGTCACTTTGATGTTTGATTTAGTCACATCGTCTAGGTGTTTGATAGCCTCAGACTTCCTCACTCTCATATAAAATCATATACATGTCCTTTCCTGGGATGTGCTGAAGACTGTTGTCAAAAAAGCATTTCATTCTCACTTGTCTGCAGGAGTCCCAACATGACTGCTAAAATATCAGAAAATGAAATTAAACCTGATGGCTGTGCTATCCCCAAAGGGCAGAGAACCTGATTTCACTCGAGGCAGAACACACTAATCCACAGCATTAGCAACTTGCCAAGGCTGTCTAAGTCAGTGCTTGTCTTTGTCAGGAGTGGGAAAGAGAGATGTATGTGTGGAGCTGGTGGGTAGGAGAGGTTTGAGCAGAAGGAATTGCGTGCTAACCAAGGAGATTAGCCATAATCTACATTTGGCAAAGACCGAAAATAAATGACAAACAGAAAGAAGAGGGAAAAAAAAAAGAGAATCAAAAAATTTGATTTTTTTGATTCAAGGATTTAGCTTTGTTTCAAGATTTAAAATTCTAATGTAGTTAAAAATTGTATGATGATATATTTTTTGAGGTGGTAAGTTAGCAAGTTAACATAGTCTGTGTGTATTTTAGGAAAACAAACATGAAAAAGAGAATATACTAGTGAACAACCTTGTTAAAGACATAAAAATATATTTCCCTCAATAAGGCTGAATATCTTAATATGTTAATTTTGAACAGATAGCCCTCCACCCTCAACAGATTCAACAATTGCAGGGTTGTCATTCGATACATAATCAGTATGTCCAACGTCTTCTGCTGTTAATCTAGTGTATTGGGTTTGGGTGGCAAGGTTTTGGTAGTGGGGGGGCTACAGGAATGACTTCTCTGAGAAGCTGCTAGAAGCTTTCCCCATATCTGACAGAGACAAAGGCAGCTGGCTCCAAGACGGGCCCACTGCTGATCAAGGCTGATTCCATCAGTGATGGAGAAGACCATGGTGAAGAAGGCTGTCCCTCTGCAGCGCATGGAGGTCCATGGTGGAGCAGTTATCCACCTGCAGCCCATGGAGGAGGACACACCGGAGCAGGCAGAGGCACTTGAAAGAGGCTGTGACCCCGTGGGAAGCCCACACTGGAGCAGGCTCATGGCAGGAGACCTGTGGCCCCATGGAGAGAGAAGCCCACACCAGAGCAGGTTTTCTGGCAGGACTTGTGACCCCGTGGGGGACCCATGCTGGATCAGTCTGTTCCTGAAGGTCTGCACCCCTTGGGAAGGTCCCACACTGTGGCAGTTCATGAAGAACTGCAGCCCGTGGGAAGGACTCAGGTTGGAGAAGATTGTGAAGGACTGTCTCCTGTGGGAAGGCCCCCTCACCAGGGCAGGGGAAGAGTGTGAGGAGTCCTTCCCACGAGGAGAAAGAAGCGACAAATGTGTGATGAACTGACTGCAACCTCCATTCCCTGTCCCCTTGTGCTGCTGGAGGGAGGAGGTAGAAAAATCAGGAATGAAATTGAGCCTGGGAATAAGGGAGGGGTGGAGGGAAGTGTTTTAAGATTTGGTTTTTATTTCTCATTATCTTACTCTGATTTGATTGGTAATATATTAAATTAATTTTCCCAAGTTGAGTCTGTTTTGCAGGTGATGGTAATTGGTGAGTGATCTCTCCCTGTCCTTATCTCCACTCATGAGCCTTTCATTATATTTTCTCTCCCCTGTTCCTCTGAGGAGGGCGGTGATAGAGGGGCTTTGGTGGGCACTTGGCCTCCAAACAGGGCCAATCCACCAGGTCTGGGAAGGCTTGGCCCCCACACCCAGCAATGCTGCATCTGCAAAGGATAGATGTGAAACACTGTGGTTTTTGTGAAGTGTTAAATGCACCACTGTTTTCTAGCTGCTCATGTCAATGCATCAACAGAATTGTGGTAAATGACTTGTACCATGATGCTGCCCAATTTTGTTTTCCTTCTAATGTTTTGACTATTTCTTCCATGTTCGTGGTTCCATTTTTTATTTCTAGTATTTTGCACTTTTTTTCTAATGAGTGCAACCTGCATCACACTTTAGTCCAGTTCCTGTCCTCTGACTTGTTATCTTTATTTACAACAGAACCACCAATACCCACATTGGTATTAAATATCCAATGCTAGTTACTGTATGGTCCTGAAAGGGTATTTTGATCATCCTTTAATGCCAGCTTATGTAATTCTCTCCTAATTTTCATAAAGGAGTCCTGTCAATATTCCTATGGCTTGTAAAAAATATTTATAGCCAATAAAGTTAATATAAACATTATAGAAATATGAATATTCCATTTATTCTTGAAATAAAATATTTTACCTTCTGGTCCCCATCCAGTGTCTCCTTTTTATCCCTTGCTCTCCTTCCCATTGTGCCTCATTCAGTGTTTTTCAGGTGTGGTTTGGGTGGACCCCACGTACTTTTAGTCTCATCACTAGTCATATAATAGAATCTTTAAGGTTGGAAAAGACCTCCGAGATCATCAAGTCCAACCGTCAACTCAACACCACTATGTCTACTAAACCATGTCCCGAAGTGCCATGTGTACATGCTTTTTGAACACCTCCAGGGACGGTGACTCCAACATCTCCCTGGGCAGCCTGTTCCAATGCCTGACCACCCTTTCAATGAAGAAATTTTTCCTAATACCCAACCTAAACCTCCCCTGGAGCAATTTGAAGCCATTTCTTCTTGTCCTATCACTTCTTGCGTGGGAGAAGAGACCAACATCCACCTCACCACAACCTCCTTTCATGTAGTTGTAGAGAGCAATACGGTCTCCCCTCAGTCTCCTCTCCTCCAGACTAAACAACGCCAGTTCCCTCAGCTGCTCCTCATGAGGCCTGTGCTCCAACCCCTTCACCAGCTTTGTTGCCCTTCTTTGGACACACTCTAGCACCTCAGTGTCCTTCTTGTGGTGAGGGGCCCAAAACTGGACACAGTACTCAAGGTGCGGCCTCACCAGGGCTGAGTACGGGGGGACGATCACCTCCCTGCTCCTGCTGGCACCACTACTCCTGATGCAAGCGAGGATGCTGTTGGCCTTCTTGGCCACCTGGGCACACTGCTGGCTCATGTTCAGCTGGCTGCCAAACAGCACTCCCAGGTCCTTTTCCTCTGCACAGCTTTCCAGCCACCCTTCCCCAAGCCTGTGGCACTGTCTGGGGCTGTTGTGGTCAAAATGCAGGACCCAGCACTTGGTCTTATCAATTTTTTAAGATGAACTTGAAAGAAGGTACCCCTACCTATTAGCTAAAGAAAAAGAGTCCAGAAGCTGTAAGATAAAAGGAAAAAGCACTTAAAATACAGCTAGCTCTTCTGTATCAGACTGTGGCCATCAAAGTGAAAACTATACTGGAGCAGACTAGGACATGCTGGCAGTGGTACTGTGCAATCAAAATGTTTGTGTCAACTGGTATTGAGCCAAATAGCCCCAGGACTTGCTGATTTGCCCCAGAAGTGCTTTAACTTGACACTGACTCCTACAAGAGCTGTATGTACTGCTCAGTCAGGCTGGGTGGTAATGCAGTGGTCAAGAAGTATTAGTGCTTGTGGGTTGCTTTGCTTTTTGTGCTGGTGGGTGTAATGTTATAGGGGTGGTAGTCTGTGTATATTTTCTCTTTTCCCCACACCAATGTGTAATTCTGCAGAGATAACCTGGTGCTTTTTTATTTTGCCTTTATAATTTGCTGTTTTATTTGCATTCAATTATTTGTTTTTATTTTATTTACTATTTTATAATGGAATTTTTTTAGACAGATGAATATTTCATAAATGAATTATGTTTAAATGTTTAAAAATGTTTGGTTTGTTCTTTCAGTAAACAATTTTATCAGCACAATAACACCATGCAGAGCATGTGTTTGGTGGACAGTACACACACACCTAAGCTCTGTTATTACAAAAAGCTCTCAGCTGTTTTCACAGGGCAGACTACAGTTGCCTGGGTCAGGCTCACTTCTTCCATAAGAGTTATCTAGGCTTCATATTGTGCAGTCAGACACTGACCTTGCACTGTTCCTTTGGAAACAGCAGAACATCACCACTTTATTGCCTGCAGGATGAATACTAGAAATTCCGTTTTTGATTTCTTAACCCTTTTATCAATGACACCTTTTTTTTGTCCTCTCCCTTTTGCAAAGCACCCTTGACACCCATGAAGTGAAGCAATACTGACTCATCTTTTAGACTTCCAGATGCTTTTACAGATTTGGATACTTCTGTCACAAGGTATTCGGACCATTTCTAAGGCTCTTGGAGGCAAAGTGTGGTGCTGTACCACAGCAGTGAGTCTGGCTTTGCTTAGGCTATGTTGCAGTTTGGCCATGTGAATGATGCTCTTTGATGTCACTGGAGACTTGCTATTGCCCAGTCTGAAAGAGGTGACTCCTATCCTGGAGAATTGCACTGGATGCATGTCTTCTCAGAGCATAACCTGAATAAGCACCTAGGTGATTTTAGTTTAGTAATAAATGCTGATATGTTGCTAGGAACTGTCATCTTCTGAGCGAATTGGTGGTGAATAGTTTTTTACCTGGTTCAGGTAGAAATGTTTGAACTTAAGACATTTTTCAAGCAGGAGAAGAGCTGACACTTGGATCCTGGGCATCTGATTCCAGTATTGATTGCTGCTTCCAACAACTGACTCCTAATTTCTTTCGAAGTCTTATGCATGATACATAAATATACTACATTCAGCCAAACTCTACAGTATAGGAATGGATTGATTAGATTTCACTGATAAACGTAAAGCTGAGTCTACACTGAAATCAGCAACAGCTTTTCCTGAACATGGGTAGAATCACAGCATGCTCAAGCACCCTTAGCAAGTAAATATTCTGTTATTTGTATATCGTTAATTGATCCCTACAGTTATCATTTTGTTGCTAATTTGAAAAACAACAACATGGGAATTACAGAAATTGATAGAAACTTGAGTATTTAGCTTGACTTAATACCATAAACAAAGATAGGAAGAGAACAGATGGTTTACATCCATGGTTGACATCCAGCCCAGCTGGGATCAGTTTCATGTTGAGATGAAAAGAAAATAAGTTGAGGTATAAGCAGGGTAAACCGTTGCCATCTGGGTCAATTCTTGTGGTAGCTATAAAGCAGCCGCTCCATACATCCTTGGTTTATCCTTCCTGTTTCCTCACTTATCAAATATTTATTGTCAACAACGGGCAGTTCTGTTTGCACACATTGCAACTGGATAATGAGATAGTTAGGTTTACTTCTGTTATTGATGGTGAGGGCTGATGGCATGAATAATTTCCTGTTTTTATAAATGGGAATTGAATTATTGATGCTTCATTTAGGCAGCGATAAAGGTATTAGTAATGGATTGACATGGCTGTAGGTTGGTAGTAGTAGCAGTAGCCATCGAGATGATACTTGCAGGTGGTGGGCCAATTCCACCCTACATCTAGAGTGCAAATTGAACATCAGTTTCCATGAATACAGTGACTATGAATTTACTGCTGTACAAATATCGCAGAATTTGTCCTGATAACTTTGCGGTAGATATCATTGCTAGTAGATGGAAGACTGTATTTCAATAGCCTGAGCTAGCAACATTTTGCTTACAACCCTAGATGTCCACCACACACACAAAAATATCATTTCAGAAATGAGGAACAATGGTTAATGAGATAATAGTTTGTTGCTTGCATTCAAATAGCCTCTAATGTCTTCAAGAGAGTTTATCAGATTTTTTCAGACTGACTAATTCTGGGCTTCTTGAAGCTTGAGACTCACTCTTGTAATACGGTGATTTGAGTTTCTGCGATTTAGGCCCTGGGATATTTTTTCCCCCATCCAAAAAAACTTCACATTTAAAAAATGTAAACTACACAGAAATGAGTGGCATTTGTGTGACATCTTTTGAAAGAGGACATGTTTGAGAGAGAAGAAATGGCTGAGATTCCCTTCTAGCACTCCAACATATGACATTAATGTCCCTTGCCAAATGTAAAAGGTTGAAGTGAAACCTTCTCTATTCCATTTGCATTTCTTCACTCTGCTTGCTGTGCTCTTCTCTGTCCTGTTTGTCAATTCTTCAGTAGACTCAAATTCCCTCCTGCTTTCCCTAATCCCAGTCATCCCACCAGTGCATGAAGCATAGCAGTGCCTCCCCTGTCTGCAAACCTCCCTTGGCTGCACCATGAACCAAATTCTTAGGGAAGTGGCAGGAGAGTGTGTTAGGAAATGAACACAATGCACATTTCCCTCCTCAGATCATAGTTAATACACTTCAGAAATGTCATGCTGCTCTTAAGACTTCCTGCATCTCCACCGTTTTTTCAACCATGGGGTGATGGGGAGGAGCCATTGTTAAAAGTTTTGCGCAGTGTTTCTAATAATCAGTATAGAATGGATCAATAATGTGAAACAAACAAACAAAAAAAAGCCTGAAAAAAGATCTCAGACCAATTATTTTTCTACAAAGTAGTTTATGTGACAACAGCAGCAGCCCCCAAAGGGCAGCATGTAACAACAGAGCCTAATTAGAATGATTTCAGTGTAATCATTAACTAGCATCTAACACCTACGAGAGTATTTCTGTTTAAACTAAAACATGACCTGCATGGTGGAGAGGCCTTGTAAACTGTCTATGAAATAAAAAATGTGACAGTAAAGGTCAGAGCTGTGCTCATTTGAATTTCAAGCAGGAGACAGGCTCCACAGTCGGCATATACAGGAAGAGTGGTGGCTCTTTTCTGAGGCTTTCCTTGCCAACAGTAGCAGTTGGAGAAATCCTCCAGGACTAATTATTGGGGCTGCAAAACAAGTATTGTTCTTTTGTCTCTCTCCCTGACCTGGTGAAATGCAAGGGTCCTAATTATATTGTGTCAAAGACGTGGTTTTGTTTTTCACTGTCGTGTGAGTGAAGGTCACAAGCTTAGAAAGCCAAGTGGCACCTTATATCTCTCTCCAGCTGCCTGCCGACAGCTTCCTCGCTGCTCCTGCTAATCACATCACCTTGCTGGAGAAGCGTGGGAGGGAGGGCTTGCTAATAAACTCTCCTTGCAGAAAGAGTGATGCTAACACGTTGTGTTCCACCGGGCCATGTAAAAGCAACTATCAAATCAGTGAGATTTGGCTTGATTTGTAAGTCTCTGGTGAAATTTCAGAAGGCAAAATTGTAAAACATTCAGTGGAAAAAAAGCGTGAAAACATTTTTAAGGAAAGCATTTAAAAAGTCAGGAGACAGACACCATAACAAAAAAAAAGTTGGCAGGAAGGACGTTATTTATTCATTTTGAAACATTGAAAATAGCTCTGTTAGCAGCATTTATCTGCTCTTAAAAAATCCCTGAAAGCAAGTGCATTGAATTAATTTCCTATTTTCTTTTGTGACTTTTAAAGTGCTATATACACATAGAAAGCTTTTTACACTTTGGGGAATTGACAAAGCTATAACATATAGTACACAAGCCTTGCTACACTGAATATTTCTTCTTTTTCTTTTTCATCCCACCATCCCAACTTTGTAAGTTTTCTTTGTATTGGTCTTTATTTTCCCCTTTTCTCTTCACAGTGGATTGGATTTTTATTGGTACCACATCTTTACCTTTTTAAAATTTTTCTTTCTGGCCTGTCACGTCACTTCACAAGCACTAGTTCTACTCCAAAGTTCAAGAAAGAAATGACACGAGCAGTGAGAGACAAAAATAAGGGAGAAGTATGTAAGGAAATTTTAAAATTTCTCTGAGTCCACAGAATAAGAAAAATCAGTAACAGGTCACGTACAAGAAATTTATTTCTTTTATTTCATTATCCTAATTCTTTGCCCTCATAGTAGTTCTGACTTGTCTTCAAAGGGCAGATGACAAATTGTGATATATTAATTATTGGATATTAGAAAAAAATTCTTCATTGAAAAGGTTATTAAACACTGGAACAGGCTGCCCAGGGAAGTGGCTGAATCACCATCCCTGAGGGTATTGAAAAGACACATAGACGTGATGCGTAGGGACATGGTTTAGCGGCTGAACTTGGCAATGCTAGGTTAATGATTGGACTTGATGGCCTCAAACGTATTTTCCAACCAGAACGATTCTGTGATTCTATACCTTTATTTGTATCTCAGCTATATACTCACATGAAAATAGATTGTATGTAAATTGGCACAAAGAATATTATGATATT
This sequence comes from Psophia crepitans, assembly GCA_013399095.1. Lineage (NCBI taxonomy): Eukaryota > Metazoa > Chordata > Aves > Gruiformes > Psophiidae > Psophia > Psophia crepitans. Next base: position 38,366 of record VWZZ01004289.1, on the reverse strand, counting down.
ATATGCTGTGACTGGGAAACATTTCTGGCATCAAATGTCACCCAGAGGTGTGTAACTGTTTGGTGGTGTCAGGGATACTAAGGACAAAACAGGAAGAGGAGGTAAGCCCTCATAGTTTGTTATTCAGTTTAATCACCTGTTCTCTTTCCTGCAGAACTTCTTCCTCTGAACATTGTCAAAGTATACTTTCCACCGTATACACAAGAGGTATAGTGGATCTTTCCTGAAGTCAGGGTGAGTCTGCTGATTTTCAATCTTGTGGGTCTTGTGCTTCTGGCAGACAAAGTAAACTGAAATAAAAAGTAAGGTACAGTGACACAGTTCAAGTCTGTTTCAATCCCCGGCTCTCCATTGTCTCTGGCTGTGAAATACTTAATGACATTATAGTTGGGGTGTAATATCTGCTGGTGATAGAACTCTGAGGAACACAAAAATTTATAAGAAGACTTAAATCACATTTAAAAAGTATTTCTTTTCTGTGTGACTTGCTTGCAGCTCCATTACAGAGCCTCAGCCATTGCATGTCTTATTGCCTAGAGAAAGCGTTAAATGAGTGACGTTTTTTTAATTATTTTTACTCAAAGTATATTATTTCTACAAATAATTCATATTCTAAACAACTGGTAACTTTTTCTTGTTTGCATCTTAACATTTTCTCCTTTTCCTTGTGCTGGAGTACTCCATGACCATCAAGAGGTATGACTGAGGGGAAGACTGAAGTACTGGTTATAACTGCTGGAGTAAAGCTGGGGTAAACTTGTACAAGCCTATTAAATGGCATTAAATTTTGGTACTGTCGTGTGATCAGGACCTGTCATTGCCACAGTCTGGTTTTTTTTGGGAGATAGTGACTTTTGTGTAGTTGCACATGGATGAACTCCAAATAACCTCTTTGGAGTTTATAGATTACATCTTCAGTATCCTCCTTGGATGTCTACCCCCCTTTATCACCACAAAACTTCCTGCAAAACACAGTCCACAAGTCTTGGAAAGAAATACGTGTCTTTTCTAAAACATGAAGTTGTTTTCTGTGCTAACAGAATGTTGTGAGGAGTGGTATTCCTGAAAAATATAATTTATTTCATATAAATGCTGTCTTTACTTACTGGTTGTTTTAAGTTAGCAAGACATTTGCACATTGCTTGTGATATCTTGATGACTGACATTTGGAGTTTTATGGATTTATTTTAATAATTTTAACTTTATGGAACTTTTAGAAATGAAGACTCTAAAGTAAATAAATAGAAACATATGCTTGAGATGAATTCGCTTTGCCTACCAGGAATGTCAGCTTTTACATCCTTAATGTTCAATTTGACTATGGTGTTGTGATTGAACAGCTGTGTTAGTGTTTCTGAAGAGAGATGTGAGTATGTACAAAAGTTAAAAGGAACCTTGCAAAGTATCATGCTTATGTAAAGCTTTTTCTGCAGCTTTACTATGACTGGAAAGAGCCACTGCAATCCTGCTTTATTGACTCAACACAAGAACATGTATATCCTTCTGATAAAACAGTCATTTGACTATCCTAAGGAAGATCTTCATTGCCTTACACGATTTTTGATGATGTTGTTCTGCCTTACGCCTCATATAGCAAGCAGAAGAAGGGAATTTAATAAGGCAGTATAAAATTTCTGTAAAATCTATTATTTAATATAAAACCGTGTCTTAAAAAAATTATCCTGCAGAATTTCGCGCAAAGGTCGTCAGATCTGACTGAGATGCTGTTAGTAGCATTTCACAGGCTTTCTGCTTAGGCTCGTAATACTGTGGAAACAACCTATATGGTTCTGCATTGCTGTTGCTTGGAAGGCCGGTTTTACATGCCTTGGGTGTGTCCTCTGTGGTGGTGTCAGTAGAGGTCTGTAGATCTAGGATTTTTTTATGTCACCTTCCATTAATGAGACTTAATTTCTCCTTCAAGCTGGTATAAATTCATTAAACAATGGATGATGTGGAGTAATGTGGAACAGTTACAGAATACTGATTAATTTTATTGGAGACAGTAGTATTAGATCAGTGTGAAAATTATGAAAAATCTGAAGAAAACACAGTTTAGGCAATTAAGCAATGAACAACATCTAGCAGCCTGCTTTCCTGCTATGCAATGTACCCTTTTGTATTGGGGGAAGAGATCTAGCATGCCCTACTTGTGACAAGGTGTCTGGTGAGTCATCAGGATGGACATAGGCCGGTTCTCCCTGGTGCAAGGCACCCACTGAACCCAAAAGATGCAGAGAATGTCTACCTACAGTAACTTCCTAGTGCAGATATGGCAGTAGAGGTTAAGGAGGTGAAATGTGGTGTTGGGTGGCAGAGCTCTGCATTGTAGAACACACGGCGCACTGCAGTGATGACTGGCTCTGGCCCTTGTCTTCTGTGATGCCTGGAAAAGAATATAGTTGTCAAACTCAAGGTGCTTTAGTGTGAAGATCAGTATCACAACTTTAAAAACGGGACTGTGACATCACCACTGCTGACACATGGATCAAATAAACTAGCTTTGGGCACCGACAGTTTTGCGCTGTACTGCCATAAGGAAAGTACTGGGTACTCTACTGGGGATCATTTTCTGTACTATGGAAGATTATTAGTCTAATTAAGTGTAATACATTTCTGCAGAAACGTACCACCTATAGTTTATTAATAAAAAGGCAGTTTACAAAACATTGCAACCATGCTGCTTTTAATAATACTTTCTAAATGTCTATGTTTTTTTTTTCTTTTTGAATCATCGCTTTGCTTAAAAAGTAGTATAGAGATAATGGCAGCAGCCTCTGTAATTAGTCATATAAAAACACAGACAGAAGAAAGAATCTGACCTATTCTTTCTTTTACTCATCTTCTTATGCTCCTCACTCTTGTGGTATTAACAGATTCTCGCTGTAAAAGAAATTGATTCTTCACTCCCAGGCAGGTCATTATAAAAAAGGTTTTAAATCATGTGGTCTTCCCATTTCTGAAATATAGACTTCACTTTAATTTTCTCTGCATTACCAGCAATAAAACCCCCATAATTTGTGAAAAATGAGCTTTTTCTTTAATATGTCCTCTGATAAGTAGCATTTCTACCCCTCATTCACTTGTTCCACACCTGTTAACCTGCCAAACTAGTACTCAGTACATCATGATGAGGTATATTTAACTCTGCTGTGTAGCTACATAAAGATAAAAATCCATGTTAAGGGCTGTCCTCCCAGTTTCTAATAAATTCTAGTTTTTGGTAAATTTGACATTTGATCACTCAACAAGTGGATGGTTGCAACCTCATGTTGGTGTGCCAGAATGCACACACCTGTGTCTTTGATATATCACTCTGAAAGACAGGCAGGTAGGATGGGTGTAAGGAAAAGGACCCTCTTCAGCCAGCAGTGGTGTTAATGTGATTGCTCTGTTCCTGGAAACACAACCACCCCAGGGCAGTCTGAGATAGGCTACATTTTCCACAGTAGAGTAAGCACACTTTTATGAGAGTCAGTCTGATAGGAGCTCACAAATGAAACTTTTCTGCATTTAAAGTAATACAGCAATATTGGCAGTTGGAGTAGATGATAGTTGTAGGTCCCTTCCAACCGAAATATTCCACTCTATTTTCCTTACAGAATCACAGAACGGTATGGATTGGAAGGGGCCTCTGGAGATCATTTAGTTCAACCCCCCCTGCTAAAGCAGGATCGCCTAGAGCAGGTTGCACAGAATCATGTCAAGGCAGGTCTTGAGTATCTCCAGAGAAGGAGACTCCACAACCTCTCTGGGCAATCTGTTCCAATGTTCTGTCATCCTCAAAGAGAGATGCTCCAGTCCCCTAATCATCCTCATAGCTGGACTCTCTCCAGCAGTTCCCTGTCTTTCTTGAACTGGGGAGCCCAGAACTGGACTCAGAACTTCAGACGTGGCCTCACCAGGGCAGAGTAGGGGGGGAGGATAACCTCACTTGAACTGCTGGCCACATTCTTCTTAATGCACCTGAGGGTACCATTGGCCTTCTTGGCCACGAGGCCACATTACTGCTCATGGAGAGCTTGTTGTCCATCAGGACTCCTGGGTCTTCCTCTGCAGAGTTGCTTCCCAGCAGGTCAACCCCTAACCTGTACTGTAAGAAAAAAAGTTACCTATAGGTATATCTATAGTTATAAACGTATCTGTTTGTGAATACCACCTCACTGGACCATCCTGGACTCCTAGGTTAGAATCATGTCCAGCTCTTGTCTTCCCCCCCCGCCCGAATCGTAGAACAGTTTGGGTTGAATGATCATCTAGTTCCAACCCCCCTGGGCAGGGATACCCTCCACTAGACCAGATTGCCCAAAGCCCCATTCAACCTGGTCTAGAACACTTCCAGGGATGAGGCATCCACAGCTTCTCTGGGCAACCTGTTCCAGTACGTCACCACTCTCCCAGTAAAGAATTTCTTCCTAATATCTAATGTAAACCTCCCCTCTTTTAGTTTAAGGCCATTTCCCCTTTTCTTATCACTACATGCCCTACATACCCTTGTAAAAAGTCCCTGATCTTCCCAAAGCTTGTTGCAAATTTGGACAGAATGCATTTTTCCAAGTTAATTAGCCACTCTGGAAAAGTATTAATTCTGTTCAGTCTGCTCTAATTTTGAACCTGCTGGAGTTGAAATGAGAAGATCAAAACTAGACACAATTAAATTCCATTGGATAACTGCTCAAAAATGTTAGAAAAAGGCAGAATATATTTTAAATTATGTTCTTGAATCAGATAAAGGCAAAGAATTATCTTAGATATAGACAACATTAGGTAAAAATATTGATTCTTGGAGGTTCTCAGTGAAGTAGATTAAGTTTGATAAAGGAATGCCACATACCTTCATATTCACAGGAAATAGCTGGTTGGTGATCATTTTACTATCATCCATTTAAATGTGGAAAAGATGCATTTTCATATGCTTGCGAATTGTGTATTTGCTTAATGGAGAAAAGCTAGCAAGTGTGCAAAAGTGACCAGAGGAAATCAGGTAAGGGTAAATTTGGAAGCTGTAGGTGGCACTCCTAAAGAATGTACTGAAGAGGATGTAAGTCAAGAGCTGCACAGTGTAAATCTGCCCTTTAGGTCCTCTTTGTTCATTGTGCGAAGTGAAATGGGAAGCAGGCATAATAGTGTGTTCATCAAAGCACTGATGTGTCTGGTTAAAGTGCTGAGGCCAGTGAGATTGCCCTTCACTTGTGATCCGGCACTGATTTCTATGCTATTTATACTATTTTCCTCTTTCCTTTAAACAGTATTTTCCATGTTACATGAGACATAGAGCTGGAGGATTTACGGAAAATCTACAGAATATATATGTGACAAATTTACCGTGAAGGTAATATTTTTAAGTAAAGATGCATGTTTGTACTATTAAACAGGTACATAAGTAGCAACTTTGTGTTGTAGATCTTTCTAGTCTACAGAAGTCTATAACTTCTGCTCTCCAGTTACTAAGAGAGAGAAGGCTGACACTCAAAAACAGAGTCCCATTTCAGTCTTGCCAGTTCAAAATCTGAGCTGCCCTCTGAATTTCCAGGGTCACAACGTACCTGTCCTGGTTACTTAATATTTGCCAAACATATTGTGAAATAATTGTCCAGTGACAAATTGGGTCTGTGTATAGGTAGGAAAGCTTTGGAAAGTACATTGAAGAAACATAGCAGTAATATCTGTATAAATGATAAATCTGACATTCAGAAGACTACCAGATGTCTGGGTTTCCCTAGACATTTATTTTTCTTTCTGCTTGGTAATTCTATCTTGGTAGATTGTAGGGAATTTCTATATTTTTCTGAGATTTCTACTGTTCAGTAGTTACTACTAGGCAGCCATATGTCTGGAAAGTCTGGACATGTCCACATTGCCTGTACAGTAAATTCAGTGTGCACCAAAGTCGTGATTTAAACAGTATGTAGGTACAGTTTCCCAAGCATTGAACTTACTGTGGAAGTTCTAAACGGAAAATGCGCACATATTTCTGTCTGGAAAATCCTGGGCAAAAATAGGTTAGCCATAAATATTTACCATGATAATGAATGAGCTTGATCTTGTCCTTTTACCACAAAGACTTTCCCTACTCTTTCAGTTCACCACCTTTTCATTGGGTGAAGTCATTTGCTGAATTAATAATTAGGTGACTGCTCACGCTCCCTTTGCATATCCTCCTTCTTTCATCTGCATCTTAGACTTTCTGGCACGACCTTGTCATGCATTTAGAGATATTTTAGGGTAAATTAGACAGCTACTTCACTCTAAAAATTGGCTCCCATGTCTTTTGCTGATCAGCTCTCCTTTTGATCTTTACATCTCCAAATTCCCTCTCCCTGATCACTATACCTTTCCTTCAATACCTTTCATTTTCCATCCTGCTTTTCCACTTCAGGAAGAAAAGACACCTATCAGATGCTTCTCGATTTGTCTTATCACTCCTCCATTTCTGCTTCCATGCCCCAGTACTGCAGCTTTTCATACCTGTCCTTTGCTGTAATACCTATTGCTTCAAAATGCTCTGTGACTTAGTTCTTGTCAACACCTAACGTTATCTTACCCCTATGACCAGTTTCAATCTTTGCCTTTATCTCTTTGCTCCAGCAAAGACTAGCAGTAAGTCTTACTATTGCTTCTTTTCTCACCAGTTGTTTCTCTTATGTGAGCTATTGCCCACTAAATAAGATAGATAACTGGGAGCAGGGAATGTTTCTCACCCTGTGGTTTTGCAGAGCACTATGTACATTTTGAATAACACAGCTTTATAAACAATAGACATCATGACTATCAATGCCTTCTATATATTAAGCAGTAAATTACAGAGCTATTTGCAGGCTTCTGCCCCAAACTGCACTGGAAGACTGTCCCAAGCTTTAAATTTTGGTCACCCTTCTTGTGGCATCTTCCTCTAGTAGCTGCACATGTAGTTTGTTCTCTGGACTTCTTCCAGTATCTTACATGCTGTTGGAAATAACTCTCACTTAGCTAGTACTCTCTGGAAAGGAGATCCTGCATCGGAGGATTAATGAAACGATGAAAAAAAGAATCTGAAGAAGACCAGTACCCTGAAAAGTGCAGGCAATGTCAGTACTATTTTCAGAAACAACTAGTTCCATGTGGGAACTTGTGTGATAGCTGATCCATGTGGCCTACAGATGTAACCTGGCTCTGGTGAAGAACTATTCCTGTGCATGTCAGACACTATTGAAGGGAAAGAATGGAGCATGAAATTCACAATCCACATCAAAAAATGCTGGTAATGTATAAATTATTTTAAATATATACACACGCATTGCTCTGCACAGTCTTTTTAACACACCAACAACTAGAGTCTTTGCTACCTTAATATGATATGCTCTCTGTTTTAAAGTTAACACAGCTGGTCTGTTGGCCTTCCTAGAAATCTAGCCGAAATCCAAAAATCCAACTTTGTTTCTTGGGTTTGCATAAAAATGTATCTTGACTTTCTGTTATGGTAACTATCCGATTATTATTGTTTTTTAAACACTTACCAGGTATACATATGAAGGAACAACAAAACCATAATGAAACCATTCATTTAGCATGCCTTAAAGTAATTTATTTTAAGCAATTTCTCTTATGTTTTTAACATGTGTTTATTTAGTGGGACTAAAATACCAGCAGTTTTCTGCCTTTAAAAAAAAATTAAATTTTACGACTTTAGAAAAATCCAAGCTTCAGTTTTGGGATGCTTCAATTAAGAATTTTTAATCCCACTATTTTCAACCTTTTGAAAATAGACAAGGTAATAGATGTTGTTCACTGTTGTTTGTAAGAACCTCACTGTCACTGTTACTGGGTGTGCAGAAGAAGTGTAACTTGGAGAACACACCTTTTCAGAGGTTCTGAAGAGAATGGGAGTGTTCATCTTTTGGGCTGCTATTTGTTTCACTGACATTAACATTGCTACAAAAAGGGCTTCTCTTGACTGTAATAGCTTGGAATATCTGCAGATTCCTATTAAGATAGCTGGCAGTCTCCAATATGCCTGATGTACACCTAGCAAATAGTGTTAATTTGGTAGAAATGGAGTTCAAGCTATTTTTAGTAAACATACCACCACCTGTATTAGCAGAAACTAAACGTGGAGGTTTAAAAAAAAATATTTCACATTCTGGCTCAAAACTGAAGTTAGATTTCAAAACTGAGACTATTCATCCCTCTGTACTTGTAAATAAAATCTTTATTGATTGAGAGTGCTGGTCTTTTGCTCTATATATTTCCTTCTCCCACATATTTTTTTCCTCCTTGCTGATAAGCTGCTGCAATAAACTTCAAAAGACAAGATGGCTTATTTGCTTTTTGATTTAAGCACCTTTAAGAAAGATCGTTTAAAAGAAGTAGGTACACTGACTAATATACCCAACATATCTCTACATTTATAGCATCCTTTTTTTGTTCTGTATGTATTTATAAACCTTTCCTCTTTTAAATGAGTATTAGAGGAACAAGAGTGTTTGATTTTGCTTTTTTTTAGCTACAATCTCAGTTGGTTCTACCTGTCAAAGATGAAATATTAGTATATTAAACGTTGCTTCTTCTTTTATTTTAAAGGTGACCTGCTATTTTTTTTCCTCTTCTCTAATCAACTAATTGATGACTGTGCAACAGAGATGAAATGGACTGTCTCAGAAATCAGTTTGTGTTTATTTTGGTACTAAAGAGGGTTTTAATGAAGGCTGTCTACTTCTCTCTTATTTTCTGAGGTTATTTCTTTGAACACATCTTCTTATTGCAAATTTGACTTTAATATTAAATACATAGTGCCAACATTTTTTTTTCTGAGTGTTAGTGAGCTCTTGCCTTGTTTTTCTGATCCTAGAAGTCATAGGTAATGCAGATATTTATCTTCCTGATGGTGTAAGATTGTTCCCAGCTTCATAGCCATGAACTTTATTTAGTCTTGTTTCAAGTGACTAGGCCAAGACTGACGAGATCTCAGTGACAAGAAATCATTCCTGGCATTCATTGAGTCAGTTCTCATTTTCTCTGTACCCCCTTAAGCTACTATTTTCCCTCATTTATCTGTGCCTCTGTTCAATGACAGTCATGACAATTCTTACAAAATCGCATATGCTTTTGTTTGTCTGTTACTTTCATCGGTAAGAAATCCTGGTATTCTCACGATTTTAGCTTCTCAGTTGTTCTATGTCTATTTTATGGGCTTCCTCCCTCTCACACCAGTATAAATCAAAAGGTGTTGGTGTTGGTAATGCCACAGTCAGGATAAATCTAATACTTTTAGCATCCTTCCTGAATTCTTGACCAGGCTTTTAGCTAATAATATGTCAGCATAAACTCCACAGAAATCAATAGTCACCTATATCACCATGGATTGGGCCCAAGGTATTATGTGATTTAAAGCATGATATTTTTCCCGCAAAAACAATTTTATGTGCTATTGATTTTAGAATTATACTGCTTTTTGGGTTCCTCTTCTTTTTTGTACTTCTTATCTAGAGAAGTGTTCAAGGACATCATGGACCCCAGATCAGGGGGGGCAAGCCATAGCTTGTGATGTACTTGTGCCAGTAGCAGCATCTGCTGTTTGCTATTTTCTTTGGACTCAGATTTGAGCCGGCAGAAATTTACACATGGTGATCTCTTTGGATATTGGCTTCTGAAAAGAGGAAGACCCCTAGATTTTGAATAAGGGACCTTTTAAACATGTGCTTATGTTCTGCAATGTGACGATTTTCTTTAGAAGTGCAGGTCTCCTGTCATTCTGTCAAGGTTTAATTCTGATATGAACGCTGTTCAGTTCTCTCTGCATTTGAGCTTTACACCAACAGAGATCCAGTGACTTCAACGGAGGCATTACTACTCTTGAATGGTAAAACAGGACATGCAAATCTTTATTTATTTATTTATAAGCAAGCAAACATCGCACCTGTCTGTTTGTGTAGACCTGTGTGGATAAATGGGAATCAGTGAACCCATGCTGATTTACAACAGTCAAGCATATGGCCGAGCCTGAGGATAAGAAATGAGAAGTCTGTGTTGCAGAGGTTTGGAATCTACAAAACGTCTACTCCGACCTACGTAATACAGCCTGTATTCACCAAGTTATCACCGTGCTGAGGTCAGCAGCTTCTGTTGGTTCAAAGGTGATTATTCTCAGTTTAAGTACATGTGAACTTCTTTGATTCCTTCAAGAATCAGAACCCATGGTGAAGCAAATGAAGCAAAGAGAAAGTATAAGATGAAACAGAAACTATGCAGGGAATAATAAGATCAAAGAACTGGTCCTGCTAAGGTATACACCTTGTCACTGATTTTCACAAGCATAGATGGCTCTGCAAGGGCAAAGATCATGGAAAATTGCTTTGAGCCGTTCAAAAGAAACAGCAAAATTTCTTGTGCGTTTGTGCACGCTAAGCATAACCTTGTCAGGCCCATCACTCTATATTCTAAAAAAGTCATTAGGATAAATGGTTTAAATTCTCTGCCTATCTCATTTCACTAATTAGACATGTTTCTCACATCAGGATGCCTGTTTCTTTGCCTTCATGCCCTTCTTGTTTTCATGCTTCCTCATGCTGGATTACGTTTCAGACTGACAACAGACTTCTATCAAACTGTACTGTAACAATCAGTAGCAAACTGTCTATTGCCTGGGTATATCGGTGTATCCTTTACAAAAACAATAAAGAAATTGGTAAAAATGGCTTGGAAATGGGGGGAAAAAAAAGGCAAAACATAAATATAAGAGGAGTATGACACTGCAGGCAGTTCCTCAGCCAGGGAAGACTGAATGAAAAAAAGAGCAAAGGTTTCCTGTCACTGATTCATACCTTATGAGAGGTTTCTTTAATGATTGCTCTTTCACGTAGCCAAAGCAATGCTCAATTATCAGTCTGTGCTTTAATACAAATGCATCAGGATGAAAACTGAAGGAGGATGAAGGTTAAATGACAGGCACACCCTAATTTAGAAACTACAGGGCTGATGAATGTTTCAGAAAGTTGACTAAAGAAAATCTGTTTTCAATACACCCTGAAAATAACAACAAAAATGAAGTGAACGCATTTTGATTTAATGGTACATTTAACTAATTCTGAATTACTGTAAAACTCTTTTGGAAGTGTTTCTCATAGCAGAATTAATACCAAATGAATTCATTGAGATCACTGTTATTGCAGTGAATAATGGCAAATAAATTAATATAATCATGGGGAAATAAAAGTGTAGGCAAAATAATTTATACGTGTAATTCTTCATTGCTAAACTCCTATTTGCTCTCTCTTGCATTAAGTTCTCTTTACTTTCTCCGACTCTCACTGCTGAGGCAGAGTTAGTAATTCTGGTGATTCACATGCGAGATACAGTATTGTAAGTCCCAGGGGTTTTTGCTCATTCATACCTCTCTGTGCTTGTATCTCTAGACTTCCAGGGTGGTATCAGAGATATCCTCGTAAATCTTAGGGGATTGATTGACTATCAGTGATTTTACTGAGTTTTACAGCAGAGAAAGAGACTGTAAAACTTGCCTAGGGTTGAATTTGAATATGTGAATAATGGTTTCAGCCCAACAGTCTCTTTTTCTGTCTCAGTGCTCCACTCATTTACGCGGACATAAGTCTAGAGTAACTTGTCCGAGGTCAGTGGAATTACATCAATTTAAAATTAGGGTAAATGAGAGGATAACCAGGTCTCCATGTATATTTCTCCTAGGAGAGCTCTTATTATTCAATGATCAAGTCAGCAAGATAAGGAATAATTTTCTTTATTATGTAAATAATGGAATTATAAATCAAACTAAATTTATTCTGGCTTTTCCTCCAGTCAGATTTCCTCCAATCTTATGTGAATGAATCAGATAAAGAGGATTCCTTTGGTTATCTGATTATACAACTCGTATTTGTAAATTTAAAGGAAGGGTAGAGCAGAAGGCTAGTGGAGTCTGTTGGAGAATCCTTATTTGATAAAGCAAGCAGAGGAATTTGACCTAGATTAACTGAAAACATTAAAAAGGTGATAGGATTAGTTAAGCCTTACCTTCATAAGACTACATGCCCTAATTCAGTAGAGAAGATGGCCAGCAATTTTATTCATTTCTCTCAGTGTTTGAGGAGCTTCCTGGCTTTGGAAGGAAATTTTGAGGTCTCTCTGTGGGTGCTGTGGGAAACATCAGGGCACTTCCAGCCTCTCCAATTAGACATCCTTTCAGGAATTGGTTATCTTTATAGGAACTGGATGTTAGTGCTTAGCCGAAGTCACTGGAAAAAAAAAAAAAGAAGGAAAAAAAGATTATTCCTGAATTTGTTTGAGTATATAGTGTAAATGAAACTGGGAATATTGTCTCATTCTGTCTTGATGATACCTCATCTGGCACGAGCCTGACCTGTGACGGCTGAGCATGTGCTACCTGTGTTGGAAGAGACTTCTGCAGTCCTTCTCAGGCAGCTATGCAGGAATGGCCTGGAGCGTGCTCCATCACAGCAGATACCACAAAGAACTTGCTTTTTGCTACCATACTGATAGATTTTTATATCTGCATATTGCAGGTTGGCTCCCCTGGGTCCCACTTTTCCCTGAATGGTGGGTATATGTTCTTTAAACTTCCATTCAGCTGTAATGATAAAGAATGCATAATATTTTCTAACGACTAAACCCTATTACAGGGGTCAGTTTTGGCTTCAAAGTGTGTCTTGAGAGTTTGGGGGGCTTTAACTTCACTGAAATTAATTTACCTGTTTATAGTTTTCTCATCAGCCTTGCTTAATCAGAAGGAAAACCTGGCCATAAGTCGGAGCTGAGAGACTCTTTTTTTTTGATTAAAAAACCCAAAACAACTAAACACCCCCCCCCCCGCCCAACTATAAATCTGAATTG
>VWZZ01004289.1:9919-25463 GCA_013399095.1 Psophia crepitans | reverse complement strand
TTTTTTTGATTAAAAAACCCAAAACAACTAAACCCCCCCCCCCCCTCAGCTTTGATATTGAAGCTGTTGCGAATTCGTTTCCCCATTTTCAGCCATACAGTTAATTGGTGCCTGGCAACTCATTCCTGTTGAATTTCTTTGGCTTGGCTTCATGTTGATTACCTAAATTTACTCATTTAGAGGCATCACTTTATGTGGTTTGGCAGGAACATGTTTTCCTAAAAAGACTTTCATGTATGCTTTTCTGCCTGCACTGGAAGCAGCATTTACTGTACTGCACTTCAAAATGTTATTGTTTGCTTTATTTAGTCAGATAAACAAATATTATGATAATGAAAAGTCCATGAACAAACGGTGACAACAGCAGAGCACTAAACATAAGAATTAATTAACAAGAACAGTCAGCTATCCCAGATGTCTGATGTAATTTTGAAGAGAGAACTTGAAATATTGAAGATGTTCAAAGCAGCACTTAGGAGGGTGAAAAACATCCATGCACTTTAACATCTAAATTACAAATGTGATCTCTGTATCTTATCTACTGGCTTATACATGAATGATACAAAAACTTGCATACCTACAGCTCATTAGGAGCAATAAAAGAGGTCTATTCCTATGCCTGTTTTCTGCTCATGTGGTTCTTCCCAGTTCTGGATTTTTTTTTTTGTCAGAATGGGCCAGGGGCCAATGGATGGAGGAAGGATTGTCCTCATGGTCAGTAGTTCAGACCTTTGTATGTTTTTCATGGCCAGCATATCTAACATCGTAGACTTATGCACCAATTTCTAATCTCTCTTACTTGTTTTGAAAATCTGATCCAAAGCTCACTAAAGTTCAAGGATCATTCTGAACCAGGAATATTTCTGTTATGTCAGTGTTTTCCCCCATTTCTTTTACCACACTCTTTTCTGTGCTACATGACTGCTATATGCATCTGGTCTTACTCTGTCCTGAGATTTCAAGGACCCATTTGAAAACCAGTTAAAAAGTGAGATCCTGCTGTGCATGTTAGGGTTCAGGTATCTCAAATTAGGATGTGCCTCTGATATGTCCTGATTCGTGCAATGCCATTATTTCATTTGGTTGTAAGTAGCAAGTAAAGTGGCTCAGAGGTTTCAGTTAATCTCGGAGAGCCTGAATCAGTGCACATCACCATTTAAGCTAGTGGACCTGTGCTGGTACAAAACCTATGTTGTAAATAGCATCTCGGCTGCTGACCTTGGCAGGAGCAGTCTCTAGGGAGCCAGTGTTCCTGGTGGACATTGCCAACCTGCAGTTCAGCTCTTTACTGAAGAAAGGGTACAAACTAGATTCCTTATTGCAAACTTCGGCATAGCCATATGCAGTTGAATTACAGCTGACAAAGGGATACTCAGGTGTTCTGGGAGGCAGGGAAGAGCTGCTTGTATTTTTCCTTCTTTCATCACTATTAGGTTAAGGCTAACTAGAATTTGCTCCTTAAGAAAAATTGTGTTCAGAGGTGGTTTGCCCACCTCGGGTATGACCCTGGAAATAAAAAAAAAAAAAGAAGAAAGTCCTTGCCTCTCTTAGTTAAGCAGATGACATCGTGGGGGGAGGTCGGTTCTGAATCCAGATAAAGATAAATGTGAAGTTTGACTTCACTGGAAACAAGAATTGGCCCCGTGTGCTGAACCTGATTTGTAAAATGAGGAAATGCTCACTAAAGCAGAACATTGGCATATTTTCAAATTAAGATCAGAGTGAAAATGAATACAGTGCACTCTGGTTATTTAACTAACTAGATAGATATGAGAAATTCTATCTCCCATGACTAACACAGGATGCCTTTTGATCTCAGTACAATAAGAAGGAAGACAGAGCTGCTGGATGTCTTAACAGTGTTGATTTTGTATAGTCAATAAAAGGTTCCTAGAATTGCAAATATTTAGAGTATATGTTCTCTTGTAGTTGTTTTTCCATGCTCACGTTATCTGCATTTAGGAGGACTCTCTCTGTTCTTGCTCCATCTCAAAACTAACCATTTGTGTGCCGTTTCTTTTTCATAACAGCAAACAACCCTCACCTGTGCCGAGCTCTTCCTAGAGAGAAACTGCAGTGCAGCAATGTCAGAGTCTACCTGAGGGGCTTTCGCCTAAGAAAATTTGAAGTCCACCTAAAATGGAGTTGATTCTTTCCCACTTCTATTTCACATATTATTGGTTTCTCTGTGTTCTCCCAGATATTTTATCAGCTTCACCCATTGCACAGAGCTGTGGGATTTCCAGGAGCCTGGCTAGGTTGTAAATGTGCAATAACGGAGGGAAATCCTTGCATGGCACTGAGCACCACTTCTGCAGGAGGGAATTCTCGTATCACAGGGACAGCCTGCTTTTCCAGGCTCCTGCTACTTCTCTGGCTTAATGTGGTGGCTGGTACCTGCCCTGTCACAATGTTTAGGCATAAAATTCCAGCTGGAAACATAGCAGTTATGTGGGGGAGAAGCATGGAAAGGGCAGCACGGTAACATAGGAAAGGGGTTAGGCAGCTGACCATGGGACAAGTGGCCAGGTGGAATAGCTTATATAAATTTGTCTAGCGGTCACATTGCTCTCTTCACCCCATTTCTTCTTCCTTCAGTCAAGTAGGGTGTGAGCTGACGTTTTGCTTGTTAATAACGTGACGCAAGGGAGGAAGAGGCAGGGTCACCAGGGAGAGGTGGAACAGGGCTGAAAAGCAAGGCAGGTCCTAGGAGAGAGGATATTGCCATGAAGGTGGTAAAAAATACATGAGAAGATTTTTTTTTAATTTTTTTATTTTTAAGAAAGAAAAGGAGAAGGGCAGGTGAAAGTTATGAACAGAAAAGTGAAAAAAGGACTAGACAGTTGTGAAGGAAAAATTATGGTGGTTAATTCAAGGAATATAGTGAGGAATACAGAAAACGAAAATAAAGAAATACAGAAATAGAAAAAATTACAGACTTTTAGGAGTGTTTATTTCCTTCTATTTTATTGGCAAACATTCTTGAAAGGTTTTAGGAAGGAGGTCAGGTCAGATAGCTGACTTCTGATTACTAAAACCAATACTGCCAACTATTTCTCTATTGTGGAGATTGCCCTTACACAACTGGCATTGTTTCTTATTTTGAGTTAATGACATGGCCACTTACATTTTATTCTGGTTTTCTGTGTTGGTCTTTCTTCCCTCGACAGCCCTAACAAGACTCCAAAGTGACATTATGAAACAGTGGTATAGCATTGAATTACTTTTGAGATAAAAAGACTTTAAAAGTTGCCAAGTGTAACATTACAGGCACTTGTTGGAGCAACTTCAGGGGGTAGATTCTGAATGTAATGTGTGTAAGAATCTATTATAGACTTAAAAACCAACACTGGAGTTGTTCACAAGTCTGTACCATGAGTATCATAACTGAGTAAAAAGGCGTAAAGATATGAAATAAGTTGAACTGATCTTGCTGTAAAGCTCAGAACCTAGAAGGAAAATACACTTCACATGTGTTATTTGCAAATAAATAATTATTACTATATCTGTCTCCAGACTTTTAGGACACTTGGTTTTGAACATTTGGATTGGCAGTACAGAACAGCAGCAGGGTAAAAGGCTGTGTAGACAGCCTACGGCAAAGGGCAAGTTTAATGCAAGCATAGTCAAACTTATCCAGCTGTGTTTAAACCAGTCCTGATGATCTGCCAGGGACTTGTGAGAGCAGATTACAGCTCTTGCCTGGTTTATGTATCCAAAGTCCCTTTTTTTGGCAGACAGGGGGAGGTAACAAGAGAACCAGGTACAGGAACTGGGTTGCAGTTAGTAGTTACCTGGGTTATACGTTTGGGTTGTATTAGGCATTCAGAAATGCCCTGAGGCTTTCCCACAGCCACCTTCCCTTGACCACTGCACTCTGCAGAGGTCTGTGCTTTCTGCATGTCTTCCAAACACGAAAGATCCTTACCTTAAGTGTTATAGTCCACCTTCCAGCACAGAAGAGACTACAGCTTGTGTTATAAATGTACATGAATCTCAAGAACGTGTGCCTCAGGCCATGGAAGCTTTTTGCACTGCACTTACTGCAGAGAAGAGATGAGAGGCAGCCATGCCAGTGAGATTTAAGTATTGCCCCTACACCTCTCCGTTTCTGTGCTGGAAGAGGACTGCTGAGAACTGCTGGCAGGAAATACTGTGTTTCTCACACAGCCAATTACTTGCTGCAGCACCCGTGAGTTTCTTCAGTCCAGTGGACAGTCAATGAAAGGATGCAGACCCAGTGCCCAGTTTCTAAATAATTCAAACACCTTTTAATCCCCTGAGTTTACAGCAAACACTTGTTTCATTCCACTTCGCTCTGTTTCCTCTTATTTGAAGGAATAACCTTCACTTTGTCCCTCATCACTTCTGTGCCCCACGGCACACGGTACCAAAAGTAATGATAAACTCCAGTGCTACCATCAGCCTCAGCTAGCTGCAATAGCACCACAAGATTCCAGTTTTGCAACCACTTTACGTATCATACACTGTAATTTTTTTCTCTTATTTCTTTACTTTAAATGTTTTATTACAGGAAACATTGCTGTTTGGGTTTCTTTTGCTTTTTCCTTTTTTTTTTTTTTTTTCCTGAGGAGGAGAAAATATGGTTGTAATAAACAAGGTCGACTCTCTTCTCATGAAATCTCTTTTCCACTGAGGGACTCACATGTTCATTACTGAGTATTCTTCATTTTGAGTGTGTTTCTGACTATACATAACTGAACAATTCTCACTCTCTTTCCTCTCTGTTTATATGGAGGAAAAATGGTTGAAGGAGAAACCAAGAGGCATCTTCGACGTATCATCTACCAAAATAAAGATCTGTTAAAATTAATATTTGGTAGTAGGTAATTCAACAGCAAGCTGGCTCTTTTGGTGGTGGCTGTGGTGACCGTTTTACTCAGAGGAAGTGGCCTGTAGGAAATAGACAGAAACAACCATAAGCTAAATGCGAGACAGAGCAGATCAAAGTGGTAAAACTGGCTCACGGTGTAGAGCAGGCCCTCTGTAACTGCTGAAGCTCTTACTTGGAAGAAAAATTATCTCTGTTGATCCTGACACAAAGCTAAACATCAGGAAAAAAAGGCTTTGGCAGATAACATATGGAGTTTGTGATAGTTTATTTAATTTTTCGGGGTGTCTGTTCCAGAATCTCAGAAAGAGGGATAACGATTGTTTGCTACCCACTGTGGATGCAGAGCTATGAATTCATTGCTGTTTGTAAAGCACAGGGAGATCCTTAATTAGAAGAATAAAATATTTCCTCAACTGCAAAAACCAAACATCTTGCAAAAAGTAATTTTGTACTGGGCATTTTCTTCATACTAAGTACAAAATGGTCTTAATGGCCTTGGATATACAGCAAGGTTTAGACTGCTCGTAGGTGGCCACTAATCCTGGAGAAACACCCAATTTTTTCAGCAACTGGTTGCTTTAGTAAGAATATTTCTAATGAGAGTAGAAACTCTCAACAATATATAATATAAACCACCTACTGGTTTACTTGAAGTGGTGATATTATTGTTAGTCTTTGTAATTTTAAAAAGTTTGTTGCTTGTAGTTAATTTATTGGGTTCTCTAATGTCACATTGGAATACACATCCTTTGGATGTGAGCAAAAGTGGATGCTTTGGAAAGCTAACAGAGTATGTGTTAAATCTGAGCAGAGGTGACAGAATTAGGGATTGCTTATGGTCCAGATCACTCCATAGAGACAGTTTAATTCCAGACTTAACCTGTGGTGAGAACCAGATGAGCAAAGTTTGCTTTCTCCACAGGCTTCTGAATTCCTGAATATTTTGAGGTGTTTCTTTTTTTCATAACCTGACTCAGGTTTGAATAGGAAACTTGCTGAAGAATGGTAGAACATATTGCTGGTTTTTGGTGTTTTAGGGAGGAGATAAGGTGTAAACTATGTTGCTAGAAATGTGGTGGTAGTATTCTCCTACAATGAGTTCAGACTTCTAAATCACAAGAAGCCAGTCTTTCTAGTGACAGCTGCCATCAATACTCATTAGAAATACCAGACGCTTACACTGTTTATAGAGCAAGGATTAAAAAAGTTGAATGAGATTATCCTAAAACTTGCCACACATTTAAATACATCCACTTGCATGAACACTCGTCGCGTTCACTGTAAGGCTTCCACTTCTGATTGTTCTGGTGATACACGGCTGTATTGAGGGTCCTAAAATAAATTAAGTCCTACTATCTTCTAACTACTCTTATTGGAAAACACGTCATTGTTATGTACAACCTCTATGGAGGGTGTCATTAAATTAGGGCAGAGTGTGCCATTCCATAAGTATATACATTTTGCAGGTTAATCTTAATGATAGTGCATAGGTTCAAATTATGTCATTTTTCAGCTTCCTTGAAAGTCAACAATTTGAACCCATTGAATAGACTCAGATTATAAACACTATTCCTGTAACTTTATATCTTGCAAGTCTCCTTTAGTTCTCTGTTATTAAAATATTATGAAAAATGAAAGAGCTCTGATTAAATATGCCTGCATGGATAAATTTACATTAATGTGAGATGATTAATTATAAGTTAATACCATGTTCAGAAAAAACATTTTAGGTGGCATAATGAACAGGGTGCAATGATAATCCCACAACAGTCCTCTGTTGAGGAAATCAAATGCCAGACACAAAGTGCTATTATGCGTTTTTGGAGTTGTGCTAATAATAATCACTATTCTGAACTCCCACTCGACTGTACTCTCTTTGTACCACAAGATGTCACTGCACAATCCAGGATAACTTTGGCCTTTTAATTTTTATCTTTTTTGTAAAGATTTTTTTAAGCTAAACTGAGAAACATGTTTATGTCTTTTTATGTGTTCTCAAGAAGAAAATAAAGCTTATAGGATAACCTACAGTGAACACTCACCATGCCTTTTAAATGAAGTAATGGGTATAGACCTGCCAAAGCTTGGGAACAACCTCCAGCTCCATTTCTTTTAAACAATAGCATATAGATTCTGCCAGCAGTCCTTGTGAAACTGCTGATGATCCATACCAAATCCAGAAGTGTGTTTATGGCAGTGGTACCTAAGTGTTCGAGGGGGGGTATTCCACTAATCCGCTTCCTGCTCTTCTCTTCAAAAGTCAATGCTGGGGGACAGGATTTGTCTTCTCTTACTACCACAAACAGACATCCAACAAGGTGGAAGTAAAGTGTGTAAGAATATTAAGTTGTCAAAGAATTGCACCAGTTCTACAGAATAACAGCAATTTCCTTTACTCCTTGCTGTCCCAGTTTTTGGTTGGGATAGAGTTAATTTTCACAAAAGGTGGGAGCGAACACAACCAGGACAGGTAACCCAAGGCAGCTAAAGGTGTATTCCATACCATATGACGTCATGCTCATATATAAAGGGGGAGCTGGCTGTGGAGGAGTCGCTGCTCAGGGACAGGCTGAGCACTGGGTTCTAGGTGGTAGGAAATTGCATTGTGTATCACCCGCTTTGTATGTTCTGTTGTAAGGACTGCTGTTATTTCCCTTTGCTGCCTTGGTAAGCTGTCTTTATCGCAGCCCACGAACTTTACCTTCTTCTGCCAATTCTCCTCCCCATCCCACTGTGCGGTGCTCAGCTGCTGGCTGGGGATACACCATGACACATGCTACAATTAAGCAGTCATAATATGACAGCCTATAGATGCCAGCCCCGGAAACAATCAGTTGAAAGGATAATCATGACAGAGAAGGTCTCATTTTCTGTATTGCTGTTTTAGTGGAAAAATGTGTGTTTAATTCATTCTTTCTTAGATTTATTTCTTGGGAGGACTGCAATCTTTCACACTTCTGTCATATTTGACCTGGATTTGTTAACTTTTTTTTTTTCCTGGGAGATTAGATAAGGACATGCTGTCTACACGTATGCCTCTTTATGGCTGCTGCCTAAATAGGTAAAGCACTGTGAATTCAAGATAAGGCCAACACCACAGTCAGAAAATGTTCTGTAGGAAAACCTTGTGCAAATGAACACTTCATCTTACCTCAACTCTGAGGTGGAATGAGAAAGTCACACCCAAAGTATGTTTTAAGCAACTTTGCAGTCCCAATGTGATTCTGTCTTCTGACCTGAGGCTGGTTGAGGTGCACAGCATGGAAATTTAAGCCAGCCAAAACCATTTATTTATAACCTAAAGATAAATCAGGGAATTCTGAGAGCAAGGACCCCTGTATTCAGTTATACATGTCTTTTGCCAACTTCAAATACTGAATGGAAAAAGGATATAACGGGTCCTTTCTCTGATGCTACACATCAACAATATTTCTACAGCAAAAGAAACACAGAACCTAGTGCTCAGGTCTTGCTGATCAGGTCAAAGAAGAGCTAAAGTTCCGATGCTTCCTCTTAATTCCATGATATTAAGCATACACCTAAGTTTTGTCAGGACCATAGGTGGTTCCTCTTTCTCACTCTTGCACCTTGATTTCTTTTACTGATTCTATGATGTTCTCTTTTTACTTCCTTGAAGAAAAATTTTGCCTCGTAGGTGCCTCTAAAATATTCTCAAGGGCAACCTCCCAACACCATACCCACAATGCTTCTGGGCAGCCATGGGAAGGCTCCTTCCATTCCTTGGTCTGATCCATCCTTGCTCCTGGCCTGACTGCACATTACTCTCACAACCGTACTTTATGGCCTGTCCTACCCCATCTCATAACTGATTTCACTGTTCAGTGTTTCCTAAATGCCACTTGTTTAGATAAAACGGCTCTGTGGTACTGCTGGGTCACTGACTGCTTTTGCTCCTAGCAGCCAGTCAGTCAGTTATGTCCACCTACCCAGGCGCATTGCTGGACAAAGGTGTGTGTAGAGGAAGACCTTGGACAGGCCATGGCCATACTGAGGTGTCTTGCTTGCTGAGGAAGATGACTGTGGTTGCAGACAGCTTCCAGGCAAGTGGTGCTGTGCCGAGGCAGAGGCAGTGAAGGAACCAGGTCAAGGATGGTAACCCTGTTGTGTTGCAGAGATGGGAAAAGCAGGGTTTTCACCCTGTGCCTGAGGTACTCCCGATGTCCTTGAGAAAAAGGCCACTGTGTACCCTGTATGTGGTATGTATGGCCATGTTTTCAACTGGTGGGATATTGGTCACCAGGCGTGGAAAGGGAAGGGGCAGCAGACACCTAGAGGGAAGGAGGCATTAGAAACCTGTTTTTATTGACCCTCTACCTTCCTCTGGAAAGGATGACATTGAAACATTCAGTCTCCCCACGTAACTCTCACAGTCATGACAGTGACCACAGCACATGGCATCAACAGTGGTGCTATAAATGTTATTTATGCCTTTTCAAGCCAGTGCCCATTCTATTTCCCTCACTGCCTTGTAGTGCCCAGGTGACAGCATTGCATACCCTGTCCCTGAAGGAGGTGACATGGAAAGGCTAACTGACCTTTTCTGCAGAGCCAGGAGAGGCAAGGGAGAGCTCTGGGACTGAAGGCTCACAGGGGTGAAGAACAAATCTGCAGAAATATATAGTGTCATTCTCCAGTTATGTCTGGGGCTTAGCTGGGATTTGGGGCCACTGCATACTTTGTCTTATGCTCGGCAGGGCAACAACCTCATAATTGTGCTTGCATCTGAGCACAGATATTAGAGAAAGGAACAGCAATCAGGAGATACTTGTGGCAGTGCCTGAATGTGATGAAGGCATAAAGGGGTGCTAAAACCCTAACTACAGAGTGGGAATGTCTTTTTTGGATTTCCAGAGCCATGTGCTGGTGGGAACCTGTGTTCCTTGTGAGGTGGGAGAGAAGCCCTGTCTCTTCCTTCTATAAGCCTTTCTCCTGCTTATTGCTGGTTGTAATGAACCTCGAAAGAAGGACACACATTTTCTTTCAGGTGAGAGGGGCTGAGAGTCTGCTGGCAGTTCATGCGTGGTTGCTGTCAGGCACCACTGATGCAAGCCTCCTGGCACCCACCAGCAATTGCTGAGCTCTGTGCATCACTCAGCTGGTGAGGCAGGACCTGATGCTTTGTTAGTGCTACTCTTTGTTCTGGTGTCAGGGATAAATAGTGGCAACAGTTCTGAGCTGCTGCAAATTACACCTGATGAATATTTGGCAGGATGAGAAAGTGTAGTTGAGCTCACATCCCCGTTGATATATCAGTGGCTTGCCCAATGGCAACACCTAAGTACACAGATCCATGACTCCAACAAAACCAAAGACTTCATGGAAATGAAGCTACTGTTGGTGGCCCATGGTGGCCTCTGAGACCCTGGAGCAGGAGAAATTGATGTCTCTACATGCAACCACAGCAAATGTGGGCCCTCTCTAAGGGACATTTGAATGCATCTTGTTTAGTTGCTTTTCAGTACAGAAATTGTCATTAAGAGATGATAAACTGGAGGATATGTGGCCTCACAGACTCCTGTGATGAAGACAGGTACAGTGAAGTGAATTTCTGTTCCATTTGAATGGATGAAACAGAGAAATGGTACAAACGATCCAGTAAGGAAAACAGATAAAAATGGATCAACAGAGTAAAATGGGAATTTAGAAGCTGGTATACTGCCATTCCAGCTGGAGGCTTTGCATCTAGAAGTTACATATCTACTACTGGTCAACATTTTGTCTGGGTAGTGGCATGATGCACTAATAAGTGTTTGTGATGCATGCCCAGATCAACCACTTCAGTGGTGAAGCCTCAGCTGTGGCAGGTACCATCAATGTGGGCATCCTGTTAGCAAATCTGAGAGTGGCTGAGGTGTTTCTTTTTATGGGATGTAACCTACGGTCCCTGAGATGAGCTGGCTAGCTCTTCGGTAGCATCAAGATACACATATATCTTTAGCCCAGTAGGTTTGCTCTGGAACATCCTGGCTCTTCCTCTAAACTTTGCAAGTCACCGTTTCTTTTACCATGCCGGCACAGAGATCAAAAGAATAGAACTTTGTTTTAGATACATTTCTGACCTCAGGTGGCTCCACGCAGTGAACAGTGGGGGAATCCTGACGGCTGTTAGGCCTGGAGTAAGGACAGGGATTGTGAAAACTAGACCACTTTTGGAGTGGCCCTTGAGAGTGACCTAAGGGAACAGCACAACCAAAGATAATAGGACCTAATGCTAGTGTGTAGCGTTAATTACTATTAAAATTGACATAATTGTGCCCATTCACTAGTAAGAATCTAACGTGGTTTGATCTAAAGGAAGCCATTTTACTGTGTGTATGACAAAACTGCCAACTACTGCTCTGAGAAGGTTAGACATGGAAAAAAGAAAGGTTTTAATATGGTGAAATTATACTAATGGCTCATCCTCAACCTTGAAGAGGGTTAGGACTTTTAATATGACCATTTAAAAGAATAATACTGCTCTCAGAAACCTTTTCTACTCAAAATGAATTACTTTGCTGGCACCTGACTGACAAAGATGTTTTTTAGTATCAGCCACAACATACAGTACACAAGGACACATATTTTCTCCCTGGAAGGCAACAGATTATTGCCTACATTGATGTTTTGTAACATCACAACCTAAATGGCTTTTATGTTCCAAAAAGAAAAAGCAGGGAGGAGAAAGGAAAAGCTTTTGAAGAAAAAAATAATTTTACAATAACCCCCATTAACTACAGAGGTCATTGTGGCAAAATGAATGGGATGAGAAATCCACTAAAAGCTGCAGTATAAGGTGACGTTGAGACTGACAAGCCTTTCACCAAGTAGTTACAAATGGGACTAATGGTTTAAACTTGTTAGCCATTGTCAAAGCCTCTGATCCTTGAGTCAGCTATGGGGGCTACGGCAGAAATCGATAAGGCATCGCTTACATGGTGAACTGCCAGACCATATAGATTGCCTGAAGGGAATTGCTCAGTTCCTCCTGTTTTGCAAACTGAAAGCAGGCAGTAACATCTCCAGAATGATTGACCACAGTACCTTGGGGCAATTAAGCCTTTTGCCACTTTGAGCAGTGATGAGGATAAAGGGAAGAAGAAGTCCAGCAAGAGAGATTGCTGACTGGACTTGGGTCAGGATTAAAAGGAGTAGAGGAGCAAGGGACATCATAGCAGGCGTCTGCTACAGGCCACCTGACCAGGGGGACCAAGAGGATGAGGCCCTCTATAGGCAGACAGGAGCAGCCTCGTGTTCACAAGCCTTGGTCCTTACGGGGAACTTCAACCACTCTGACATCTGTTGGAGGAGCAACACAGCTAAGCACAAGCAGTCCAGAGGGTTCCTGAAATGTGTCAATGATAACTTCCTCCTCCAGGTGGTAGAGGGACCCATAAGGAGCGATGCTGTGCTGGACCTTATACTCACCAACAAGGACGGTCTGGTAGGGGATGTGATGTTCAGGGGCAGCCTTGGTTGCAGTGACCATGAAATGGTGGAATTCAAGATCCTCAGGGCTGCTAGGAGGGTGTGCAGCAAGCTCACTGCCCTGGACTTCAGGAGAGAAGACTTTGGCCTCTTCAGGTTGCTGCTTGCTAGAACACCATGGGACAAAGCCCTGGAAGGAAGAGGGGCCCAAGATAGCTGGGCGGTACTCAAGGGTCACCTCCTCCAAGCTCAGGAGCAATGCATCCTGACAAAGAGGAAGTCAGGAAAAAACACCAAGAGACCTGTGTGGATGAGCAAGGAGCTCCTGGGCAAACTCAGACATAAAAGGCAAGCTTACAGAGAGTGGAACCAAGGGCAGGTAGCCTGGGAGCCATACAGGGATACTGTCCGTGCAGCCAGGGACCAGGTTAGGAAAGCCAAAGCCCTGACAGAATTAAATCTGGCCAGGGATGTTAAAGGCAACAAGAAGATTTTCTATAAATATCTAAGCTATTAAAGGAAGATGAGGGAAAATGTGGGTCCCCTCTGGAATCGAACAGGTGGCCTGGTAACCCAAGATACGGGGAATGCTGAGGTACTCAATAACTTCTTTGCCTCACCGGCAAGGGATCTAGCCACACTGGCCAAGCTGCAGAAGGCGAATGCAGGGACAGGGAGAATAAAGAACTGCCCACTGTAGGAGAAGATCAGGTTCGAGAATGCCTAAGGAACCTGAAGGTGCACAAGTCCATGGGACCTGACAAGTTGCATCTGCGAGTCCTGAGGGAACTTGTGGATGAAGTGGCCAAGCCACTACCCATCATACTGGAGAAGTTGTGAAGTCATGGCAGTCTGGTGAGGTACCCATTGACTGGAAAAAGGGGAAATATAACCCCCATTTTCAAAAAGGGAAAAAAGGAAGACCCGGAGAACTACAGGCTGGTCAGTGTCACCTCTGTTCCAGGAGCAGATACTCCTGGAAACTATGTTCAGGCACATGGAAAATAAGGAGGTGATTAGTGACAGCCAACATGACTTCACTAAGGGCAAATCATACCTGACAAATTTGGCGGCCTTCTATGACGGGGCTACAACTTTGGTGGACAAGGGAAAAAGAACTGATGTCATCTTCCTGGACTTGTGCAAAGCATTTGACACTGTCCCGCATGACATTCTTTTCACTAAATTGGAGAGGCATGGATTTGATGGATGGATGATGGATAGTAGATAAGGAACTGTCTGGGTGGTTGCACTCAAAGGTCCAAGGCTCGATGTCCAAGTGGACATCAGTGACGAGGGGCGTTCCTCTGGGTTCGGTACTGGGACTGGCGCTGATTAACTTCTTTGTCAGCAACATGAACAGTGGGATCGAGTGCACTCTCAGCAAGTTTTCCAACAACACTAAGCTTCATGATGTGGTCGACATGCTGGAGGGAAGGGATGCCATCCAGAGGGACTTTGACAGGCTAGAGAGGTGGGCCTGTGCAAACCACATGAAGTTCAACAAGGCCAAGTGCAAGGTCCCATGTGTAGGTGATTCTGTCCCTCTACTCTGCTCTTGTAAGACTCCACCTGGAGTACTGCATCCAGCTCTGGGGTCCACAGAACAGGAAAGACATAGGGCTTCTGTCCAGAGAAGGACCATGAAGATGATCAGAAGGCTGGAGCACCTCTTCTATGAAGACAGGCTGAGAGAGCTGGGCTTGTTCACCCTGGAGTAAAGAAGGCTCTGGGGACACCTAATTGCAGCCTATCAGTACCTAAAGAGGCCTACAGGAAAGATGGAGAGGGACGGTTTACAAGGGCATGGCATGATAGGACAAGGGGTAATGGATTTAAACTAAAAGAGGACATGTTTAGATTAGCTATTAGGAAGAAATTCTGTACTGTGAGGGTGGTGACATACTGGAACAGGTTACCCAGGGAAGCTGTGGAGGCCTCATCTCTGGAAGAGTTCAAGGCCAGGCTGGATGGGGCTTTGGGCAATCTGGTCTGGTGTAGGGTGTCCCTACCTGTGGCAGAGAGGTTGGAACTAGCTGATCTTTGAGGTCCCTTCCAACCCTAACCATTCTATGAGTCTAGAATTCTTTGGCTTGCATGGTGTGGCAAAGCTTGTGGTGTGTTTTCACCTGTCATCTCCATTATGAAGTGAATGGCCTGAGACTGGCACATTTGTCTCAGAAGTCACAGAAGACATGACAGCACCATCATTGATATGAACAGTCTGATAGAAAACTACATATAAACAAGTGCTGATATGGATAGAGAAATCCCCTAAGGCTGCCTTTCTGAAACTGTTGGAGAAATCTCTTCTCGTTGGCACATTTTAAAATCTTCCTGTTGTATTGATCAGCTGCTTTCTGGTGGAGTACTACAAGGCTTCAATTAAATTAAGGGTGTTTTTGTAACAATTATGGATAAGCTGCAAAGTGTTAGCAAGCTGTAAGACAGAAATGTTGGTACTTGCATGCCAAGAGACTTTGAAAGACAAGGGGACGCCATTGTCAGAGCTGGTGCTGTCTTCACCATTGGAGTTAGTTTTAACCTCCATTTCTGTCCAGCATTGCACAAAGCATTGGCATGTGTGTTACAACCCTGACAAAATTCTGAAAGGGTGGCCCTGATCTGTTAAGACACTGTGATCTCTCTCTACTGCTCTCTAGCTTTTGTTCCTTGTCTTTCAGGGGTTTAATAATGCAAAGCTACATATCAGCTGACTCAGCAACCCTCAGTGCTATCTGCTTGCCCTACTCGCTTCATTTCACCTCCCTCTTTGTCCCTTAAAGACAATCAAAAAATCAGTCACACCATTTGTTTCATTTATTTTGCTTACCTGTGCTTGAGGGAAAACGAGCTTCAGAATAGTCAACACTGATGGTCAAAGTACTCCATAGTTTAAGGGAGAAGATACTTATCTGATTCAGCAACTGCCTAGAGGAAAACTTGCTATCCTGGATTCAGGCTCAAATTTTAAGTGTTGTTTGTTCTGGAGCAGTTGGGTATTGTGCTTTTCCCTCCCTCCCTCCCTCCCTCCCTCCAGTGGGGGAGAGAATCAGAAGGGTAAAATGAGAAAACCAGTGGGTTGAGATAAAGACAGTTTAATAGGTAAAGCAAAAGCCGCGCACACAAAAAAAGCAAGGCATTCCGCACTTCCCATCATGGGTGTTCAGCCAGCCCCAGGAAAGCAGGGCTCCAACACGCATAATGTAACGCAATCACTCCAAACGTTCCCCCTCTTCCTTCTTCTCCTCCCAGCTTTAT
>VWZZ01004287.1:815804-876760 GCA_013399095.1 Psophia crepitans | reverse complement strand
CTATGATTCTACAATTCCATGATTAGCTGAGTCACACAGTATGGGTCCTCTGAGTAACCAGTGCCTCCTAGAAAACTAAAGACAAAAATACCCAAAAACTAAGCGGCTAACAAACAGAATAAAATGTGTGTCTGTTCTGTGCTAGCCACAAGAGTGTGGTGGGAGTACACACAGATGGGGGGAAATAGGTTTGCAGTGGACATGGGAAAACTCAGATAGCAATAACTGCAAGAGGAAACAGCTGAAAGGCATGTGCATATTCTTCTTGCTGCCATTTCAGATGCTGCTTGTTTCATGGGGAAGGGGGAGGCTGTGCAGAGCCCTCCATGCTGAGCTGCTAAATGACTTTTTCCTCATGAAAGCTGTGGGCAGAATGAAGCTGCCACTGACTCCCATTCTCAGCTATTGGAGTGTAATTGTGCCCAGGGCCAGGCAGCTGCTGCCTCCTGCCCCTAAATGGAAAGGAAGCAGTACTTCTTATTTTTAAGGAGGATTTTGAGTGAAGCGAAATAAAGCAGTCGCAAAACATGCATACAGAGGTAAATGAGAAAGCTCTTGATTCTCTTCTTCATGTTGGAAGGACAAGGAAAAGCTCAGAGACAGACACCAGTCACAGCTCGCTCTGCTGAGAAAAGACTTAATTTTTCAGGAGGAGGGCAGGAGGAGTTGGCATCAGCTGGACACAGGAAGGTTAAAAAAATGTCAGCAGACCAGGCACAACTGCTTGTTGGGGCAAGAGGAAAGCCCACGGCCCATCTCTTCTTGCTTTTAGTCATCCACAGGGTCTGCCTGTCCCCTTTTTCTGCTCTGAGGTTTGACCAGGTAGTGTTGTGGGGGTATCACATGTGTCCTTAGTGGCCAGCTTAGCAGTCTCTGTGAGCAAGTATCTGTCCCTAAAACTACCAAACAGCTCAGTAATGCTCTGTATAAAGTACTCCTACAAAACATATCAGTTTCTGTGCTGTGTCACCCTGTGCCATGTGTCCGTGCTGTAGAGGCTCTGAAGTACTCTGGGAGTGTGCTAGCTTTGCCTTATTCTTCACTCAGTGGCTCATCTGTCACTCCTGGTTCATCTGCCTCTCACCTAGAGCTGAGGCTCTGTCCCTTCCTGCTCTCTTCACTAACGCAGAGTGAAGCGTGACCCTGGCAAACAGCTTTATAACACTGACCCTAAACCTGGAGTGTCCTGAGCTACTGTAAGCTGTGACAAAATGCCATGGAGATCTTCATGATACGGTATTGTAAGCACATAATCAAATTTCAGCTTAAACTTGCATCACCTCCCAGCGTGATTGAAGCTGACAAGACCATGACCAAGGAAATTGCCCTTTATTACTGACAGCACAAAAATGGTCAACAAGACTATGCTTCTTGCAAGTATTCACAAGGCTTAAGACTTTCCTGTATCCAGCATAACCCACCATTTATGTGGGTACCTTCTGCTCCCATGAAGGAATAATTTGCTAGATATCTGGTGCCACTTTTTGCTGTCGGCTGCCAGTGGTGGGAAGTCTCAGCAGTGGTATGAGAGTACTGAGAAAGGCATGGGACTACTTGTATCCGCGTGGTCACTGGTGAGCCCGGGGAAGGCTGGTCTGGCACTACATTGTGCATCTTGCAAACAGGAATTGAAATCAGGGAGAGGTTTCATTTAATGTCTCTGCAGATGTTGGAGTTGCTGGCATTTAGGAGCACTATCTCCGTTGCTCTCTTAGCAGCAATGAACAACATAAGCAGGTGAAAGACTCTTCATTTAAGAAAGCACATAGGGAAATTATGTCTGCTATGGCTTTGTAAAAAGTAAACCAATAATCATTTAATGACTGGTGGTATAAAAGTCCAGCTGCACAACTTTTTCCTCTCTTATTTATCAGTACTGTTGAATGAGGAATCAAGCTTTTCATTGATGCCATTTAATAAGGTAAACACAATGCAAACACTTTAGTAGAGAGTTTTAAATAAAATATGAATACCTCCCAGCAGAGTGGGCTGCCCTGGTAATTACAGAAATTGGTTTATTGACACATAAATTTTTTGCACCAACAGTGTGCCATTTATTTTTTTCAATTCCAAGAATCACAGGCCATTTAAAAACAGAAAACCACGTTCCTCTTTTCAAGGAACCAGAGACAAGAGGATTTTTGTGTCTTCTGTTATTATGTGCCATTCATACGCTTGTCCTGAGCAGGGAAGCTAGGAATTTGATCACCTCAAAAACCTCTAAGAAAGAAGAGACTTTAGCCCTACAGACAAGAGGATTCCTCTCCATGCTCCATTTGTGCTTTTCCCTGCCAAGGTGGTGGGTGTTGTGAGTTGAGAAGTGGTTGCCCAATATCAGCTAAAGTTGTTCTAAGGAGGCTTAAGTTAAGGATAGTGGTCAGATGTGTGTGTAATGGTCAGCCTCATCAAGATCAACACCAGCTTCTCCATTCTCCTCTTTAGCAAAAAAAATGCTTGTGGCCCATCACCATGCAAGGTTTTCCCCCCATTCTACCTTGTACCCAGCATACCACAACAATTTTCTATGAGAGTAAAATAAAAAATTTGTTCTTGCAAGTTCTTGCATATTACATTGCAGCACTGTAGACCAACTTGGCACTATATGAAATAGTGAGGTGGATTTGAGGTAGCTAAACTATTACGAAAATTATTTCTCCTAAATACAAATATGGCTAGAAGTCATAGAATCATAGAATCACTAAGGTTGGAAAGGACCTCTGAGATCATCAAGTCCAACCATCAACCTAACACCACCATGCCTGCTAGACCATGTCCTGGAGTACCACATCTACGCGTTTTTTGAACGTCTCCAGGGATGGCGATTCAACCACCTCTCTGGGCAGTCCATTTCAATGCCTCACTACTCTTTCCGTGAAGAAGTTTTTCCTACTATCCAACCTAAACCTGCCCTGATGCAACTTGAGGCCATTCCTTCTCGTCCTGTTGCTTGCTATTTGGGAGAAGAGACCAACACCCTCCTCACTTTCACAGTTCTTATATCTGTGAAAGACTATTTGCAAGTCCTTCTGATAATCTTTGAATACAAGATCATTTTTTACTGGGAATTCTGCCCTGAAAAATAAATAGAGATCTACATAGCTGCTTCCCTTTGTGCTTTGATATCAGACATGTCCTAAGGGGGCAGACTATCTCATTTCTGTCCTGGCAAAATCTGTATCTCCTCTCCTTTCTCTTTCATTTCTGTGGCCTTTTGGTTGACCTCTGATTTTCAGGCAGAGGCTACAAACAGCAAAAGTTTGAAACAAATGAAAAAAAACCACAATTTTATGCCCTGCATGTAGGACGAGAGCCTGGAGCTTCTCTGAAGCTTCCTTCTCTACTGGAGGGGCTGCTGGAGCAATACTCTCACTGCCAGGGCTGTGGCTTCCTTCAGTGTTCTGGGCTTTAACAGCTCTAATGGTAATGTGGAGTGACCACCAGGATCCCTTACAGAGGCTAGGGCTACATATTAAGTGATTTCAAAGTTTTAGGTCTCTTCTCAGCATGTGCTTTCTCCCAGCATTTGTGACCTCTCCCACCAGACCAACATCCATGCTCTGAATTCCTGGCCTAACTAGATGATTTCTTACCCTCCTCCTACCACTATTTTTGTTTGAAAAGTCTTCTGCTGCCATCAGTGAATGCCCCTGTGACTGGGATGCGCTGACTTGCCTTACTTTTTACATTGTGATGTGCTGCTGTCTCTTTTTTGTTTTCCTCCTTCTGACTTGTTGAGTAACTGCTGGTTACAAGCCCAGACTTTATCTACCCTGCTCTTCACCCAGCCTTCAGACACTTAGCATTTGGGAAGAGATATATCCTGATCTTTCTCTATAGATCTCAGTTCTGCTTGACTGAGGAAGATGAGAATTAAACAAACAAAAAAAATCAAACTATGAAGAGGTTCCAGCCAGCTTTGTCTTATCTTGTGAAAGTGTCAACAGCACGAGCACTCTACATCTAGTATAGGAGAGTTCATGGGTCAGAAGGCCAAGAACTGCCACAGTGTGAGATGTGCATTTCATTTCCCAGTCTAGTCATAGTACAGCCTTGTCTCATCCACTGTCAGGCAGAAGCAACCTGGTCACCAGAGTGTTCTCCTGCAGTTCCTTCCTTTTTCCATGTTAGTATTAGAAATGTGTACCTTGACTTGATATTTCTTCCACCCAGCAGAACGGAGACTTCAGGTCATAGGGAATAGAAAACACCTCATTCTTTTGATTGCCATAATCCACTTTATCTCTAGCTCACTTGTTATTCAATAACCTGTGAGAAGGAATCAAAGACATTAATTTTGTAAAAAAATCATGCAGCAACTGTGCAATGGTATTGCTGTTTGCAACCCAGGAAGGAGAAAACAACATCGTCTTTGGCAGAAAAGAGTGGGGAAGGCAATAGATTATACAGCATCTCCTTGGATTTGACCTTTTGGGTCTGAATCCATTGCAGAAGGTTAGACAGATGCAGCAGTTTGGAGGAAATTCTCCTCTGGATATGGCAGTGCCTGACTTTCCTTTCTACTCAAATTCTCCATGTCAACATCCTCCAGCCATCCTGAAGAGACCCTTCTTTTTGCAGTTGCGTTGGCTTTCCAAATCACTGTCATGACATTTACAGAGGAAGCTCCCACAGCTCCCCATTCATTTCTTTATTCACCTTCTGTGACCTTTTCCCAGTCCATCTCCTGGAACTTCTCCTCGTCTTCTGTTGCTATTTTTCTCTCTAAATGGCGCTGGTCATCTCTCTGTGCCTAATTATGCTCAAACCACAGTTGTTGTGAAAGCTTTTCCCTCTTGTATCTCCCACCATCTGGAATACTCTTTTTTTTTTTTTTTCTGTTGTTTCTTTCTGCCTCACCGCTTCTCCATCTACTTTCAAATCTCATCTGAAAACATCTCTGCTCCCATGTCTGTGCATCTTAATTTCTCTCTCCCTCTGCTATTACATATTATTTAACTTTGATAAGTACCTTGGGATGCCATTTGTATGAAGCAAATTTTACTAAATAAAGCTGTACTCTGTCAGCAGAGCTTACCCAAAGTATTTGCTTTCCCGCTTGGTCTTCAGTAAACAGTAGATACCCCCTGTGCTGATGACAAACAGCATTATGCTGATGACCAACCAGTAATTGGAAAGAGGAGGGATGCAGCGCTGCCTCACAGATCTGTGAGTAACAGAGAGGCTGCTCTGAGCCAGAGCCCTTGAGGTGGAGGGCACCTCACCAGGAGGAGTAGGAGCAATCCCTCGGAAACTTGAAGGAAAACAAGGGAGCAATATTAAGCACTGTGAGATTGCAAGGCTTAGTAATTATCGAGGCTTACTGATCAGCTCTGCTTTTCTCAGATGTCACGTACACGTGTAAATACCTGAGGCAGACACCTGGCACGAGGCACAGATCTGAGGTACAAATGGCTGCGACAAAATTATCTAAGCATTGCTGCAAATAGGCTTAAGGGAAGCCAGCTGAGGGTAAAAATCAGAGCTATATCCTGCTCACCTCTAAAGTGCAGAGGCAGGAGAGGTGCACAGACGATGACTTAATGCAGCTGGGGAATGGGAGTTGTTGTTCTGTCTGTTGGCTCTCCTCATCTGCTTTCCTTTAGCTGTGAACTATTAAAAAAAATTATAATAATAAAAAATGAAAAAATAACAACAGCGTGTGTTTTGGGGTCTTCTGACACTTAGTGAGACAGGCACCATTTATCAGTGGACAATTTGTAATGTCTTTTTCATGCCCGCCCTGGATCCTGAAGCAATCCGTGCTGCATCTCTTATGCTCTGCGCCCACTGCCTGAAAGCAGGGGGATGGGACAGCTATATATGTTCTTCTTCACAGTAATGTAAAAATTCTCAGTCCTAAACTTGCCTCAGCCTCCAGAGCATTGACAACTTTCCTAGGCCAGCCTTTGTAGAAGGTAAAAGTGTTGTGGCAGGACATGCATCATCCCTCCCATCAGGGAAACTGGGAACAAGAGGAGGTGGGCTGGCTTCAGTTAAACCTAAGTTCTCGCTGGAAACTTCTGCTAAAGGGTAACACACATTGAAACAGGGGAGGCAATGGTGCTGTGTGGCTTAGAGTTTTAGTAAAAAATACCCTACTCGGAGGATCTTCAGAGCAAGAAACACTCTGACAAATTGATTAGAAAGTGTTTCTGAATAATAACCACTCTTTTGAGAAAATAATAAACTTGTTCCTGAAAAATTGAAGAGAAAAAGAGGCTAAATTTATTGAATAAATAATTTGCTATGAATTATTTACTCAGCTTTAGCGCTTACAGCTATTACATTAAAATATTTCCCTATTTAACATATAATGCAAACTAATAGCAATTAAAGTCAGCAGTGGTGGAGCATTCTCAGTGAACCACACTGAGGATTGTTATGCAGCTTAGCCACAGTGGAATGGCCATTTATTAACCTGCGAATATGTGCAGCTTAATTGGCTATTTACAGCCATTGGCCAATCAAAGTACAGGGATTTACATGGAGACAGTGCAGTTACTTTTCACTGTTTTGAAAAATCTTTTTATTCTGGTCCTGTACGCTGCCCATGCCAGCCAGACCACTGCTTGCTTGCAATTCCCCCAGCCAGACACACGGAGTTAACCTCCCATCCACTAAAACCAGCAGTGAAACTCCTCTTGACTTCAGACCAACCAACAATTCACACCAGATTTCACCCGACTCGTAGGTGACAGAAGATGGTTTGACCAAAATGGTCAATGAGATAGATGAAATGCAGACCTGTTAGGCAGCGTGTTTCACCCACCTTTATTGAACCCATATAAGTGGCTCTGACTCCTTTCAAAATTAATTCCCTTCAACTAGCTTTAAAGCTTGTTAAAAACAGTCCCTCATTGAGCAGTCAGATGGCCATCAGCCTCATCACCCCTTCTTGTGACGGATGCATCTTGCTGAGCTGAGGGCTGCACTCCTTAAATCCGGTTTTATCAGATGAAAAATAGTGTTGCAACTTGAGGGAAGGTCAAAACACCTCCTGAATAAAGTTTATCCTCAGGAGCCAAAGGTAGCTTTTTTGTGCATGAGTCTGGAAATGGAGTGAGAGTGAGCAGAGCTTTGCTGGAGCAGCCAGGTGAGCATATCTTCATATATGTACTGTGGTGTTCCCCTCTTAGCTCAGTTTCAATGCATCCTGAGCTAACAAATGCCAAGGCTGAAGGAATTTATTTCCTATAAAAATTTCAGCCTTCAGGTTCCAAGTTTATTTAGCTCAAGATGTGGTAATTACCAGCTCATAAACAGGAAGTATACCCTCCAGTACTAATCTACTTAATAGAAGTTTATTGGATAACATTGACCATAACGATAACTAAACCAGATATACAGCCCCATTAAACAAGGTTTAGTCTTCAACATCAACGAGTCTATCTAGCAGCTTTAGTCTAAGTTTTATCCCCCCTCTCCAGTACTTTACAGCCTTTGTCCTCTCCTGCCTCTTCTCCACGTCCTGGTACTTTCTGTGGTGATGTTACAACAGCACTTTAGCTATCTAAAAAATACAGCACTAATAAAAGTGCCGTGAATAAAGGGAACATAAGCTCTCACTTCATCATTCTGGTTTCTTGCCTTGATCTCTCTAACCACTTCACATTCCCCTTGCTGGGTACTCTTTTGCTTAGCAACCATCCTTCTCTTCAGAAGCAAATGAAAAATACCTTTCTTGTTGATATACACATAAAATAATTGCTATAAGAGTCAATTTGGACCACCTAATCTTGAAAAAAGCACAAAGCAGTGACTAGAGACTAGTCACTCACAGAGACTAGAGACTAGACCTCGGGTACAAAGATCGGTTCCTTATTCTTGCAGCTTTGTGTGAATAACTAGGTGCCTAAACACTTCTGAGAATCACAGCCTTAGTTTCTTTCCACTCAGTTTCTCATTTTTAAAATATAAATTGTTTTCCCACATCCGTAACTGGATTGTGAGGATAAATACATGGAGATCATAAGACATTCAGATACCGCAGTTAAGAGTGATTGCTATGTGTGATTTATTATCCTGTTTTGTTTTGTTTTGTTTTGTTTTTTTGCAGTGGTTAATATCACATTCTTCAGACAAGCTATGTAAGAGGAAAATAGATGTATTTTGCCATGAAAGCTTCATCTTAATTTTTTGTTGTTGTTTCATAACCTGAAATATAGGTTTGGATCCCTTATAGTGTTCTCACTATTGTACCTGGATGTTTTCCTAAGTCACATGAGTAACCATTTCTGTCTTTAATTTCATCAGTTCGCATTAATATCCTGTAGCAATAAGATCTGTCAATCGGTCTGCTGTTTTGCAGGAAGAAGACTTGGGTTTTAGCAGCATTAAATGTTTTGCCTTTCAAATTTGCAAACTATCCTTTTGTCTTTGTACACAGATCTACCTTTGTATCTTGTTTAATTGGTGTCTTCGTATTTTGTTTAGTTGAGTCCAATTCACTTTGTGAAGACAACCTTTCCTTTTTTAAACTCACGTTTGCTTAGCTACTTTTATTTACAAATATGATGTTACTGCAAGTTTTGAGTAAAGCTTTATTTTTATTCTCTTTGAGGAGTTCCAGTCTTCCACTTGCTCATAAATGCCATTAGTTTCTGAGACAAGTAGTATCTCAGGTCTCAATACATCGTTTTAGACAGAGCTACTGGAACTAAACCATATCCAGAGGGGATACACCATTTGAGCAAAGAGCACTGTAATAGCTCCAGTAATATTTTTTAGCCTATACTTCATACCCCCTCATGTCTAGCTTGGCTTTCAGAAATCACTGCTCTGTGGGGAAAAAATTCTCCACTGGATCATTCACAGTGATGTTCAAACACTCACAGTTAGGTGGTTCTAGTTTATTTATCCAGCAGTGCCTTTGACTATCTGTGGATTTTCTGGCTCTGATGCTGAGAGCATATCCACCCCTCTCTGCAGCCTCCAACTGCAGCAGGGGATGAGTGGGAGATCCTTGCTCAGCATGCACACGTGCTCTTCTCTCCCTCTGCAGAATTATGGTGAGAGGCAGTCACTGCTGGAGATTGTCAGCTGCAGCTTTTTTGGAGCAAGAAAATCTGCTAATTACATTGTTTGCACTAGACCACCAAAGGCAAAAAAAAGCCAACAACACAAAGATGAACTCCTGCTCAGAAGAAGTGTTAAGAGGCAAAAAAAAAAGGAGTTCATTAAAGCAAAGTAATATCCTAAATAAAGCTAATGCACTCTCTCCTGTTCCAATGAGCTTCATGAATAATGGATAAACAAAGCTTCATCTGCTTTAATTAATCTGGTTTCAAAATTAATTTGACCCAACACAAAATTAGCAGTCAATTTAAAGCTTTGGTTGCTCAACAGGTTCAGGATATATAAAGAGACTGGGTTAGCAGAAAGTGCTGCAGACAGCAAAGGGCGATATTCTATTCCCTAAAGTAAAAGACCTGGTTAATTAATACACAGCTAAGGTGGGAGATGCATTTCCCTTGCCAAAAACTAACTTTACTCTGATGTTTTATTTGTAAATGTAGATTCTTGGCTCAGATCCTCTTGCCTGTTCCAGAAAATTCCTGAATTTCCTGTAACGGATATTTATCCTGTGTTGGGGAGTCCTGCATTGATGCTGAACTGATGCTGCTGCTGCCGTTTCTTAACACAGTGCCTTCTTCTGAAGCACAGAGGTGGCTCAGGGAGGCAAAACCCCACCTAACTGCTGTGTGGCAGATGCCCTTGCTTGGTGTGGCTTGTCCCTCCAGGTGGGAGACTTGCTGACACACTAAAGCAGCTGCCAGCCTCCTCTGTTTTAAAATATTTGTGAAACCCTCTTCCTCTGTCAGTGGAAATGAAAAGCACTGCTGTGGCTTGGATCAGCTTTGAAGCTCTTCTCAGTCTTATTCCCACTCAGCAAAACTCTTGTGGCTGTCCTTCCCAGCAGCTGAGGGATCCTCTAGTACAGTGATGGCTCAGCTGTTCCCCTGGCCATGTCCCTGGCATGCATGAGCTAAGCAGACTGTAAAGCCCATAACTTCTTTCATGTGCTTAAAGGATTCCCCATCCAAAGAACATTCATAGTCTGCCTTTAGATTAGCTTTCCCACACAACACAGGCATAAAACTGTTTCTGTGGAATAAAAGACCCACTAGTTATCCTGGTTAGTGCTTAACAGCACTGAGGAAGTGAACTACCTAATGTATAGAGTCTTAGTGCTAAAAAGTTTCACACATTTGCCAAGTTTGCATCAAGACTCATTTCTGAACTGATATAAATCACCATATTTCCACTAACTTCACTGGCCTTGTGCTGATCTGTAAGGTTACTCTTTAGTAGCTAGAAAAAACAATTTCTGTTTGTGCCACGCTCCAGTTACCTGGTATGCAGCTTTGTATGGGTTTTGCTTTGTAATTGTACGCAGTGCAACTGTTGCTGTTTGGGCTGTTGCTGTATAGTGTCCTTGAGGAGAAGGGACTGATTGCATCCTTTAAATGCCTTCACGCACTCGATCTCAATCTTGGTGATAAAGTCTGGAGAAAAGCTGGAATTCACAGAAATTAATTGCTCTATATTATCGGTGTCATAAGTAAGCACGCAGGACTTACTTGCTATTGCAGATCTAAAAACAAAATACTTGAAGCTGATGAACCCTTGTTTACCTAGATGTTTTTAGGAAAGGATTTAAATGAGTGAGATAATAGTAATACGGGGGCTCATGGACTACAATAATAAGTCCATGTTTCTTCAAAATTATTCTGCTGTAAGAGCATACGATTCTCTTATAAGAAAGTAAAAGTGAAAATTTTTAATTTTTCAAAGCAATTGTCACAAAGAGTTAAGAGACAGATATAGTTGCATTTTAAAAAAACCTACATAAACTCTCTCTTACTATTCAAAGTAATTTGGGCAAAGAATAGTGTGAAAGAAGTTTGAAAGAAGGTAGAATGGCTTTGAAGTGGACTGAGTTCTAACTTCATCTCAGTAAGCTGAAATTAGAGAGGCAATCCTAAAGCTTTTTGAGCACCTGTTCATTTATGTCCTCAGAAATGGTGAAAAATGAGCCCACTTGGATGATATCTTCCTTTAAAGCTGTACCAACTCATTCCCATTTCCAAAAGAGACACAGACCCTACAGCTGCTGCAATTGTTTCTAACACAGCGGTCCTTGGAGTCCCTACTGAAATCCAAGTTCCTATGCAAACAAGTTCCTCACTTAGGGGACCCACATGACAGCTATCCAGTTCAGGCTATCTGATACAGCTTCCTGCCATCTGAAGAACCATACTTAATTATCTTCGCAGCTTTTTGGCCTGAGCAAAGGGGATCTTTAGGAAAACTGCTGTTTTGCTTTTTTTCAGGGGCGAAATATGGTTTTGTATTGTTTTCCTGCACGTGACACTTCTTGCCTCAAGTGCAGCAGGGGATAACAGTGCAGAACGGAGCAACAGCATTGCAATCTTAAGAGCTCTCTAACTTCAGTGTCCCTCGAAAGTTCCCCTGTAATGGTCAACTCCATAAGCCATACTGTCATTTAAATCAGTTGAGCAGGCTTGAACCGTTGTCCCGTAGATGTGAAGGCTGCACTTCTAATAAGACTTTGGTGAAAGCAGATAGTGAAGAAACATAAATCATCTGCCCTTGCCCTTGATGAAAAACTGAATGTATTTGAAGCAGCATCTGAACCCTTACTGGGCTTCCTGGCTGAAGCAAACAGTAAAGGGACTGGAAGAGAGCAATTAAATTGTGCAAAGGGACAATGCTTAAGGGATCCATTTCTGTATTGATTCATTGCTGCCATCAAAAAGATGGCATTGCTAGGGAAAGAAAAGTTAATGGCTTCTCCTCCATAGATTTATGGAGCAAAAGATGTTGACCAACCCAGAGGTGTTCTTCTTAACACATACACACGCATACCTATACATGCACACTGGTTTGCTTCCAGCAGAAATGATACTCCATAGTGTGTAATGTTTGCTTGCTGATTTATGAGCTTACAGTCGGTCCCTGCAGTTTTTCCACCTGGAGGGAGGGTCCCCATCTGCATAACTACGGCTGAGAGGCATGGAGCATGTTTGGAAGGAAGGACGAAAAGGTAAGAAAAGACTCTTCTCTGAACATCAGACAGTGTGTGAGGACAGCCAGCTCCTCAGAAGTGTAAATTAAAAGGACTGTTCTTTCATACTGCAGCAATCACAAAGCTATTGTAATAGCCAGCAATCAGCAAGGCACAGGGAAGCTGTGTTCCACAGCCCCTTGTATCAAACGAGAAGCAGCTTCATACTTGTTATCCCGGCTCCGTCCCACCAAAACATCCCCTTTCCATGGAGCAGAACTAGCATAGCAAGTGAAATAAGCGCTTGGAGGGGCTATTCTGCAGTGAGAGCCTTATGCAAAATATCCTTCAGCCTTGCTTAAGAAATGTCCGAGATTCTCAGGACACCAATCAGACAGCAGTTGATCCTACTTGGCAGAGCATCATCCGTGTCTGCTCCCTAGAAGGAGGAGGCAATGGTACAGTTTAAGGACTCAGCTGGTGTTTGCTAATGGTCTCACCAGGCCCAGTTTAAAGCGATCTTCAGGGCATGCTCAGTCTATCACTGTTTAATGATGCAGTTTCATAAGTCTGTAAGACAGCTGTGGGGCCAGTGCCTCATCCTGTACTGGACTCACTAGGAGCTCACACAGCTGAGCAAGCATTCACCTAGGTAACATTTACAGTTCAGTAAGCATTCACCTAGGTAACATTTTCAAAACATCTGTCTTTTCTTGGCATGAGTGCCAAGGGTACAGGAGGAAATTCTGTTGATCTATTTTTTGAGAGGTTTGGAGCCACCTGGAAAAAACAACAAGTTTTTTCAAAATCTAATGTAGTTTCATATCTGGGTACTTAAGGTGAGTTTCATAGATTCAGTTATCTGTAAACAGTTCATTTTCAAATTGGTAGTTTTGATCTGATTTTGATGATTTATCCAAACTTGTGGCTCACTTGAGACTTTACTACATGTGACATCCAACTTTACCTCGTCATTATCCCTGAAAAAGTAGTTACTAATGACTATTGACACTTGACAACTTGCCTGTATTTCTAAGTGCCTGAGTGGAAGCTTTCAGTCTCATGAACAAGGTAATTGCATCAGATGATCCCTTGCCATGGTCTGTGTGCGTGTTTAGCCTGCAGCTAATGAAAGATAACTTGAGCTGTGCCTCAATATCTGAAGGCTGAAAGATTGCACATTAACTCACATTTGCCACAGAGCAGGAATATGCATGAACAATTACCGTGGCTCAGCTAGTGAGCAGCTTAGCTTTTTAAAAATTTAGAAGAGGAGCACGGTGCATTTGGAAAAGGAGGTTCCTGTCAGCTGCCCCAAATGGGTGCCTTTCTCT
This sequence comes from Psophia crepitans, assembly GCA_013399095.1. NCBI lineage: Eukaryota > Metazoa > Chordata > Aves > Gruiformes > Psophiidae > Psophia > Psophia crepitans. Next base: position 863,398 of record VWZZ01004287.1, on the reverse strand, counting down.
TGGTTGCAGGCCTTGATCACATATAACTGGCCTAAATCTTTGTTCATCACTTACCTATGCCTAACTTGCATCTCTGTGTCAGAATGTTCCCCTGGGTTTTGTGGTTATGTCCAGTCTGTTAAGTCTTCTCCCTCTGAACTTCCCTGAAGTAATTGGAAGCAGTCTTTGCTGTCTTTTTTCCAGATTGGTCCTTCACCTAACAACAAATACTGGCTCCTCCAAGGCTCACCAGAGTTTTTTGTACAAATTTGTATGGTCATATCCAGGGGTCATAACCCTGATATCATGAACACTGGAACTTGGATAAAACTCTCAGACAGGGAGCTGTCTTAGGTTTTGAGGTTGTGTGGGATTTTCCTGGGAATATTTTGGGTACATAGGGGAAAAAAAAAAACCCCAAACCAGAAAAACAACAACAGTGATGGGGAAAAGGATTAGATTTAAAGAACTAAGCCAAGGTTTTGCTGATACATGAAGGACAAAGTTGAAAGGGAGAAGCCACCTCATATTCCATGAGTGGCTGATGGGGAGGATACTGTTGAGGGAGTCACTCAGGCTATTCGTAAACTCCACATGAGAAACTTTCTGTGGGACTGTAGGAAGCAATTCCCTGATAGTCTATCCATCAAAACTGGCAACTTCTGTTGGACTTTTTGTCAGCCTATTTAAGCAGCAAAAGTATCCATGAAAGGAAGGTGGCAAAGCAATAAAGATGTAGATAGCGTGGACGCAGAAAAGCTGAGTGAAGTAGGAAAAAGAACACTAAAAGACGAAGAAGTTCATTAGATCAAATATTATGCACCATTTTTACTTTTCCCACACTTGAGGACATGTCAAATGTCTGTGAGATACAGCAGACACCTCCAGCTGAACAATCTGGCAACTTGTCCTTGACTAGGACAAAGTTTCAAAAGTAGTTTGTTCTTGGACTCATGCCATCTTACTCTGGTTCCTCCTGGGAGGACAAAGCAGGTGACTGACAAGGTTGATGAGACTTTGATGGTAAATTCTCACAATTTCCAAACTTTTCCTGCAACCACAGCACTGGATTTGTTCTCATATTGAGCTGCTAAGTCAATCACTGGGCCTTAGCATCGTTAACAGTAATTTGTCCAGCTTTTTTAACTTCTTGATGATATCACTAAGACAAGACTCCCAGAATATTGTCTAGCCCTAACTGGTGAAGATGGAGGAAGGACTGTAGATGCTGATATATCAGCAGATCCAGTAAATTGTATCTCTGAGCAAGAACCTCCAGCAAATGAACAGCTCTTACACTCTGCTGGATTATATCTGTAATGCTTTCCTTCCCATGATCTAAAAATTTCCTCCTAACACAGAAACAAGCACACAATTAGCTTGCCACATGAGGTTGTTTAAGCACTCACTTACTGTACTTAATGCAGTTGTTATTACTGGACTTTTTCCAGAATGTCCTATTCTACACCCTGATTCTGCAGCTTGTTGCACTGGTTGAATATGGTGCTGTTCCAGTTGCAAGACCTGAAGTCCATATCCTGTAACTAAGTGTCATGCACTATGCTGCACTGTGACCAGCACTATAAAGCCTGCTGCAGGACTGAAGATGTTAAGACCTTGCTCCCCACTAGCTCCTATCAGCAAGTGCAGTTTCTGGTGTTCTCTCCTTATTTCCCCTGCTCAGCACAATCTGTGTGTACTGGGTCTGGCTGGGATGGAGTTAATTTTCTTCGTAGCAGCCTTTACAGTGCTGTGTTTTGGATTTGTGATTAAAATGGTGCTGATAACACACCGATGTTTAGCTATTGCTGCAGTCATTACACGACGCACATTACACGAAGAGGATTTTTCTTTCTCCCGACTCTGCCCCCTGCAATGAGTAGGCCAGGATGGGAAATAAGCTGGGAAGGGACACAGGCAGGACATCTGACCAAAACAGATCAAAGGGATATTCACTACCGCATCATGCCATGCTCAGCAATAAAAGCTCAAGGAGAAGAGGAGGAAGAGGAGAGCACTTGTATGGAGTTCGTCCTACAAAGTAACCACTAGCATGCAGAGGCCCTGCCTTCCAGGAAATGGCTGAACATCTGCCTGCTGATGGGAAGCAGTGAACAAATTCCTCCTTTGCTTTGCTTGCATGCACACCTTTGCTTCACCTATTAAACTATCTTTATCTTAATCCACAAGTTTTCTCTCCTTCTTTCTATTTTCTCTCCATCCCATGGGAGGCATGAGCAAGTGAGTGGCTGTATGAGTGCCTAGCTCTGGCCAGGGTCCACCCACACCACCATTCAAATGCCAGACCTTCACAGTGACCAGAAAATGTATTGCTCAAAAGCCACTCTCCATGGCATTTAACTGCAGTAAGCTGTGAGAAGTGCCAGCTTGTAGAGTCATCCCTTGATTTCCCTTTGTATTTTAGCACTTAAGAACATTTTTCTTTCACATTTATGTGTCCTGCCGGGTGCATGAATTCATGTCTGATAGACGCAGGGAGCAGTTCTAGCTTCCAGAATTATCTAAATAAGTTTTTCCAGTTCTACTAAACCAAATGTCCACTAATAAGTACAACCCAATTTTAGTGATCCAAACCACGGATCACTAAATGTCCTAGACATTTCTCATGCTTAACTAAAATCAGCCACATTGAGTGATTTTAGTCATCACCACCCATGTTTCACAGCTGTTTGATGTGAATGAACTGATGTAAAAAGTGGCAATTTTTTGTTTGGATCCACAGACAGGAGAGTTTGAAAAATGTTTCTAGTATGCTGATGTTCTTGATTTATTGTCCCAAGAGCTATTTAGCAAGGTCAAGCAATCAGCAAAATTCAAATGCAATCATGTTGTTCTCTCCAAAGTGACAGTCCTCACTTTCAAATTCAGACCTGGAGATGAATGAATGAAACACCAGACTGAAGGCCTAGGAAAGGAGCCCTTTTAATATCAAAGCTGGAATTTAGCAAGTTCATTGCATGCTTCTATAGCTTTTCAGTTTTGAGTATGGGCTAGTTAAGGCCATTTTCCTGGAGACCCCAGGAGAAGAGCACATGGGACACTGACTTATTCTCTGCCTGTATTGATGAATCACTGTCTTAGGGACATTCTTTCCTGACCTCTTTGGTCATCTGCAGATCCTTAGGTTATCTGTACAATTTGCTACCTTGACTAAACCAAGAAAGCACGTTTGTGAGCATCCATGAGAAATACTGTGCCACATTAGACCCAAGCATACTCATCCTTGATCTACTCATGTCCCACAGTTTTCCTGAAGGCATTTTTTTTTAACATCCTATGCAGAAATACACCCTTCTCTGTGACCTGGACAACTCCTCCAGTCCTCCTTTGAGGTCAGAGTCCAAGAGAAGCTGTTGTCCTTCTAGAGGCAGTTCATTCTCCTAAGCACTAAGGCATACATGAGACCTCCCTAGGCTAGAGGCTTCAAAGCTCTATTCCCAAGAGGGGCCATGAACATTTTCAGAACTCTTATCTTGGTGCTGACAAACCTAAAAGCTTTCTTTGCTTTCTTTTTTTTCTACTACCTTCTTTGTGTTTTGGGGGGTTTTTTGGTTGGTTTTTTTTGTTTTTTTTTTTTTTGACTAAGAGTAGGAGAGGTTGTTTTTCTTCCATTCACCTCAGAACAACTTGTCAAGATTAAGACTGCCCCCCCTTCTGGTATCTAGCACATCATATCATCATATGTGTATACCTCCATGAGTCTGCTTCTGGCTGCCTGCCTGCTTTTGATGTGTTTAGCACTGCAAACTGCTGGGTGGGAAAGACTAGTGTTTGTTTCAAACTGCCTGGCACCAACTTCATAGGGCCTGGCTCCAGCTGGCTCTTGCAGTTACCTCCGCTCTGTGTTTTGGAACATGAGAGCATCCCACACACATTAATTACATCGAAGACAAATAGCCAGAGGCAGTGCGGTCTTACATGGTCCTTGCAGACCAGACATAATAGGTTATCAACTGACAGTCTCTCTAGGGATGCTGCAAGAGCGATTTACTTTTTGCTGTGATGACATACATGCCACTTGAACACGGGACTCTTCATTGACTTCAAATCTCCTTGGGTCATCTACCATACTGTTTGGTGATGGATGGGTGAATCTACAAGAGGCTAAAAGAGAAGTCTTTCCTCTGCGATTCTCATCTTAAAATATGTCAATCTTAATAAGTAATACATAAACATCAATACTTTGGGCCTTGCTCCAGTACTGTAAATGTTTTGGATGAAGTTTGTCTTCAGTGACTCCTGGCTGGATCATTTCCTATTTTGTTTATTTTCCAGGCCACATCAAGGAATTTCAGCCAATATAACCCACTGGGTGTTGTGGGCTTCCTCACAGAAGAGCCAGGGAGCCATTTGTGAAAAGCTTTGGATAATATATCTCAAATGCGTTATTGTGACAGAGCTCCTAGTCAGGCACATGCAACTGTGCGCAGAACTTCTCCTAGTAGGAAGCCATCCCAAAGAAGACCAAAACTCTTTCAAACTCAAAGAAGTTGGATTGTATTAGGCTATTAATTAAAACAGTTAATCTGTTAACTCATTGACTAGGAAAAACATCCTAGAAATAATGCTTATACACAACTGTTCCCCTGACCACTGTGGTTTTGCAGGCAGGCACTTTCTCCAATGCTTGGTTTCCATCTGCACAACAACTTCCAGATTTACAGCTGATTCTGCAGTATTTTCTGGTCCCTGGGATGTGTCTCTTTCCATCATGTCTATTGTCTGGCTGTAGGTCTTTCCCATGTTCCTCTCAGCTGTCTCACTGTCTCTCTATGAACTCTTTCCTATGATCCTTATTTTCTTTTTCTGTCACACAGTCTGGTCTAGATCATCTCTTCCCCAAGAAGTGTTGTGTCTCCTCACAGAAGGCTCTTCCTAACATATATTCTCATTCCTTAGTGGGCATATAATGCAACCATCAGACGAATGGTACAGCATACTGTCACCATTTTTGGATATGTTTTATTTTGGGGCTTTGGTTTTGGTTTGGTTTAGTTTTAAACTCTATCCTAGTGGTCTTATTTTGGCAATTAGCTGACTATAATTGAGAAAATCACAAATATTGACAAAGTCATATTCCAAAGCGATATTCAAGCACCCATGCACTACTTGAGGTTGATGGTATTAACCAGCAGGTGTCCATGTAGAAAAATGGGTCTCGTATGTGTCATGACTGCACAGATCTGAGCAGCAGAGTTTTTCCTGCCAAGGAACAGAAGAACCCTCAGTGAAATGCCTGGATCTTCTTTTTTATCTGCTCAAGAGCATTTTCAATTTCTTTCTTGAGCGAATTCCACAAAGTTTGGACCATTACATAAAACATCTTTTCAGGACAAGAGGAGAAGACTGTTTTAAGACTCTTACAGATACCCATTTCTGTCTTTAAACTTGTCCTTCAGCAAAGGCATTTTTTTATATTACTATTATTTTAATTCCAACCCTTGTTGGAGAATTGTCCCCAAAATAAATCTTTGTAGTCCAAGGCTTGTGCTCCTACTTTGCTCTCTGGAGACTGTGTTTCCTAGTAACCAACATCCCTGTACTGGGAGCTTTTGCACATTTTTCACTGCATCTTGAGAAGGTAAAAAAAAATCGGTTTTATTCAATAAATAGATTCTGACAGCAAAAGTGACCTAGGCGTCAAACAAGCATCCTAGGAAAAAGTGTGCATACTGTTTCTATAAAGCCAAAATGAGAAGGATGACACAGAGGTAGGTAGTTGAGAAAAAGCTAAAAGAAATGTCAATTATTTGGAGGTAAATATTTAACATAGTGGTTTTCTAAAAGGACAAAATACAAGGATCATGGCGTACATCTGGAATCCTGTTATGGTATTAGTAGAAACACATTGTTAAAGGCAATTTTAAAGGAAATAGTAAAATGTATTTCAGAGTCAGAAAAAAAAACATTTTCCCAAGGTCTAGAAGCTGTTAAGATGGGCATTTCAGTTGTGTTATTCTCCTCTCCTCTCCACCCCCTAAATATTTCTGGAAGACCAAAAATGCAAATTTCAAAAGCAATTTTATAACTGAGATAAGACATTGACTGATAGCTTTGCTTTTTCATTTCTTGGATATTGTCCTTGTTTTGATAAGTAGCTAGATGTTCTGCTAAGAAGCAGAAGAAGATCATCTCCCTATTCCTCCCGCTGGCAACAGAAGGAGTCTGGGTCTATATTTTAATGTTGGGAAAAGATCTAGGGCAATCATGCAATTGTGCAATATTAAACCACTAAATTCACTCTGGCTTAAGAGACTGACCAAGTAATTTTGAGGTGTCCAAAATTACTAACTAGGCACTCCATCAGAGAAAGCCACTAAAGTGTAGGTTTTGGAAAGAGAGCATCTCCATTGTTTGTTTTTTCCATATTTAGTGGAACAGTATTGTAGACACAACTTGAGCTCTTACATAGTATTGTTACTTACATGCTCTGATAATAGCAATGTTATAGCTGTTTATAATTCTTTTGACAATCTACTTTAAGTGTGAACCAATAACATTTGTTGTAAAAGTTATTTTTGTAGACATTTTTTCCCTCTAAAATGGAAGTGTGTCTCTCGGCAATAAATGTACGTTTCAGTTCTCCAATTGAATCGTTCTCTATTATTGCTTGCACAAAAGTTAAAACTATGGTCTAAATGTGAGCAGTAAATCTTCTATTCAATTCCCTTAACCTTGGGATTGTTTTCTAGTTATAAGGAATGGCCACTTGGGAGGAGGAAAAGTTTAACTTAATCTGCCTTTGGATAGCACACTACTGCTACATACAATACAGATGGATCACACACACAAAAAAAAAACAACCCACGAGTGCTTTATGCAGACAGAGGGAAAAAAAATGGTTTGCATCCAATTCAGTTAATTCTGCAGCAGGGATTCTCAGTCTGTTTTGTATTATGTTCCTGTTTTGCAGACGGATGATTGCTTTTGTTTCAGTGGGTCCTAATAACTTGTTTGATAGACGGCGTCTCTGTCATAGGAGGTGTTATATGAGGCAGATGTATATTTTTTTTTAAATGAGCTCTTTGAAGGCAGAGACTGAATTCCAATTAGAAGACGTGCCTCTCTGGTCTACTTACTGTCTTACAAGGTTTCAGCAAGGTAATATCAGACCTGCCTCTCAATTTACCTCACACTCATCTTCAACCAAACTGGCATCCCCTGGGCCTTCCATCCCACTTGGGAATATGCAAAGTGTAGGGCTATTGCAAGTTCCTAACATTTCTCCACAATTCCACCTGTTTCCTCCAGGGTTCCCAAACGCTATGCTGTAAGCACCTCACCTAGATTGACTCACCAGTTTCTTTGTCACAATGAGTTTAGGAACACAAGGAGATGAACCACACCAAGTATTCTTGTTTGTTTTTTATAAAGTTTGTTATGGTGCTTTTGGAAAGCTCAGGTACAAAACCAGTTCCAATATATTTGTAAAAGAGCAATGCTAGAGCTGAAAGCAAAGGTTAATGGCAAATGACAACATATTGATTTAAAAGTGTGAGTATGTAGTGCACCTAGAGGTCTTCAGTTTCCAGGAGGTATGAGAAAGAGAGAGGCTATCTCAATTTAGGACAGCATACTCATAAAATTTGCATCAGTCTTTGTAATACAAACTCATTTACTAACAGCAGAAAAGACCTGTGCAAACACTGGGCAGCACAGATGACAGAATCACAGAATTATAGAATCTTTAAGGTTGGAAAAGTCCTCTAAGATCATCAGGTCCAACCATCAACCCAACACCACCATGCCTACTAAAACATGTCTTGAAGTGCCACATCTACTGACTTTTTGAACACCTCCAGGGACGGTGACTCCACCACCTCTCTGGGCAGCCCTTTCCAATGCCTGGCCACCCTTTCAGGGAAGAAATTTTTCCTAATATCCAATCTAAACCTCCTCTGGAGCAATTTGAGGCCGTTTCCTCTTGTCCTATCAACTGTTGCTTGGGAGAAGAGACCAACACCCACCTCACCACGACCTCCTTTCAGGTAGTTGTAGAGAGCAATCAGGTCTCCCCTGAGCCTCCTCTTCTCCAGACTAAACAACGCCAGTTCCCTCAGCTGCTCCTCATAAGACTTGTGTTCCAGAGCCTTCACCAGCTTTGCTGTCCTTCTCTGGACACGCTTCAGCACCTCAATGTCCTTCTTGTAGCGAGAGGCCCAAAACTGGTCGCAGTACTCAAGGTGCAACCTCACCAGAGCCAAGTACAGGGAGCAATCACTTCCCTACCCCTGTTGGCCACACTATTCCTGATATAAGCCAGGATGCTCTTGGCCTTCTTAGCCAACTCCAAATGAAGTTGATGTGTCGTAGGACAGAACTAGCAGATGCTGTGTCACAGGACAGAACTAACAGCAGTGAGGTGCTGCTGAGAGAATACTAGGAATACTGGGTACTGTTCTGGACATCTTTCTATGAGGTGCATGCAGACAAGTGACTTCAAAGTCTGTTTCCATGGGGATGCTCTGGAACTTTCCTGTTATGGGAGTTAATCAAAATTATCTAAAAGTATGAATTATAAAATAGATTAATTTGATCTTCCTTCAACGTCTTCTCCGCTTAAAGAATAACATGCCAAATGCCTGAGGGATATGATAACCCTCTACAAGCTTATTTTGAATGCTGTTTTTACAACTCCCTGCATAATGGGTCTCTAGCCCATAACTGAAACTTCTACCCAATATAAACAAACAAAAAAATGCTTCCTCTATATTCACAGCTATTAAGTACTAGCAGAGGAGGAATTATCTACTACATTCAAGAAGAGTATGATTAGATGAAATGGGGCCGGATGATTCTCTAAATGTCCTAATATAACGATAAAGAAGAGGTCCCTTAGCAGTGAGCTCAATTACCCCTCATTCAGAGAAATGTGGAAGCAAATGCTGAAGATGGCTCTTGGGAACTTACAGGAGGTCTTGGAAATAGGATATAAGGACAAAAATGAGACTGTGGAGTCCATAAGCAGCCTTTGGCAGTTCTCAGAGATTTAGGGTCCTTCAAAGGATAGTGTTTCCTCTAGAATCACAGATATGGCCACTTCTCCTGACAGTGTATCTCTGGACTGAATAGGGCATAGTACTACAGAGGCCAGGCTTCCCATTTTTCCTGCTCACTATGGATTCATCCAACTGAAGGGCCATCTATGGAGTCCCAGAAAGCAGAAGCCAGAGAAACTCTTCTGCTTCCCAGGCACGTTTCTAGCATACAACAAAGAATGCTCCAGACCTTCAGCAGGATGTTCAGATGTCTTAGCAGGTAACAAAATGATTTCTACTTGAGACTCAGTGCTGAGAGTTGTATCTAGGTGGTCAGAACAGCTTGTTTCCCTCTGCAGCCAGTTCTGCCTGTGAAGAGCTGTCATGCTTGAATAGAGTCACTGCCATCTGCTGCTGGGTGTGTATGTCCCATTTGCTGGTCTGGTGACCATTGATCACTGGTTAGAAAACTTGGCCAGAGCAGCTACTCAGGGGACAAGGCCAAAAATGTTATGCAGGCAGCCTACGTCTGTCACGGCTTGGGGACAGCACCGTGAGACAAGCTAAGAGGCCAAAGCATGGGACTAGACAGGGCTCCAGGTTATCTTTTCATGTTGGGTTTTTTTTTCCCTGTGTTTCTAGAGATTGGTGGTTAATGATTGTCACAGCATGATGTGTTATGGATGTGTGGATTGCTTTTGGTTAAAAGACAGGGGAAGAAGGGAAAGATTGTCTTAGATTTTGACAGCAGAAACAACATTTTTGGCACCTCACATTTCCCTCCTACTTTTCATGACTCTCTCTGGCCTTCCTCAGTCTACTAGGTGGACTAGGTCCACTCATTGAACCCAGGGTCTCTCTTTCCAGGGGGCTGAGAAGCACCCTGGCAGATCCACTCAGTCATCTGGAATCATAGTTGCCACCCCATGGAACAATGCACTAAGCTCTGTGTATCACTGCAAGATAAAAATAAAAGGGAAAAGGATGATGTGGAGATGTCAGTCTCCTGCTGTCATGTATTCTTCCACTGCACAGGTGGAGCAGAGGAGCTCAGACAGCTTAGAATGTCTAGTGCCCCTTTGTACATCAAAAGCTGAGCAACGCAAAGAGATGGCACCCAGCATTCCAGCCCACCTCTAAAAATACCAACCCTGTAGCTTCACTGTGCCTCAGTTTGCCCAGCTGAGAAAGGGGAGGGTGATATGTCCATGATTAATTTTAATGTATTCATTTTTTAAGTGTTTGGAGAGCTGCTGAAGAAAGTTCTTTGATTCTGTGAAAGCTCTGAATGACAGAATTACAGAGAATGTTATTTGATCTCCTAAATCTTCTACTTAACTATGAAATTTCCTCTTGCAATTCCTTCAGCAAGCCCATAGCTACTTGAATGTGGAGCGTACTTCTTAGAGAGGCTTTTGAGTGTGATTTAAAGCCCACAGACCATCAGACACTCCAAAATAATTTTTTTATAAATACTAGGGGTAAGCAGTTAATTAGTTAACTGAAAAGTGGTTAAGGGTTAATTACCTTCATTTCGTAATGACTTAAAAATGTCTTCTTTCCAGTCTGGTTTTTATTTCACCTCAAAAGTACAATTATGATGTATTAATTCTCAAGTTTTCTTCTAAAAGGTGTGTGGAATCAAAAGAGGCTATTGCTAGGTGATTAGAAATAGATCCCTTAAACAGGAAATAGGGGATTCTAGTGTGTTAAGAGTTCAAACATAAGTTACTGTATGTTCTAAAAATATCCCTGTTGCTTATGCTAGCCTCTATACAATACGGTGAAATACTAACTAGAAAGTTGCCCATCCACCTACATAAGCCTACAACACCCTACAATCAACACATTTCAAGCCACCAAACAGATCAATCATTTTAGTCCTGACCATAAGCAAATTCTTCTCCTTCACCAGCTTAGCACACTATGAGAAAACCTATCACCGTCTGACATAGCTTGATGTACCCTGGGACATGTTTCTTTCAAAATATGTTCTACACACTTAATAAACAACATATAAAGTCAACAGTAGAAATCCAACAGTGCATTTTCATTATAGCAAAAAAACAAGAAGCAAGGGAAAGGCTGTGTGGGAGGTGTAAGTACAGTGATAGTGAGCAAAGGAGAATTATACAGCACTGGAGAACCAGTCTGAACCTGTTAACTCTTTCTTTCATACTTCTTCATATTTTGTTTCCGTGGGGTTTTTTTCTTCTTAGAGAAGCAGCACTTTTGCAAAGAATGTGTAACAATAGTCCTGATTCTTTTTTATTTGATTGCCACTTTTTTTTTACACCACCACTTTTATTTTTTACTTCTTTGGCTTTTACATTTCAGCATCTTTTCAGTTTTAGCAGTGTTTAGCATACACATCTAAATGAACAGCTGGAAACTATTTGCAAGTGGAATATCTTCCTCCATGATATCAAACCCTGAATCACTGGCTCCCTCAGGAGTAGTTACTGAGCCGAGTTTCATTGGTGGTGTAAATGTGTTACTTGACTGTGTGACTGCTTACCAGTGACAGCAACAGGTTCTGGGTGAGCCTGCTGTAAAGATCAATGCATCAGGGGCACAGTCAATGGAGAATTTATCTTGAGTCCTGGCAGACCAGCAAGAAATAATTCAAATAGGACTAACAAAAAGCAGAGGGCTTTTGTTTGTTTATTTGAGTCAAACAATGTTTTTCTTCCCAGAAGCTTGAAATAGAGAAGCAATGGATTTGGTTTTGAGATAAAGAGGAAATACCTGCATAGGGACTTCTTGCCAAGTTTCATGCAGAAATACCAAATTCTGATGGCTGGGAAGCAGGGAGTGGATACAATCAGGTTGAAAATAAAATGGTAGTTTGGAAGATCGAGGATTGTTATCAAGTGGGAGCAGTCACCAAGGCTGATGGCAGTTTCTTCAGTTCTGATAATTTTTAAGTAAAGCTCAAAATTTTTTCCTCAGTTCAAGCTGGAATTGCTCAGAGAAGATCCACATCTCTAATCTGAGGTCAGACCTGTTGACTTCTAATGGTCTTATGCAGATGTGTGATCTGTGAACCTGTTCCCTATTGGTATTGGCCTGATATTGCTGCTTCACTGTATAACCTCCCCCCATTTTCATAATCTTTCAGGCTAAAATCGAGTCATGGTCAACAAGATTAAAGCAATGATCAGAATAGGGAAGGAGATGTATATTGCTATTATACATTACTGTAGTAACATTCCCAAACCCGTTCAGACAAACCACCTTTGGCTTCACAATTCATTGTGCTCTTTGGAAAGGAGAGGTCTTCTTGGAAGATCAGTTTGACACATGAAGATGAAAAGGGGCCTTTGGCTGGGAACCTTACTTCAAGCTGGGACCAAAAGGACTGGATGAAGGTCTAAGAGCAGAAGCACAAGTAACAGAGTTTACCTTGACTGAGGCTCAGTGGCAATCTTGCATCTCATCAGTATGGTGCACACCATCCTACTGCAGCCATGTGGGAAAGGCTCATCTGCTTTGTGCTTGGAGGTAGTCATGGCTATGAGGGTGTTTAAGGAAAGGTTAGATATGGTACTTAGGGACGTGGTCTAGTGGGTAATAGGTGGTGGGGGGATGGTTGGACTAGATGATCCTTGAGGTCACTTCCAACCTTAATAATGATTCTATGATTCTATGATTTGTCTTTCACTTTTTAATAGACACCACATTGTCCATAATTCCAATATATGTACTGTGGAAAAAAAATCATGGATGATACCACTTAGAGATCCCACACAGGAGAAAATGTGTGAGATGTGTAGAGCTAGAGTAATAAGAAAGCAGGTAAAGAAGGAGCAATGGTAGAAGAAAAGCATTTAATGACTAGGAGTCTAAGTTAATAAAAGCACCAAGTTGTCTGGGGTTTGGTGCTATTTAATATCTATATTAAAATTTCCAATGAAATGCTAATATTTCCCTTCCAACTCTTCTATGCATACCCCCTCACTAAATCAAATTTTGTTAAGTAGCAAATATCATTTGAACAAAAGCTCTCAGAGATAGAATTTATATAGAGTAAAGATGACTCAATTTCTCAGTAATGGAGATGAAAGAACACTCCAAAGTCTTTAAAAATATGCTAATTATGCTTCCTTTTCTTTCTCCCTGCATAAAAGCACGTAAAGTTAGAAATCCTGGGGATATGTAAGGGAAGCAACATAACAAAGTTTCTTGAAAGATTTCCTCATGGCACACAGAAGAGCACAGGAATTCCTCTCTTTTGAGGGGCCTGGGTTCAAATTCACAGGGCATTCTTGAAAGAGGTGGTTATCACGGACTTAACATTTTCATCTTAACTTCACAGAGATGAGTATCCCAAATGGTATGAGTTCCTGGTTTCTCTGAGAAAATCAGCTCTGCTTTAAGGAGGGCATCGTGGTCATCTCAATGGACAACAGGTTGAGCATGTCAGTTGCATTTCCTGGGCTGCATTAGCAAGAATGTAACCTGCAGGTCAAGGGAGGAAATTTTCCCACTCTATTCAGTACTTGTGAGGCAACAAAGGAAATGCTGATTAGACATGGGGAAAAAATAAATCCTAGTGGAATGGTAGTAGTCAAACATGGGGACAGTGGCCTAGAGAGGACAGTGGGGTGGCTGAACAGCTGTGGACCAGCAGAGACTCTGCTTAACGACACCCAACTAAAAGTTTCCCACTTGCTACCTTGCACCTTGAGAACTTCTGTAGCCTATGGCTTGGCGCTTTGTCATCTCCCAAGCTGAAATGTCCTGATAAATTAGTGATGTCATGATAGGGGTTTGTTCACTCAGTTCAAAACTGTGGGCAATGTGGAGGCTTGCCTGACACTTGCCTTCTAGAGGTCCTTCCTTCAGGAGTGACTGTTTTGATGTATTGCCTTTTCTCTATTTTCCTTCCAAAAATCAATGCTATGTTTGATGATTTTTTTTTAAAAAAACACACATAAGATGCATCATCAGATCAATAGCACAAAGGAAGCATGTAGGAATAGCCATGAGTCTTTGTACAACTGAAATCATCTTTATTTGCCTTCACCCCCTAGGAGGTTTTATTTTTCCCTTATGTTCCTTTCTCTCCTTTCATCTCAAACTTGCATCTCTCTGAAAAAGTGGTCAGGAGGTCCAACAGAGGTGGTAGCACCCACAGCTAATTATAGTGGTGGCTGTGGAAGGGGGAATGCCCCTGCAGCAGTACCGCTCCAGCAGCCAGCACAGAATTCTTTGAGATCCAGGGGAAGATTGGCAACCCAATTTGACTGTACAGCATCACAGGCACACCTACCTGCATGACATGTCCTAAAGAGGATACACAACACACAACACTCATGGCTGTGTCTGCTTCCTTTGAGGAATTTCAATATGACTGTACCTCTGAGTCCCACCCCAGTCTGCTCCTGCACTTAACTCCTAGCCTTACACCTTGGTGGGGAAAGCCCTCTTCTTCCCTCCACCTCTTTGTAGGGAAAAGTCAGAATTGGTGCTTACACACCATTTGCTTAGAGATCAACTTCCTTGCCCAGTTTACTGATTGCATGCCACTTCTTCACTGTGCCACCTCAGTGACAGGGATCTTATCTTCCCTATGGCTTGCATCCATCTGTATTCTGAGGATCTGCTTAAAAGTGACCCAGAGATGAAATAGCCATTAGGATGCCATCGACCCCATTTTATGAATTCACTAAATGCTGTGAATAAAGATATAGATTTTATTGGCAGGCTGCACAAACAGAGCCCTCCCTGAGATATTGAAATTGATGCTGACTGAATCTGAAGTGGCTGGAGAAATAAGCAAGCGTAGAAAGCATCTGGCATTTGTTTCAGAGATGCGAGAAGAGACCCTGGTGATAAATCATGTGTTGAAACAAATGAGAGTTAGCAAAAGCCAACAAATCGGCTCTGATTTGTCTTCCAGGGGAGGATATAGATCTTCTGTGATTCTTAAGGGGCCCAGAGGGTCTTTCTCTTGATTTTATTGTCTCTGTCCTAATAGGTCCCCATTGCTGCTTGTCCTGTGGGACATATTTTGTGTAGGATAGATACATACGAAAGGAAAGGTGGGGAAGCATTGGATGCAATAAACTTAAAGAATAAAGAGGAAAGCGTGGATAAGAGCGGACCTGTTAAAGTTGAAATCGTCAAGAAGAATAGTGTAGAGTCACACACTGAAGTCAACAGGTCAAACTGAGGTAAGTCTTGCAGATGACTGACAAATGCAGATTGTCTACGACCTTCTACTGTGAGAGGAATAAAGACCTGTGCTCTCAAGACGTACTGAGGCAAGGTTAGTACCAAAGTCTGTGGCTTGGCAGAGTGTCCAGTTTTGGTTAGCTATGCTGAGGATGGATTAATTTAAAACAGAATAGGCACAGAAACAGATTGCTAAAACGTGAGAGGAACACTGAAGCCTTCTCCAGGATAAGAGAGGAATCAAGCTTAGCTTATTTAGCTGTTATTTAGGGCTGATAAATGCCATGTGATGGCTGCCTAGCAATGCATCATGTGGATAAACATTATAGGAAGGGAGACTACTCTCTGTCTAATCTAAAGGATGTCAATACAAGACCATTGAGAGGATGGTCCCTAGTCAACAGTGTGATGAGGGAAAGGAAAAATACTCAAGCCTTAACGAAGTTGGTACTCAATCATTCAGTCTATAAAAGGGAATTATGGCCTGGCTGCCAGTGATGGATGCAGGCTAGATTAAATAATCTAAGTGACTCCTTTCTGTCCAACTTCCTTTCTGCTAAGAAAATCCAAGAGAAACTGCTGAGACTCCTCCTGCTCCTCATGCAGTGTCAGCTAGTTCCTTCAGCTCCCTCTACAGCAGTGCAAACCACATGTGCCCACAGGCTTTCTGCAAGGCCCCCAAACTTCGGTCTCTTACAAAAGTTTCTTGTCAACTTTCTGATACAAACCCTTCTGGCCTGCAGAGCTGGGGAAAAGTCAAAGCTCATATGAGGTCCCATGGTCTAATAAAATGCACTGGGATAAGCATTCTTTGTTTCATGGAGTGTGTATCAGAGCTGATCAGGCAACAACTTTAAAATCATCAAAATGAGTGAGTACCATGCAAATCCAATACACTATGATTTGTAGAGCCAACATTTGTGAGTACTCACTTATATTCCAAAACTGAAGCTATTGTTGAAGGTCAGGAATTTCTGTAAGTTCAGCACAGATATTTCTCAGACAACAAGAAAATACCTTAAAGAAACGTGGTCATCCCAATTTAACATGCTTTAGAATTATTTAACCACCAATTCCAAGCCCAGAGAGAGTCACACCATGCAAATTGAGCTACCAAGCAAACAACTGCAAGCCCACAGATTAAATTAAACCATGTAAGAGGACATTTCTTACACTTTGCCCTTCCCAATACAATAAACAACAGACACTTGATCAATCTGATAGCCAAGAAGGGGATGCCTTTTTAATAACTGTTAGGCTGTTTCTCCTCTTCTTTATCTCACGTCCATGCAAATGTAAGTCTGCTGCTGTTTCTAAGGAAGCTCCTGACTTGAACTACATATAATATTTCTAACAGAGTAGCCCATCTAGCTGCAATATTTATAGGTTTTTCTGCCTCTGCGTGGGATGATCTGACATTTTGATGAATGGATTAAAAGGTAGCCTAGTTTCACTGGTTCATCTATAATTGCCTCCAGTGAAACTCTGCGAACTAACACTGTATCACAGCACCTGGAAAATCACAACCAAATTGATATATCTTCAGTGAGACCCAGCTAGAGAAAGCACTTTCTCTAGCCGGGACAGAAATGGTTTTCTAATGGACTTACTTCCATTAGGACCTTGATTTCCATCGCTATGCTTACTGCTTGCATAACCAGCAGCACTTGACATAGAAGAGTAATGGGGTGATCATGTTGTATAAACATGCCAGAAAAGCATGATCCCCTGCCTCAAAGAATGTGCAAAGTATGATAAGAAACAACAGGATTTTCACTTTTAAGGAACAATTAACATTCTCTTTTCCTTACTCATTTGTCAAAAAATAAGTATGGACTGTCTGAATTCCAGAAGGAGAGATTTGCATGCACACTGATCATGAAAGAATAAAGGTTGTGTTTTCCAAAAGTCACCTATAGGTTTTAGGAGCACTATCTAATCTGTATCCCCAAAACAGCTGCAAAATAGAGAGGCCCAAGAGCTGTAAATGTCCTGTCCTCTTTTATTACAGTTCAGTTGAAGTCAACAGTTTGGTGAAAAAAAAACATAACCATAAATCATTATCCTCAAAGGAGCTAATTGGGTCACTTTAATGAAGTCTCTCTTGTGACCCTCCCTAGATAAACATGGCACTCTCTGGACTTTAATTCTTGAGTTCTAACTGCTCTTTCACATAATCGCAGATCAGTAGGGGTTGGAAAGGACCTCTGGAGATCATCTATTCCAACCCCTTGCTAGAGCAGGATCACCTAGGGCAGATTGCACAGGACTGTGTCCAGGCAGGTTTTGAATATCTCCAGAGAAGGAGACTCCACAGCCTCTCTGGACAGCCTGTGCCAGGACTCCATCACCCTCACAGGGAAGACTTTTCTCCTCATGTTCAGATGTAACTGCCTGTGTTCCGGTTTGTGCCCATTGCCCCTTGTTTTGTCACTGGGCACCACTGAGAAGGGTCTGGCTCCATCCTCTAGACATCCGCTCTTCAGATATTTATAAGCGTTGATGAGATCCCCTCTCAGTCTTCTCTTCTCCAGGCTAAACAGACCCAGCTCTCTCAGCCTTTCCTAATACAAGAGATGCTCCAGTCCCCTCATCATCTCTGTAGCCCTCCGCTGGACTCTCCCCAGTAGTTCACTGTCTTTCTTCAACTGGGTAGCCCAGAACTGGACACAGAACTCCATTTCCCACATTAAAAATTGGAACTAGGCATCATGACTGGGTATTTCTAAAAAAAAGGACTGTTTTAAGTGCACATGGCATTGAAAGAACTCTGAGAAGGAAACCATCTTTTACAGGGATTATTCAGGATTGATAGTAGGAGGGTGAAGTGCTGTGATTGGGAAAACTAGTTTCTGCAATGTCAGTTCAGGTGGATGCTCAAAAAACTTCTGCCTTAGTAAAGGAATGTGCTTTGCATAGAGTACAGTGAAAGGGTTAACTAAATGGCTTTACGAAGAGTAAAAAAAAAAAAAAAAACACCTGAACAAAACCCCTGAACTTTACAATGGCCAAGAATTTGTGGTCTACATTCCTCAGCATGGGGAGGGAAGACAGGAAGGAGCAGTGCTAAAGAATAGAGCCCTTGAGAGCTGGATTCCTTCTGCCACCAGCACCAGTGACTGCTCAGTTTGCTGGACCAGAAGGTCTGCCTCTGCCCGTCATTGTTGACTCTCCAAAAAGTGGCACACACTGCCCTTGGGGAGTCTCTAGGAGAGATCAATAGGACCAGAAAAGCTTTTGTCCAATTTCAGTCAGGTGTTGAAACACTAGCAGCCTTCAGACATGTTACCATCCATTAAATTTTGTGAGAATGGACAATTCAGCAGAGGAGTCAAAGCTGCATGCACAAGGAAGAAACACAAGGAATTTCCTTGTGCTGCTGAAATCTGCTACTGAGGCTGACATATGAGACAGCAGAGAATCCAAGTAGAATCCCACCAGCTTGAAAGAAATTTGTCATCTTTCATTCTGGTGCTGATAGAAGTAGTCAGTTTTGTCTTTGTCAAGGCAGATATTCTCTCAGCCCCAGGAGATGGGTTTTTCAGAAGCATCATTCACTCCCGTGATATTTGCATTAAAATGAATAGCACAGTTTTCAATGATTCTGTATGATCTTTGCCTATACAACGCCAGGCAGGCAAAACCAATAAGGCACACAGTCCTTTTCTTGGCACAAAACAATCTCAAAGAGGTGGCAAATCTCTCAAAATCTGCACACTTTTGCAAGGGAATCTGTTCTTCCTTTTCCCACTAGGACTTCCCTTCTCATCAAATACAGCCCCCAGATACCTCCATTACTCAGAGCGCTCCAATTTATTATGTTTGGTTTTTACTTTTAAAACAAAGTATCCCTCTGACAAAGCATGAAACAAAACCAAATTAAAAAAAAATACACAAGAAGCAAATTCATAAGAAGTAACAGTTAAATTAGCTTGTAAAGCCTGAGAAATGCCCAAATCTTGCAGCATCCTCCAACAAATATATGATCACTAACTCTCTTTTGTGTCATGTTTAAGCTGCATGTCTTCATGCCAGCTCAGGCTCTTCTCACCTCCAGTATAGTGTGGAAAGGCAAATGTACACACAAGCAAGCTGTGCAAACCTTGTCAGCATACGCATCAGTGCTCACAGCCCTCACAGGCACAAGGTGTCCTTTGTATCCTGTGCAACTTGCTTTCCAAAACCTCATCAGTTATCCTGTAAATCTGTCAACGGTGCTTGCTCCAGAACATGCCCCCATCTGTAGTCCCTTCTCTGTTAAACACACATTTTTGGATGAGTTCCTCTTATTCTAGAATGGGAATTGGCTTGAACAGAAAATTAAAATTTACTTACAGGTATTTTTTAGGTTCAAAAATAGCATGCAGGCACTTACCCATGTCCAACAATGAGGTTTTGTGGCCTGATATTATTGACCTGGAGTCACTGGTGTAGCACAGAAGAGTTATGAAATTTTTGGCAGTGGTGAAACGTTTACCAATTCTAGCCCAAGGGATTTCTAATGAAAAATTCATATCTAAGTGTATTTCTTCTTATTTTCTGTCTTTGCATTCTTTTAAAAGGCATGTTTTATGTCTGCTGTCAGTATCCCATATAATGTCTATCCGTTGGGTAGTCATTACCCTTGCATGTTCACTACCTTCTCCCATTGGGTTAATTTTCTTGTACCATGTATGACTGAATTTTTTCACTGTATATATGCATTAGTATAGCAGTCATCTTCAGGCTATTGAATTTCAACATTTGAATAATATTATTAATTTATAAGTCTTAATTAAAGTGATTGCTTTGTGTGCTGTCCTGGATGCTTGCTTACAGTCCCAGATGTTTTAAATATGAAATAAGACGGAGAGTCTCAATTTCCTTAAATTTCCAAATGTACAGACTGGGTGCTGGTCATGCTGACTTTGGCTTAGGGACCATATATCAGTTCAGTCTTACCTCCCTTTAACAAGAAAATGAGAAGTCTTTAAAGTGATTTAGACACAATCTTGAAATTTTTAGGACCTTTGAGGAGTTATACATTGACTAAGGGTGTCATGGGAAGGCTGGGAATCTAGGTTTCAATGGCTGTCTGAATGCAGCATGGAGACGGGTAGGAGACTGGTGTGTAATGAATATTTACATCAGGAAAACCAGGAAGGAGAGGGAAATGGGAGTTTTCCCAGGAATGACAGTCTACTCCTGTTGTCCTTTGAGGAGCAGGAGCTGGGATTAGGGATTGACAGCGCAAAACTTGCCTGTTCTGTGGGAAGTACTTAGGGAGGGATAGACTGTTTACAATGTTAAATTAAATTGTTCTCCAAAACCTTGCTCTGTCAGAAGTCTGTGTGGTGCTCAAAGATTTCCTCTTCTGCTTTAAGACATGGCCTGTTTTCCG
This sequence comes from Psophia crepitans, assembly GCA_013399095.1. Lineage (NCBI taxonomy): Eukaryota > Metazoa > Chordata > Aves > Gruiformes > Psophiidae > Psophia > Psophia crepitans. The sequence goes on along the minus strand of VWZZ01004287.1, from coordinate 842,860 downwards.
CTCATCTGAGGGCTCTCTGAAACAGATGGTGAGTTCCAGCATGCCATGTAAAATTAGAGAGGAAAACTGTCTCTAGAAAAGAATGTACAGAGAAGGGAGCAAGGTCTTTGTTAATGCTGTTGTCCTTTTTATTATAAATCTGCATAGGTTCCTAGGGTAAGAGACGGAGTTACATTGCTCTACCTGTCTAATGAGGCGGAGGGCTAAGGAGCCAACCAGTCTGACTCTGGGCTGTGAACTAAAAGCAACTCTATTTGCACATAAAGCACAGCGTTTGCTGCACGCTGCTGCTAGAGTTGGCCATTTTTGAGGTTTCACTAACAGACATAGTCTGGCATGCATGCAGGGTAACTGACTGTGCGCAGGACGGGGATATCGCCTGGGGAGCACAGCCAGGGCTCCAGGACAGGTCAGTATAGACGTAATATACACAATACATCTTCATGCAAGGACAAACTCTGCGATCTCACATTTGCATTTTAACGTCTGCACGTAACTAGGCTTTACTTCCTCAAAACCATCAGAACTTTATCCTCCATGCCACACAGCTCTTTGCTGTCCTCCCCAGTCTGCCAACAGTGCCTTGACTGGCTAAAGTAATATTTGCTGGCCATACAGCTGTTTTGCTGCCTGGGTCAATCGGAGTTCATGCCTTTTGCCATGGTCTAGCCAGGATGAAATGACCCTCTGTAGAGATGTGTTTTTCCCTCCTGTAAGAGCTATCCTTTTAGAGCAGATGGGAAAGGCACATACACCATAATATCTGCAGTGCTTTAAAGAAGCTGCGAGAGAGGGAAATTAGCATCAAGACTGAACGCAGGATTATAAACAACATATGGAGAATAAATCTCCATTAAGCAAGGTTGAGGAGGAGGAGGAAGCTAAGGGGGCAGCTAAGTCCAATAGCAGGAAAGATATAGCTCTAAATGCTCTCCAGGAAAGGCTCGTATAGGCTAATTAGCTACCTCACGAGCTCGCTAAAATGCAAGAGCTGGCACTTTCCTGTTGAGCATAACCATAGAAATGTATTTTCCTGCCTCATCTCATGACTTAATACTGCAAGTTTGGTTTTACCTCAGGCTATATTCTCCTCCTCTCAGCCTTAAACCTAGTTGGGGGACAAGGGTGCCTAAATAATCTTCATGCACCAGGCATGATTCTCCACTGAAAATGGAATGGTAAGTTCAGTGAACCAGCCAGTGCCACGAGATCCCCAGGGTGTGGGTGGGAGAGGCAGTAAAGGTACCAAATTGTGCCAGGTATGTCTTGTAGCTTTTATTACCTTGAGCCTTTTTGGCAAGTGGCAAGCTGGTGTGAGAAGGAATTCAGGTAGCCACCATAAACTCATTACAGAGGGTAAACCAGACTTGCTAGCATGGAGAAACACCTTCTCTCCCGCATATCCCTGCTGCATAGAGAAAAGCAATTAGCACAGGGAATTTGTCTTAACGCAGTTTTACGTTTTCGTGTCCAATTTTGTCCAGGGAGGAGATGCCTGGGGATTTCCAATACATCTGTTCTAACAGGGAGGGCAGAGGGAAATTACTTTAATTAAAGTAACAGTAGTACACTTTGAACCTTTACAATCTGATCAAACTCGAACAGAAGGAGAGAAGCGGGGGGAACCACAATGGAAAGGATTTATAAAATATAAAACATAAAGCAGAGAGGAGAGAACGTAACAAATGGCAGACCAGGTGCATCTTTCCTAAGTGGTGCTGAATTTAGCCCAAATCCCTCATGCTTTTTTTCCCCTTGGCCATCTGAACAGATGTCTGTAGCCTTCAGATAAATTATAAAATATGGAGGGAAGAATTCTGCTCAGTGCTGTTGCCTTGCAAAAAAGTCCCAGCTGCTGATTTTTACTGTGTTTACTTTTACTGCTCAGAAACTAGAGGGAAAGAAGATGGTGAGCAGCTGGGATTTGTAGGGGACAGAGGGCTCTTCCCTCAACAAATTTGCTCTCCTCTCACCTCCCCATTAACCTCTAAGTGAGCTCTCAGTTTTGCTTCCCTTCATGTTGTTTTTTCTGTAGGTGGCAGGGAAAAAAATAAATGCTCCTCTTATAAGTGTCTCCATTTTCCTACTCCCCATGTTTACCATCCTGGAATGAGAGTTAGACCATAACTCACTAAAACACTTGCAGACAGACTGAATTTCATGCAACACCCTTGGCTGATGTCTTCTCTAGTCTGCGTTTAGATGATTTCCTTCTCAGCACTTTCATTTAAGCCCCTTAAACCTCTCTTCAGTGGGACCTGCCTTTTCCAAAGACTAGGCACGGAGATTTATTTGGAAGCTCGGATTCCAAGGGCCATAATCACAGAGCCGACCAATACCTTTAGGTATCTAAATCCCTTTGTAAAGCTGAACTTCAGTGAGTCTCTTTATTTCCTCTCTGTCCCTGCTTCCTCATGCAATTGCTAACTTCACAGTTTATGGCTGAAGGGATAAAGCCTTCAGGTCAAAGAGGAGTACGTGACGATACAGCGTCACCAAGACAGGGAACATAGGATTTACTGTCTGCAGGATGAGGGCGTCCTGAACTAGGGCTTTGCAGAGCACCCAAGCACCTTTAAATGACTGGGGGGAAGGGGAGAGGAAAGAAAGACCCTCACATTCTGCAAGCGTAGTTCTTCTCAGGCATGGACTTAAAGGTGTTTTGTGCCCGGGGTAAATTGCTACACCTTAACTGATATACACAGTTTCCTAACCCAATTAACACATCTGCCTAAAAGCAAAACTTTCCTGCATCACATCCCTCTTCACATCATTGCAACTGCCTTGCAAGCTATGCAATGACATGTTGGTCTCTTGCAACCTCGCAACAGGGGAGACAATATCTGCACCTCTCACTTACTGCAGATTAGCAGGAGTTTTCTTTTTAGGATTTGAGAGCCACATGTCATGGCAATGCATGCTGAAGCCCTTCCTGCGTGTATTTCTGGAAGCTCTTGTTTCAGTCACTAGTAACCAAAATGGCATCTCTTCCACACACACTCCACAGACTACACGTTTTTGAGTTCTGGTTTACAAGAAGATATAACAATTCTCTCACTCAGCCTGGTATCTGTGTCTGGAAGGCCATCTGGCAAGCAGGTTGCAAGAAGAAAGAATCTTTTCTATATTACTACTTTCCCTAATTTTTCAAATTAGGCTTCTTCCCTCCCCCATCCCACTGCCTTGTCAAGAGCACAAAACAGATGAAAAACTAATCTTGAGCTCTTCACAATGCTCATCTCAAATGAGCTCTGGTCTATCCATTTCTGCAGTGAAGGATTCATTAAACAGAGAATGTAAAGGGGAGAACATAATAATGAAGCTTTAATTGTCAAACTCTTTACCTTGTTGCTGTCCTGCACCCTAACGAAAACCAACACAGGTAGCTTCTATTAGAAATGTTAATTATTTTGTAGATAATTAGATGCAATTTGTTCTAAAAGCACCTGACCTCACTTAATAGTGGCAAGTAGGGGCAGTGGGAGGGAGTGGGGAAAAGAAACAAACCTTTTTAAAATGTTGAGAGATGCAAAAAGCAGCAACAGGACAAAAATAAACCCACAGATCATCAGATTTGCTAATGGCAGTAGTATAGAAAGTAAAAAGGCTGCAGAAGAGACAGTGTTCTAGAAAATTATGCATGTCCTAAATTTCAAGTTTATGTAGCAAGTTAAATGAGACTGCATTTTGGTCTTGTTTCCTATTAGAAGTTTCCTCTTCCACTCCCCAATACGGTTTGAACACAGGGCTGAATTTTATCCCAGTCTGATGGAGGTGCCAACCAGTTTCACTTAAATAGGTTGATCTCTACCCAAGGGCATCTCCCTTAGAGTCTGAGGCAGAGACCCTTTTGTGTCCTGTGAGCCAAAACCTCAGGCAATCCACATGGGGATGAGTCTTCATGGGACACCTGGCAGAAAGCTCCAGGCAGACTTTGTACCTCCTTAAAGACCAAAGTCAGCAGCCAAGGAAAGGTACTATTACAGACATGATGCTTTACTTGCACCAGAGGTCCCCAAACAACTCATTCTCTTTGCTCACAGTAACTATCAGCAAGGAAAGAAGCACCAGTCCTCCTCCCTCTGCTCTGTGAAGCACAGTGTTACCAGGAGGTCTCGGTGGGGCCTCGAAGGCCATGCTCCCACACGTGGGTGCTGTGCTGCTGCTGGGGCAGGGGACAGGAGAGAGTTCACAAGGCAGCAGGTGGGAAGCACATCCTCTGTGCTGCTCCCCAGGCATGCCCCAGCTCCGTGACTCTGCTTTTATTGTGGAAACTCCTCTTCCATACATCTTCTCCCTTCCATACTTGGATGTAACTTTATAAGGACAGCTCTACAGCTTCCCTCTCAAGCTTCCCACCCTTCAAAGGAAGACAAAAGAGGCTACAAATTTTTAGAGTATCTGGTAAGAGGCTATCTCCCAGGGGGAATAGAATTATCAGTGCTATCTCTTATAGGGAGATCAACAAGCTACTCTGTATATATTTTAGACAATGCCTTTATGGCCTTTTAAATCAACATGCTCTCAGATCTCTCTCAGCATCACCTACGGCACAAATTCTTTTTCTCCAGTTTTCTGTAAGCTGCCATAATTAGATGGATTAGGGGAGTAAACAATCTATCATTTACCTTCTTGAATGTAGTAGATGAAAGACTGCTATACAGCATCACATCCCATTAAAAGACTGCTTCACTGAACACAAGCTATTTCACAGTGACGGAGGTCTTAATAACCATGCCTAAAGGGAAGTTATTATTGGAAAGAAATATCAGGCATATAAGCCATGGCAAATGCATGGACGATGTTAGGGCTGGAAACTCACATCATAAGGTTGTGATCCAGACCAGCAGGCAGCAGAGCAAATATGCTATGGACTGCTGTGCATAATCTTAGAGTTCAGCATGTGTACCCTGTGTACACCCCCGACTTGTGTCCTGCGGACATGCAGAAAAGAACTGAATTTCATTTCTGTGCGTAGTGCCTTTTGCCAGGCGCCCTTTCCTATTCATTGGTTTTAACCCACTGCATGCCACCGCCAGTGTCTCTCTGCAATACACAGCATCACCTTGCAATCCTTTCAGTTCCATGTGCACAGAGGTTTTTACCAACCCTACCGCCCACTTTAATTTCTTAGTGCTTTTTTGCTTTTTGCTTTTTTTTTTTTTAATTTTATTTTTGACCATCAGTGTGAAGCTCAGTTCAGTAGCACAGCCATGCAAAATTATCTAACCACTCCTGTGATGTGGTTGACAGACGAGGCATTCTTTAGAGAGGTGATTTGAGCTGATTGAGTTATATCAAGAGAGGCTGCAAAGATAGCCCTAAACAAATATGCAAATTCTCTCTGATGTTATTCATAGGATCCTCCTGTTCAAGTACTTGATATTTTTACTACCTTATTCACAGAAATACCAAATGTTTTCTGAACGTGAGTGTGGAAGATTACCTTTTGCCTCCAACAGCCCCCCAGCAAAATATTTTGTTGCTTCTTGTTTGCAAATACTGATTTGTGGAACTTAAACTTTGAGGAAAGGTATTTTACTTCTGTCAAGACTTAAATCCAGGATTAAAGCTATATTCAGCAGGGGGGTGAGACTATGCAAACACAGAGCAGCCCAATAATCCCATTAGCTGGGTATTCATCTGGGATGTAACGCAGCTTCAAAATTCTGGTGAACCAAGCTGGACAGGGACCTCTACAAGAAGTGAAGGCTTTGGGTAATATAAGATGTGAATCCCTCTTTCTTCTTCTTAACGCCTTGTTTCTTGCTCACATAGAAAAAAATAAATTAAACAGAGGGTAAAAATTATCTATCACTCTTTGAAGATTACCTACCTTAAGATCCAAAGGGTGAAATGCTTTCTCTGCTCTTTCAGCCTTTTTAAAAACCTAGAGACTCAGAAGGCCACACAGCTTTATACAATCTTTTCCTCCATTGCAAACAGTAGGTGCAGAGCCTTGAGTTCCCTATCTTTGTACTAGGTTCTGTAGAAAAACAGTATCAGTTTCTTGTCCCAAAGAGTTCAATATATTTTGGGGATACTCTGAATCAGCTGTCATAGCCACCAAATTGCAAATATCACAAAACCTGAGACCCAGCCCTAAACAGGTAAAATGGAGCTGGGTACTGCCCCAATTTGACAAGGAGACTGAAACATAATGCTGCTCTCAGCACGTTTCTTGCCCAGTACTGATAACCATGGTCACCCAATGTTGTACACACTCCTTTTCAATGAAGCATTTAGACACAAATATCTTGGTGATGTTCATCTGCTATTAATGAATAACAAGTGCAGCTCTAGAAAAAGGACGACTTTTTCCAAAAAGGCTACGTTCACTTCTTTTGTCAGGTGAATCGTTTATCCATGTGAGCTATAAGCTGTGAAAGAAGGTATCTGTACAGTAGATCTAGACATCCTAAAAATGCAGTATGATGCAGCAACATCTACATGTCTTAGTGTTAGAACAAAGCAATGGAGTGTCTGGAATATATATTGTCTCCTAGTAGTTATAAAAAAAGTGCTGGAATTTGTGATGAAGTATTTCTAGAAAAACAAGACTTTCCAGAAGGCACCCAAAATTCTGGGCAGCATGAGGTTACAGCCTTCCTAGAAATGGCATCTCTATCTGGGTCAATGTTGCCTCTAGATCCATTTCTTCTGATTCAGAAGTATGCCTTGAGTTTTCTAAGTCTGGTCAGACAAAAAAAAAGCCAAACCACCGCAAAATTCACAAATGCTGTTCCCCTAGATGAGGTAGGGAAAGTTAACATTTAGATATGATGTGCACAAACATGCATGCCTGCTGTTTGAGAATTGGAGTGTGACATGTCATGTGGCACGTTCATTGCATCCTGCACATAGGTGGGTATAAGCGTGGAAAGTTCTTCATCTGAGAGGGAAGAAATGGAGTGAAAGGTGGAGCTGAGACGGAAGGTTAGGAGCACTTTTCTCTATCCTACTATTTTCAGCACTGCTGCTGCTAATTTGTGTTTAGATATGAGCAGCTGTTGTCTCTGTGCCTTTTACATCCTCGCGGAAGTCAATCACAAAATGGCATATCCTCCGGCTCTCCCCAGGTCTGGCTGCTGCTTGAAGACATTGTGTCAGCCTAAACATTGTATTTCCTGGTGTTCATTATTCTAATGGAAATGCTCAGCAGTAATTTCATATGCTTTCTGTTGGCCAGTTTTGCTTTGACTCATCTAGTTTTGAATATTGCTGGGTTTTACAGGGATGGTTTTAGTCAGTATTTCAAATTAATAAAACGTTTCCTTTAAAACCCAAGCATATTTGAGCTTCATCAGGCCAAAATAAACACACAATAACTTGTGAATTGCTGACATGATGGACGAAGAAGCAATCTTAAGCCACACGGATACTGTACCAGAGTGAGGCCGTATACCAGCTGAGGCAGAGATAACACCAGTAGAAGGAAAGAAAAGCGACTTGGCAGCACACCAGATGTGATGAAACCTCAGTGGGAAGAGATCTTGCAGAGCCTCTGTCACATTTAGTTTGAGGCTAGAGGAGATAGGAAGCTCCCAGCGTCTTTGCAAGCTAGGTTTTACAGAGAGCAGCATGCAGCAGGGGAGGAAGGCTGCAAGTGGAGCACAACGCACCAAAGCAGCAGTGAGATGCCAGGGTCTCCAAAGATGCTGCAGCAGAAGGAACTAGTTAGAGCTGGAGCACTGGCCCTGTTGATCAATCAGAGCTTGCCGTGTTCAGGAAGGTGCAAAAGGGAAGCTAGAGAACCCCTCCAACATCACAGTCCTCCTCATCCCACCTCTTCCTTTAGATCACCCTTTATTTTTAGCTGCCATAACTCTACTACCATTACTTAGCTGCCACTTCTCATCCCAAAGGACCAGGCATTCAATTTGACTCCAGTCAGAGTCCCTTTTCCCGAAACATACTGGCAATGCTTTCAGTTCACAAAACAGTTTCTTGTACTTCTCGGCATGGAGCCTGCCAACACTGCTTTGTAATAAACAGCGTCCATCTTCCCTGGAAGCGTTGAGATATCAAAAGAGGATTTAGCCTTCTGTAGTATTTGTTATTTACCTGAGGTTTTTTTCCAAAGCACTTTTAAGACACAGAGTAGTCACAGGGTTACTGTGCTAGCCAACTCAGTTGCCTGTAAGCAATATCTCTTCTGGAGCTTTTAGCACTTGTTTAATGAAGGGGAGAGGTGCAGGCCAGAGTATTTATCCTGTTTTCTTGGAAGGTAAACTCCTGTCTCAGGCTTCAGGCAGGTCTGCTAGAAGGAAAAGTGACCTCAGGCTGGAGGACTAAAAGACACGTCCCAGAGCACTGCCTCCAGCCTGTTCATGCAATATCAATACAGAGTATAAATGCAAGTTAAGACCTTGTGTTTCAGGTGGCAATTTGTGTCATTTGAGATTAATCCTATAAATCACAAGGGCTTTGTGTTGATGCCATTGCATGGGACTTAGGCTTTCGGTTTGGTTTTAAAACCTAGGTCCTGAAGAAACCCTGCACGGAAATCTTTATCCCATGCAGGACAGTTACTTCTGAGGAGTTTGTTATAGCCCAGGTGAAGTTTCTTCTCCATCCTTGTTCCTAAACTAAGAAAAGAGCAAACGGATGGGAAGGATTAAAGAATACTTGTGACATTTCCTTCTAAGCTGTGCACTTGTCTTCTGCTACTCAGTGGATCTCTCTCAGGGTTTCAGTGTTTCCTTTTTTTTTTTAAATATCTTGGCTGTAAATGATATTAAAAAGTAAACCTTAAACATGCATACAGTGTGAAACAGAGCCATGAATCACTGTTCCCCCTACATGATGTCTCTCCATCTGCAGTCATGCCAGTTTCTGTGGTTTCACACAGGCACAGCCCCTTTGTCCCACTTACCACCATCTGCACACTAAACCAGCCTGTTTGCAAAAAGCAAGGGTAATTGTGGGGTTAGATGCAGACTGAACATATATTGCTTGGATAGCAGAACATATACTGCTTTCCCAGGGAAGCCTTTCTGTGAAAATCAGGTGTCCAGAATAAAAGCAGACAGATTAGTCCAATGCAACCCAGTAGGAGCAGAGCTGTTGGCTCAGGGAACACAGGAGAGCACTCCTTCTGGTCCCTGGCACAAGAAGCAGTGTCTGGAGATTCCCTTAAAGTGCTGGACACATCAAAGAGAGGGTTTGCAGAGAGCAGGTGATTTGGCCTTACCTCTCTAGAGTCATCTACACAGAGGAGATTATTTAGGATATGAATCCACCAATTTTAGGGCGACATGACACCTATTATGATGTATGAAATGTCTTTAATGCCACCTGAATCAAGGCCGATGTGTTTACCCAAAAACTGGAGCCTCATGTGGGAGTTAAACCTAGGTTCAGGCTCCAGCCTGACCATAGCACTGAGAGGACTGTTTGCAAGTATCCTAGTCCTAGTTCATGGTAGGGAACCTCTTCTCTGACAGAAAGTTAGGAGTAGTGGTGCAGTGGCTTCAGGGAACTGCTAAGGAAAGAGAGGAGTGTATCCCTCCACCAGCCAAGGAGACACTTCAGGTCTGGGTATGTGGCAGTTTTTTGTGCTTTTGCTTGAGAGCGCTGCTGGCTTGAAGCAGCACAGAAGGGTCCCCTGGAAACCCAGCACTGTTTTCTGTGCTAGCTCTGCATAGTAGATCTGTTTTGAAAAACCTCTACTGTTCTTTAATCTCTTCTAGTATAATGAACTTTAAAAGGCAGAGGAACCCCTTCCCTCCACAGAATCCCTCAACTCCCATCCTCACAAATCTGATTTTCTTTCCTACCTCAGGTCATAGATTGACAACCAAACTACTCCAACAATTCTCCTGAGAAACACAGGGGCTTGTCCTAATGGAAGTGCTTGCAGGACTCTGTGCTATCATCTGCAAACATGTGTGTGCATGTATGTGTGCAAGGGCGGGGAGCAAGGGAGGGGTGTCTGTTCTCTGTGAGCTTTGTAGACAGTCCTGGAGAGGCTCTGATGTTTGCCTTGCTTCTCCTCATGGAGAGCAAAGTGATGACAGGAAGTGTTCCTCTAAAATAAGGTGCAGGAAGCCATGCAGGAAGAAGGGAAACAGTGTCATTCCCCTGCGTTGTGTGCATGTGTGTGTTGTTTTCCCCCTTCCATTTAATTTCTTAAAAAACGGGCAGGAATTTGAGAGAGGAAGGAGGATGTGGCTTATTTTTCTACCCCTCCCCTTTCTGCACTGTGAATTCTTAAACAGGCCCAGGAGAGTAAATTGCTTTTGCAAGTTTTATCAACAAGAAGGTAGCCCAGCAGAGTTACAGTTCAGTGCTCAAAGATTGCCTTCATGTTTAGCAAGAAGCTTTCAGGCCAGAAAATAAATATATATTTATTGGAAGGGGTGGCTCCCCCCTCCTGATGTTACAGAATTTGCATTTTTTGGATGTAACCCGTTTCCCTGATGCAGTTCTAAGTTTGTAGTCTAGTCTCAAGGAAATTGCCTTCTGTATTCAGGGTTATAACAAGACCTATCCCAACCAGGACACAGGAGAGACGTGCTGGACCATGGAGACAGCTCCACTTAGTACAAACTTTCATAAGGCATTATCCAGAAATGACAATTTGCACTTTTCAGAAATGCAATGTGTCATTGAAAAGAATAATTTTTTAAGCCTGCTTTGTGCCATAAATTTTCACACTTCACTAACATCAGATGCTGTTTCACAATTCCTGATTTTTAATTAATAGCAAAAATGAAAGATGGAGAAGACTGAAAAGAGGACAGTATGTCCACATATATGTCCACGTGCTAGTTTCTGACAGAGAAAAATAGAGAAAAGCAATGCCAACAGACAATATTAGGTAAAAAGCATTTAAAAGAATCATTTCCTTGAAAAAAAATTGCATTTGCAACATTAGTTTTTGTCTATTCCACTCAAATTCACTAGGTTTTGAACTACATTGTCCTTTCAGAAGAACTGACCCTCTTCTCAGAAAACTGAAGAGACAGGATGAATCTTCTCTGGTGTTGGTTTCAAAGACAAGCCTTGGGAAAAATTTTAGCCTTCCTGTGATAAAGCCCCATTTAGGGTATACAGCATGGCAACTTCTGGTTCCTTCTTCTCTGTGAAATTGGGTTGCCTCACCACTAAAAGGGTAGAAAAGAACTGAAGAAGTCCACAGCAAAATGTAGCTTGCCGGCTCTTCAAAAAAAGAGCTTTCTTTACACAAAGGAAACCTTGATATTTTTTGGAGAAGCAGGTGTGCTGTGTTACCAGTCACTCGTCTTTTCCCACAGTCTTTGTGGAGCCATGTGCTCAACACCCTGGTGAGATGGCAGTGCCAGAGGAAGGCGTGGTGGAGGTCAGTTTACTGCTCTGTGGCACCTTTGGCTGTGCAGTCTGTGGCAGAATCCTCTTACTTACAGCAGCCCATCCCTTGGAGGCAACTAATGGACAACAATGGGATCTGATTTGCAATAGTGTCCCAGGATAGTTAATACCAACAAAGTTTTCCCCATCTGCTCCTAAAGCCATAAATTTGGAATTAGACAGCTAAGCTCAGAGTCCTCCAAGCTGCTGGTTTATGCTGCTGGCATATTCAGGTTGACATTAATATGCCAGTTTTAATTTTCATAAAATCATAGAATCGTAGAATTGTTTTGGTTGGAAAAGACCTTTAAGATCATCAAGTCCAACTATGAATGGAGCACTACCAAGGCCATCACTAAACCATGTCCCTAAGCATCACATCTACATGTCTTTTAAATACCTCCAGGGATGGTGATTCAGTCACTTCCCTGGGAAGCCTGTTCCAATGACTGACAACCCTTTTCGGTAAAGACATTTTTCCTAATATGCAACCTAAATCTCCCCTGATGCAACTTGAGGCTATTTCCCCTCATCCTACCACTTGTAACTTGGGAGAAGAGACAGACACCCACCTGGCTACAACCTCCTTTCAGGTAGTTGTAGAGAGCATTAAGGTCTTCCCTCAGCCTCCTCTTCTCCAGACTAAACCACCATAGTTCCCTCAGCCGCTCCTCCCAAGACTTGTGCTCTAGACCATTCACCAGCTTTGTTGTCCTTTTCTGGACATGCTCTAACACCTCAATGTCCTTCTTGCAGTGAGGGGCCCAACACTGAACACAGCACTCAAGGTGTGGCCTCACCAGTGCCAAGTACAGGGGGGAAAATCGCTTCCCTACTGCTGCTGGCCACACTATTCATGATATAAGCCAGGATACCTTTGGCCACCTGGGCACACTGCCGGCTCACATTCAGCCATCTGTCGATGAATACCCCCAGATCCTTTTCCACCAGGCAGCTTTCCAGCCACTCTTCCCCAAGCCTGTAGCATTGCCTGGGGTTTTGAGACCCAAGGGCAGGACCTGGCACTGAGCCTTGTGAATTTCAACAAGGTGTTTATCCTAGTCACACAGGGAAAACGAATTCTGGAGCTCTTTGATTCCAGGAACAAGGAGCATAAGCACAAATCTGTCATCTCTAATCCAAATCTCATCAAATTAATAGCAATGACCCCTTTCAGTATGGGTGAAGGCCATTTTTCCTGTGCCTTAGTCCAGCCTTAGTTATATCATAGATCCATCAGAAGACCTATCATTTTTGTCACTGACTACTTACACCAGTGCACTAATATTGCTATATAATTGCTTAAAATAATAATTAGAACTCAATGAATAATGAATAAGCTGAATAATTTATTCAGATATATTGTAAAACTTACTTGATGAATATATTTAATAACTCACTCTGTCCTATAACTTTGTGAACAATATTTTTTAAACTAGATGAGTAATTTGTTTTTAAAAAATTGTAGCATTTGTCAAATAAATTATCCATTTAATATTATTTAAGCAACTCTAATAATATTAAGTTACCAGCAAGGGCATTTGTAAATAGCCACTGGAGGCCTAAATAAGCATGTCTGAGTTTTCTGGGAAGACTTTTTGCTTATTTCTAATAAAATACTTATTGTGACGAAATATGATCTTCCTACCTCAAGAACTCATTTTTACTTTTTAGCGGAGTAAAAGAAGACGGAAGTAGGAGCAGAAGGGAATAAGAATGTCCACCCTTAATTCCTGAAACCATAGCAACATGCTCATTTTCAGATAGGATGAAAGCTGTCACACATGAAGTGGTACAGGAGGACAGAAGTTTAACTATGCCCATGTTCCTGTTCCCCCATCTCCAGTGTGAAACAAGGACAGAGAAGCACTGAACTCTGAGCTCAGCTTTGTGACCTTCACTGTAGAAGTGATCCTGCAGGAGGGGTTTGTGCCAGGGGCTAGCAGGTTTGCAGTGTGTAATTGCAGGGTTAGTAGCAATTTAAATCAAGATAGCTTTCCTCAGGTGGGATCCAAAGAAGGAGAACCCCAGAAGTTTCACATAAGCAACCCTTCCACCCAAGGGTACATCCACAGTAAGAGTAAACGGACTCACATTAAGACCAAGAAAGCAGCAATTGTTCCCTGATAATCACCAAAGGTCATGGGTGAGAGTTTTTCTTTTCTATTGATCTAGCATAACTTTCTGCCCACCCTGGATGCCTTTGTTCAGCTCTGATAGATGCTTAGACCCAGGACTGAGCTTCCCCAAGGAGCCATGCAGTGTACTTGGTAGCAATCCAGCTTTTGATCCTGAAGATAATATTTATTGTTCAGGGAGAAAGAGCTCATATTTTTTCAACTCCTACCTGGACTGACCTAGTTGGGTTTAGCCTTGAAGAAGAATAATGTAGCAAAGTGCCCTTAAAGATTAAAATTTATTTTACTTTTTACAGCTTTGCTGTAAAGCCTTGGGCTGAAGTACAATTTGCAGTTATAATTATAGTGTATTAAACACACAGTTCTTACTTGTAGCTTTCACTATTCTGGCTCAGCTACCTCTGGACGTGTGACCTTAGCGTTTTATTCAAGTGTTCTCTCCATAATAATCTCATTAAAAAATGTATCATCTAAAGATGAAGCTCATATTCCTTCTTTTCTCAATTACCTGCAAAGCCTTTTGTCCCTATAAACTCAAGGGGCCAAGTACACAGCCTCTCCTAGGACTGTCAGGCACTGCTGTGTGAAACGACAGTATTCACAGGTTGTTCTTGCTCCTTCTGAACCTGCTTTTCAGCATCCTTCAAGACAGGTTCTATTTACATTGGTCACCCACTTGTGAACCACTAGCATAAGACTTTAACCTTAGGAGCAGTTATCTGAAGGCAGGCATAGGGTGGCTTTTATAAGCTTTGAAAGCTGTGTGAAGCTAAGTGTCTCAAGGCACATGGGTCAGTACTGCACATGAAGGTGTAAGGCTGGAGGACTGGAGCACTCTTGAGATTTGCCTACATTTTCTTACCTACAGAGCAAATTGCCGTGTTCCCGTCTATATTACCAACCAAGGAGTTTGGGTTCTAGTGTGAGCTCAAGCCTTGAGTTAGATGAAGACTTAACAGGCAGCTGGTCAGTTGCCTGAACTGAAGATCATATTTTATCTAACATACTCTGTGTAAGCACTGGAAACCTCTTTATATATCCCCACATATAGAAGGATCGTCTCTCCAGCAGTTGGGGTTGCATGCATTCAGCCTAGTTGAGTAATTGAGAACAACTTGGAGAAGGAACAAGTTCTGTATCAGGCTCAGTTGGATATTTCATACAGAAAGACAAAGTACAAAGATGGAAGAGGCATATGATGCGTTAATAGCAAGATCTGTGCTGGATTTATAGATATTTCCAGAGGGCTGAACAAGCACTTAAAGATGGAAGAATGTGGAACAGCCATGACTCATGTTTTGGGAAAGATTAACAATCTTGTAGCCAAGTCCCTATAGCACAGAAGGAAAGTCCACACACAATACTTCAGCCATGGACCCTGGAGCCCTTCTCTCCTTCTGCAGGACACCAAGGCAATCTCATCGGCTTAAGTTGCTGCAGTTGTAACCAGCGGTGGGAGAATGGCTTTCCCCAGCATGTTTTCCTCTATCTGTAAAATGATGGGTTTTAGCACGGATTCCAGTGAGAGCTACCTTGTCAGAGTCACTGCTTTAGAACAGGCAGACCCTGGCCTCTTCATCTCTAGTTTTTGTAAGCTCACCACTCCAGCTCCCTTGCCTTAAGCCATTGCAAATGCTCTTGCAGTTATCACTCATATTTCCAATGACTTTAAAAGGTTTAGTTCAGCTGCAACTGCATTTCTCATTTGTGTGCATGCCCTGTATACCCCACCTGCTACTTGAGCACAAGAGGCTATATTAGGTTTGCATGACAATGTTTTGGTAGCAGAGGAGCTACAGCAGTGGCTTCTGTGTGAAGCTGCCAGAAGCTTCCCCCATGTCGGACAGAGTCAATGCCAGCCAGCTCCAAGATGGACCCACCGCTGGCCAAGGCTGAGTCCATCAGTGACAGTGGTAGCACCTCTGGGATAACAGAGCTAAGAAGGGGAAAAAGTTACTGCACAGCAGCCACTGCAGCCAGAGAGAGTGAGAGGAACATCTCTGCAAGCACCAAGGTCAATGAAGAAGGAGAGGAAGGAGGTGCTTCAGGCACCAGAGCAGAGATTCCCCTGCAGGCCCTGGAGAGGACCGTAGTGAGGCAAGCTGTCCACTTGCAGCCCATGGAGGATGATGGTGGAGCAGATATCCACCTGCAGCCCGTGGAGGACCTCAGGCCAGAGCACGTGGATGCTCAAAGGAGGCTGTGACCCGATGGGAAGCCCACGCTGGAGCACCCTCCTGGCAGGACTTAGGACCCTGCAGGGGACCCATGCTGGAACAGTCTGGTCCTCAGGGTCTGCACCCCATGGAAGGGACTCACACTGGAGGAGTTCGTGAAGAACTGCAGCCTGTGGGAAGGACTCATGTTGGAGAAGTTGATGGAGGACTGTCTCCCATGAGAGGGACCCCACGTCGGAGCAAGGGAAGAGTGTGAGGAGTCCTCCCCCTGAGGAGGAAGGAGTGGCAGAGAAAACATGTGATGAACAGACTACAACCCCCATTCCCCCTGTCCTGCTGGGAGGAGGAGGAGGAGATAGAGAAATTGAGAGTAAAGTTGAGTCCAGGAAGAAGGGAGGGGTGGGGGGAAGGTGTTTTAATATTTAGGTTTATGTCTCATTATCCTACTCTGATTTGATTGGTAACAAATTAAATTAATTTCCCCAAGTCAAGTCTGTTTGGCCTGTGACGGTACCTGGTGAGTGATCTCTCGCCGTCCTTATCTCCACCCACAAGCCATTCGTTATATTTTCTCTCCCCCGTGCAGTTGAGGAGGGGAGTGATAGAGCAGCTTCAGTGGGCACCTGCCCTCCAGCCAGAGTCAACCCACCACAGAGGCATACAGCCACTTCATTGCAGGAAGCAGAAAAGCATCCAGACTTCTGTTTGTGTGCACATGTGTGTCTGCAACCGTGTGTGCATGCACGTGCAAGGGCCCATTTCTCTGTGGAAACTTTATTGGACTCTCAATGCCCCACAAACAAGTATATCCAATGGATTTGTTTACTAGACTTGGTCACTGAATATTTAGTATTAGAAAAGTCCATTTCAAGCTGTGCACTTGCAGAACCATATGAACCGTGTAGGCATCTGCTATCTTGCCTCAATTTGTACTGCATTGGGAAGCTCTGTAATGCAAACGAATATTAAACCAACTAGTGTAATGTGGGCCTTAACCTTTAATTGGCAACCTGAAATGCGTTCAGCTCAGCTTCGCTGGACTTTCAGGGATTCAGCCTATGAACTCAGCCAGTGCAACATATCAGCTCCTCCTACAACGTTGCTTGAATGTTATTTCACCATGTAATTCCTCACAAGCTAGCTCCCAGGTAGGCTGTCCAGTTTGCTGCATATATAGACACATTTGGGAACTTTACTAAATCATTTAAGTTGTCTGCATTTATGATATAAAATCATGGCAGCTAGGCATATAAAATGTTTTTGTTTCAAGCAGTTCTGCAATAATTAATGTTAATTCTATTGTAATGGTTGTATTACTGGACTTCTTCATGATTTCACTGAACACCTGATACCCAGGTTGTAAAGCTTGCATTATAATGTGCAGTACTTATTTGCTTCCTACAGTACATAATCACAGTGTCAATAAATGGCCAGGATTTCTCCATGCTTCCTGTTTAACAAATCCACATTATGCATTTTCACCACTGCCTCTTCTCTAGGTTGCAGAGTCCTAGTATATTTTGTATAGCTCATAGGGAAAGCTATTAAATTCCTTTGATTATTTTGCTGACTTTTGTGGCACCTTCTCCGATTCTGCTATGTTCTTTCTGAGACCAAGTGATCAGACTGCACCCAGCCTCCAAGGTGCAGGTGGCGCTTTGGATTTTCTAGTGCCATAAGGATATTTCCTGTTGTAATTGCTAACCCATCCTCAAAATTCCTAACGTCTTGATTGCTTTTGGCTACTGCTGTACCCTGAACTGACATTTTTGTAGTGCTATCTATTATTACCTGAAGATCTCATTCCTGATGATAATAGACAGCTCAGAACCCATCATTATATATGTAAAATTAGGATCTTTTTCCCAGTATGCATTGCTTCAAATGCATGCTTTATGCCCAATTGCTTGCTGTAGTGAGAGGTTTTTACAGTGATTCACAGTCATGTCTTTTGTTACTTAGAATAATTTAGCATTAGCAAACATCTCACAATTAATTATATTTTTCTAGATGATTTATGCACTCATGAACATCACTGTTCTGAACACAGATCTGTATGAAGCTCCACTGACAACTACCTTCCCTACAAAAATATATTTGCTCTCACTGTCTCTTTCCTGTCTTATGCCTAGTTACATGTACACATGAGGCCATTTGCTCTTATCCCATGACAGATTAGGGTTCTTGTCATTGAGGACCTTAGAATGCCTTTTGGAAGTGTACTTGGACTATAGCCACCAGACACCAACTACCTCCACATATCAATATGGAAAGATGAACCTCTAAGAGAAAAACTCTGTTGTGGAAACTTCCCCAAGTTCTTCATGTTTAGTGCAGTCAGGCAGATTTAAGTTTTTTCTGCTACAATTTTGTTGTCTTTGAAGCCTCCTGCTCCTTGATCTTTCCTCAGTCTTACAGATGCTGTAGAGGTCCCCTAGCCCCTAAGATGTAGCAACATGGTTTATAATTAGTGTCTCTGCGTTTTTGCAAGTCGAAGCACAATTCATTTTTTTGGCCTTCCTTTCTGAATTTCAGCATTCTCAGCCTATTGTTCCTTTAGGGTTTGGTTTGGTGGGGTTTTGGTGTTTTTGGGGGTTTTTTTGTTTGTTTGTTTGTTTTGGTTTTTTTTGTTTTTTTGTTTTAGTAAGACACAGATTTGTGTTTTTAAAGAACACTTCCTTTTTTCTAAGAAAGCTCCCTCACACTTCTGTTAAGCGAGGCCTGTTATCTTTCAGTCTTTCTCAAATATTTATTGATAAGTAGTATGCATTTGCTCTGATCATCCAGCAGAGATTCTTTGAACAGCCTCAGTGCTGTCCAAAAAAAAAAGAAAAAAAAGATTTTTGTACTTTAACTACTCACTTTAGCTTCTTTTAACCAGATCTCTTCATTTTTGTGTAGTTTGGCTTTTTTAACATTCGTCTTTACAGTGCTGGGCCTCTTGACTCTTGCAGGAGGAATAGAGATGTTGGACTTAAATACAGTACTGTCACTGTTCCCAATAGCTCTGTGATAGTCACCAAGTCCTGCACATTGGTCAGGACTTCTTCTCTTCTCATTTCCGTCTAGTACTTTCATAAACCCGAAATTGTCAGTGTTTGAAAGTTCAGCCCACACATCACACCCCACAGTAAAGTTTACCCAGTATATTAGGGAAATTGTAGTCTTTTATTGTTCATTCCTGCCTTCCTTGATCTCCCTCAATGTGTCAGTCTCTATCACCATCTTCATCAGGCAGTCCATAAAGCAGTCTTATTGCTGTATTTTGCCTGCATGGGACTGGAGTTTGATTCATAGGGTTTCTATTAGTAGTTGACAAGGTTTTCTTTATTCTTAATCTGATATGACTCAAAGCTTCTTTTAGGCTACAGTACCATCCCTTCATGTATAGAGCCCATTTTGTCTTTCCAGTATAATTTTTCAGATTGGTATTACATTGTCCATCTGTTTCTCCTTCCACCAAATTTCCAATACGTCTGTTATGTCTTTATATTAATTTAAATCTAAATATTCCTATCTCCCTCGACTTCTAGTATACAGGAAGATGTGTGTATAAAACTACTTTTAGTATTCTTCTATCTGTGCCATTGTGCATCTCTTTGTAACTTGGTAATTTCTAGTTTTTGTCGTCTGCTTCACCTGAGGGTGAAGAGTTCTTGTAATGTCAGGATGACATTACAGGATGTCAGGATGGCACCCTCATATGAGCAGCCTCTGTGCAGCATCAGCAGCTGGAACACCCCTGGGTAGGCTCCCTCCCTTCCAGATGTCTCTCCAGTCTTGATGGTTTTGAACCATTTTCCCAACAGCATTACCTCTTCACATCTGACTGTCCCACTATGCATTACCAGGACTATTTTGGGGAAAGTTGCCGAGGAGATCCTGCTATTTTGTCTTCAAACCTCTCCTCCTACACCGCTGGCACTTACAGGGGTGGTGGCCACCAGCTCTTTCCCAGCGTTTCCCAGAAGCCTAGTAAAAACATTGTCAAACTTGCTGCTTCTCAGCCTGCAGACAAGCCAGCAAACAACCTTCGCTGGAACCACAAGCCCAGATAGCTACATGTTTCATAAGCAATAAGCACAACACAGCTGCCTACTCCAGTCTCTCGTATGCAGGCAGTTTCTTGTAATCCCCCCCTCCTCACAAAACTCCTCAAGACCACACCTGCTTCCCTTTCAGGATAGGGTTTTGAGACCCAAACAGGCACATAGAGTGTAGTAGCAATGGCAGAAAAATAATTAATAGAGCATGAAAATGGAGAAGCAACAGTGACAGTCATCGTGGTCTCACAGTTGGCCACAAGTCTGTGAGATGGCAGGGTCCCTCATGGACTGCAAAAGCTGTTGCTACACCACACAGACACAATATCAGTGCAGCATGTTTAAAGAAATGGAAAGATAGAAGAACAAGATGGCTTGCACTAAATGCTTTTTCAGTTGTCTTTTGAGCCAGGCAGAGATTTAAAACCAGTACTATTCTGTCTCTCCTCACACCCTCGGAGGAAGATGTATGGTGGGGCTGTGAGAACATCCTGGGCTCTGCTGAACTCCTCAAAATGGCACAACTTCAAGACTTGTGTAAATCATGGTAGAGACCATTTTCCACCCCTTTTCTTTTTTGCCTCTTCTCCTGAGGCAATGAGCATAAGTGCATTCCCTTTTCAGTTATTTTCTCTGACTGAGAGGGGAAAAAATGCTGGATTTGGGAATATAAAATCTGGAAAGAATGAGAGAAAAGAGGCAGGAAGCAGAGAATTATCCTGTTTTGGCCAAAAACTTTAGGGGGTAGAATGGTGGTGTTGAAAAGGGTTCTGAACTGCACTGAGTTAGAAAATTTCTCTTTAGTTTTACAGTTAGGTCCTTCTTGGCAGAAAGACCTCAGCTGTGGCAGTAAAAATCCTACATTTGTGAGTTTTCATAAACTAGCAGGAGTTTCTCTTTAATCTCAACAGGAGTGTCTCTTCTTTGATTTTACTGTCTGCATTACTGTGTAGTTTCTCCGTTCTTTATCATCTGCTTCTGTCTGTAACAGGAAGACAGGGTTACAGCACATCATTAAGAACAAGTAAACACCATTAAAACAATTCCACCTCATTGTCACTGCATTGATTTGAATAGAATTATTGATCCTTGAATAATACCAGGGTTAGGGCGAAGCAGGCAGAAACTAGCTTCGAACCCCTCTAGGTAAACAGCCTGCTTACAGCATCAAAAGAAATGGGTTTACTCTAACTGTGTGCTCTTGGTAGGAAAATGTTAAGAGCTATTCTCAACTGTAGCTCACACTCAGATGCCTCTATTTTGGTTCCCTCTACAGCAAACAATCCTGAAAATAATCACAGAATCACAGTCTGATTGGGGTTGAAAGGGACCTTAAAAGTTCATCTAGCTCAACCTCCCTGCCATGGGCAAGGACACCTTCCACCAAATCAGGTTGCTCAACACCCCATCCAACATGGCCTTGAACACTTCCAGGGAAGGGGCATACACAACATTGCTGAGATGGGGTGATATGAAATACAGTTTTAGATGCAGAAGCCCAAATCTCCTTAATATGTATGGAGTTTAAATAAGGCCTAACCTCCTTTGGCCAGTAGTCTGCAATTAATGGTCAGTAGAGGGGAAAACAAAGGCAGCTGCTGGTTATTTGAAAAAGGAGTACTAAATATTTCCCTTTATATTAAAGGAGTAATCAGATGCACTAACAGACCATTTCAGGAGTCAGGATGGGCTAGGGTTGAGATCTGGTTCCCACTCCAGCACTAGCCCAACTCAAGCAAGATGCTTCTGAGTAGCCAAGTTTCCTCAAGCACTGTGAAGTAGTGTGCCATCATAGCACTAAGTACCTTAAGGAAGCAACTCTACAGCGTCTGTAGGAACACAGTGGGACTGGAAACCTTTGTTTCTTGTCCTGTGACAGATGAAAGATCTTACAGAAATTCAGAGCACAGCTGATCTGTGACTCTGTGACTCTGACCATGAAATCGCTTCCTCACAAAGGAGCAATGAGATGGAACACTTTCAGCAGTGCTGAGAAGACTGCTGCTGTGTGAGTGGAATGATTGGTTTAGTCAAGTAGATCCTGTGGGTTTAGGGGGCAAGAGAAAATATGTCCTCCAAGCTTTGATCAAGGAGAAGATTCTGAGGTGTTATAGTCTGGGCTGTGCTCTATCCTGGGTGAGAGGGAAGATGGGGTCTCTCTCAGATGCTGCTACCTGCTTGTACTAGGAAGGGGAGCACAGAGAAGACTGAGAAGAAGCTAGTCTCTTTTATATAAAAGAAAGAAAGAAAAAAAGTTGTTTTTTTTTAAAAGTAAGGAAATTGTGAATTTACAAAGTGCCCTCCTTGTGAGTCTTCCAAAGACAAAAGTTGGCATATGAGGTCTGTTCACACAGCTCATCTGTCCTTGGACTCAGGCTATAAGTGGGCTTCTTCAAATACCCATTCTTCTCCATCTCCTTTTGAACCAGCATATTTTCAGTAGAGGCTTTCTTTCTTATATCAAGAAGCATCATGACATTTTTTTAAAATCTGTCTTTGGCATTTTCCGGCACAGACAAGATGGTGTCTCAGTTTCTTGAGAGATGATGTACTCCTGCTGCTTATTCCCTGCTTAATCCTCCAAGTGTGACATCAGTCATCTCCATGCAACTTACTGAGATGTCTCAGGCACAGGATTATCAATGATACAGACTCCAGTGGGGAATGCACAGCAGGAGCAGATGCATGGTAGAGAAAGAGAGAGGAGCCTGTTTTCATGCAAACATGACTCATAATAAAGTGTTTTTTTAAAGGCACAAAGTAGAAGCAGCAAATATGCAAAATATAGAAAATGTACCTGATTTCCTAAAAAAGGAATTGTCAGTGATCCTGGCAATTACAGTTCCATTAATTTAAATTCTGTCCTTGGGGTGAAAATGAAGCAAATATGAGAGACAGGAGGAGGAAAGAGAATAACTAAACAGCAGGAGATAAAATTTTAGTAATAAACATGACAAAGGGTCCTCGGCCCAGTTGGATCCTTCAGGCACCACTAAAGTACAAATAATAGAAGAATAAATCTTCACAAACAGATATAAAAGATTTTAGAAGAATTAAACTAGTAATGCCTACTGGAAATTTAGTTGGTATACTGCATTTTGTTTTTCCGTAAAGTATTTGATATTGCATCTCCCATGAATGTGCTTGAATAATTAATTCAGATTGGCTTCAGTAGGAGTACTGCCACAGGGTCTACAAATTGGCGGAAAGAACATTAGCAAATGGTAATGATAAATGGCAGTGTTTTAATTTGGGGGAGGTAGCTACTGGGGTGCCACAGGGATTGGCGTTATGTCCTATCTCATTTATCACCCTCATTAATTGGTCTGGAAGAAAAATAAACAGTGCATTAATGAAATTCACATTCAATGCTGAATTGGGGGGGAGTTTCAAATCCTGGTAGGGATGAATAAAAAGGAAAACCAAAAACATTCAGGGGAAAATGAGGTGCAAGGGCAGAGAGTTTTTTTAATTATCATTATTATTATTATTATTTTAAAAGAAATAATGCATCTACTAGATCTTGCTTGGAATATTTTAGGGGAAAATATTGAGAAAGAACAAACGTTCTAGGTCTTAAGGCCGGAAGATGTTATATTGTCCATTTAGTTTCATTCCCTTTGCAATACAGACCAAAAAAAATGGATTCCTCCAAGAAGCCAGGTATTCTAAGTTGTGTGAGAATGTATGTTGGAAATGCATCCAATCTTAATTACAGATCTCAGATGATGAATGCTAACTGTTAACAGTTTGAAAGAAAACCTGAAAAAAGGCAAATTGATGCAGCAGAATTGGTTTATTGACTATAACTATAGCACTGTGTAATCAGTAATTAGACGAAGCATTATACTACCCATGTTGTGGCAAATGTCTGTTTCTGGTGGTTTCAGAACTGTGAAGATGGAGAACTCTGAACTCAACTTTAAACATTGCCTGTGCTGCTTCTGAGACAGCAGAATACCATATGAAACCTCAGGTTTCATACATTTTCTTCTATCTCCTCCTTTACACGTGTTCAAATCTTAGCAAACCTGAAGGCTCTTTTCCTATTTTTCCTTCATCATTCTCTCATTTTTCTCTTTTCTTTGTCTTTTGTCTATGACTTCTGTTTGTGATTCTCTTTTTCTGATATGATCTGCAATTAGTGACAGAGAACTCACTTCTAGGACAGACCAATTACTTAACAGATAGCAATGCTTGCAGAAGTCAAAGTCATCTGTTGTTCTCTCAGCCCCAGCAGAGAACTGCTTGCTATATAGTGGTAGAAGTATAATAATCCATTTTTGTATGTTCCCTTTGATAGCTCTTCTTATAATGCCAACAATTCTGATGCTAAACTGGGCACATGCTCAGGTTTTCAGGAATGTGGCTTGGTAATGGAATGCTTTGACTTAAGTATGAATCACAAACTTATTCCTTATTAAATTACGTAGTAAATAAGTAAATCAGAAAAGATTTCATAATGTGGCATACAGCTTTAAAAAAGTCAAAAATTTTTGTTTTCTGCACGGAGACTTTGCACCATTGACTGTTTGGGGCTCTGATGGTGCTGCCACAGAAAGATTGACCAAAGCACGGAAGCAACAACTAATCCATGTTCAGAATTATGCTTTCAGTACACACCCAGAAATAGACAACATGTGCTCCTTGAGAGGTATAGTACCAGTTTTGAAGGGAATCACGGTATAATACATCCAGAGGAACTTTCCTCCAGTTGGACAGCTCTCCAGAATTGAAACCTGCTTTCCTTTAGCTCTTGGAAGTGCTGCAAAGAAAGGCTGTAGGACAGGTGGGCAATCTAGTTTATGATGCTCTGCAGCAGACCAGATGAATGAAGTACCTTCTCTACACAGCTGCAAGTGCAGCTGGCTTCTCCTCTGCTATTCTAAAGCACCATGTCACTGGAAAGATATTGAAAAGCTGGAAGGAGTTCAGAGAGGAGGCAAAATTATTATTAGGTAGCAGGAAGGCTTGATTGATATGGAAAGATTAAAAGAGCAAGCTATGTACATCTTGGCAAAGCAACAACTAAGAGAAGATATGATAATCACCTCCAAATAAATTCACGGAAAATCCCAAGAGGAAGATACTTTGTGCAGGCTTAGTACAACGGGGCATTGCATAATAGGATGTACTTTAGAAAAGGAAAACTTGTGAAGTTTGAACGTTAAGAAAAACTTCTTCCTTTCTAGTAAGATGTGGAAGAAAATCCCTGGGGAAGCATTGCTCCAGGACGGCTTAAACTGTACTGGTCTCATTACAAGAGAACAGTCAAGGAACCATTCCACACTGATCAAAAGAGGGAACACACTCCTGAGGTCAGATGGCTTCTCTCAAAAGCCAGAGACCATGAGCTGCTCTGTATTTGCTGAATTCTCCCTAAAGAGTTTGCTGCTGGTTTTGTGAGAGAGGCATCATCTTGTCTTTAAAGCTGTTGTGGTGTGTGTCATTCACCAAGATTATCGCCGGTTCTGTATACACGAGCCTGCTAATTGTCTCAGGGGGAGGCTGTGTTCTAAAAGAAACGCTGTCTGCAGGATCTATTCAGCAGGTTTTCTTTATTAAAGAAATAGATGGACACGCAACAAGGAACAAAGGAAACAGAGGTGGCATTGCCCAGTGTGTTACAGTAAAACTATTGAATTACTTGCCAGAGAAGGACCTTGAGTGAAATATCGCAGTGAGGAATTTCGAAAAGCATCTGCTGGTGCCGCAGCCTTTATCAGTGCTGAATTAGTAGCCATGCAGGGTACGCTGCTGCTTACCAAAGGTGCTGATTTGCCAGCAGGGGCCAGGAGGGATGTTTTTCATTCATGCAGAACACTTCGGACCTGGCTGCATACAGGATTGTGAGGTTTCACCAATCATGTCAGGTTCTGACCTCTGCAGGAGAACAACTTGAAGAGTATGAAATAGCTTTTCGATAAAATAATCTAAAATACATTGAATAAAACACTACTCACTTGGCCATGTGCCCATTTCCTTAGATGTAGTAGAACTAACAGGGAACACTCTAAGCTGCTCTGCAGTAACTCTCCAAATTATACTTTCACCCCATGATGCATGTGAGATAAGTTACTTAGGAATGGCCGTACAGGGGAATGGAGGTGTCTGTAGCCAACTCTGCTAGATCCTGACCCAGCCAAACTCCGCATCCCGAGCAGCCTGGTTTCCCTCCGTGGCTGAGCTCTCAGATTACCTCACATTTATTCAGGGATGAGTGCGGAGGTAACCAGTTACCTCTCTGTCACTTATTCAAGTGTTCATAATCCAACTAAATGCCATATGTTCCTGGAGGAGCCAGATATTTCCATTATCATTTTATTCCTTTATTCACCGGAATATTGACTCCCTGCTGGTATTCCTTCACCTTCCCCGGGCCTGTAGAGTAGCTGTAGTGTTAGCAATTATTTATGGGAGAGCTGCTGATGCATGTGACAAGAAATAGTGCTAATGGTGATGTCTGTTAGCCTGTAAAATAGCTCCCCCAAGTAAACTGGTGGAAGTCTCATCACTTGGATGTTATAAAACCAACCTGGACAGAGCACTGTAAAATATACTGCAGGGAACAATCTTGGAGTGGCAGCAAGATTAAGTAATGGATTGCTCTCTCATTCAGCCTAGTAAAAAGCCATGTGAGAGTATTCAGGGTACTCCAGGGATGTGCTGGTTTGGCTTGTCCTTTCAGGGGTCTCTGCTGGCAGTGCTCCTGTGCAAACATTAGGTTAGATTTGTCTTTGGGGAAATAGGGAGAAGGAAGGGAGAAAGCATGAGTGTGAGAGCACGGTATGTTGCATATATATATGGCCCTCACCACTCTGCCTTTAGGACGTTCCCCTTCACTGTTCCTGTGCTAGTTATCACTCTCCTGTTGCAAACCTTTCAACTTATTAAAACCTTTATTTTACCCAGGTCCTTGAGAAAAAGCAATCCCACAGGTCAGTTAGCCTTTGCCAAAGGCAGGAGTAACCCAGAATGCTTTCCCTAGCATATTCTTCATGTGCACTGCAGGAACTTTATCCCCTTCTACAGTATGTAAAAGTTTTGATTGGGTAGGGCCCAGCTTGATTGATAAATCCCCTAGTTTCAACTAATCAAGTGGCCTTTATTAAATGTGTATCCCAATGTTTGAGGGTCCCACCACCCATTGTTCTCAGTGTAGTCTTTAACAGTCCATTGTATCATTTGATTTTCCTGGAGGCTGGTGTGTGGTACAGGATGTGACACACCCACTCGACCCCATGCTCTTTGGCCCAGGTGTCTATGAGGTTGTTTCAGAAATGAGTCCCGTTGACTGACTCAGTTCTTTCTCGGAGGCCATGTCGCCACAAGACCTGCTTTTCAAGGCCCAAGGTAGTGTTCTGGGC
>VWZZ01004287.1:700344-815799 GCA_013399095.1 Psophia crepitans | reverse complement strand
CTGGGCAGCAGTGTATGTTTCCAGTGATCCAGTGGTGGCTTCCACCATTGTAAGCACATGTTGCTCTCTTGACGGGTTTGTGGAAGTATGATATAATTAGTCTGCCAGGCCTCCCCATATTTATATTTTAGCTATCACCCTCTGTAGCACAGAGGCTTTAACCTCTTGGCTGGCTTGACTGTAGCACATGTTTCACATTCATAAATAACCTGTGCAATAGTGTCCATGGTAAAGTCCACCCTTCACTCACAAGCCCATCTATATGTTGCATCCCTTCATTGATGACCTGAGGTTTCATAGGTCCACTGAGCTATAAAAAATTCATCTTTATGTTGCCAGTCTAGATCTATTTGTGCCACTTCAATCTCAGCCACCTGAGCCACCTGCTGTTTGTTTTGATGTTCTTCAGTGGCCTGACTCTTGGGTACGTGAGTATCTACATGCCGTACCAGCTTCACTACTTGGGTAGCAATGTGGCAGCCCAGGTGGGTTTGCCTCTGTGCTGCCAGTTGCTCTGCTTCCATTGCTGTAACCTCTCCACAGGGCATTTGCCACCATCCATAAGTCAGTATAGAGATAGAGCACTGGCCATTTTTCGTGTTCAGCAATATCTGAAGCCAGCTGGATGGCTTTCATTTCTGCAGTCTGACTCAATTCACCTTGTCCTTCAGTAGCTTTCATGACTTGTCATGTAGGACTGCATACAGCAGCCTTCCACCTTCAATGTTTTCCTATACAATGACAGAACCCATCAGTGAACAGGGCATATTGCTTCTTATTTTCTGGTAGCTATGCTAAAAGCCCATGAGTACCCTTTGGGGTCCTTGGAATACCCTCCCCTGAGGCAGTCTATGCCTAGGATGCATGGACCCTCTGGGCCAGTCATAATGGGGTGCTTTGCCTTTCATTCCCAATTAGGCTTACTTCAGCTTCCAATAGAGCTTACTGTTGGGATCCCCCTGTCACTCCAGAAAGGCATATGGATTCTGCCCCTTCATAGTTTGATGGCATTAGAGTACACTGTGCACTGGCATCTGCTAGAGTCTTATACTCTTGGGGGTCTAATGTGCCAGATCCACACAGTCCAGTAAATCTAGTTGTCCCTTTCCTCCAAACGGCTGGAGGCAGGGCCCCTGTGATCCTGGTCATAGTATTAATTACTGCAAATGGATTCATGTGGCACATGTCTGCTCGAATCGTAGAATCGTTTTGGTTGGAAAAGACCTTTAAGATCATCAGGTCCAACTATTAATGGAGCACTACCAAGGCCATCACTAAACCGTGTCCCTAAGCATCACATCTACGCATCTTTTAAATACATCCAGGGATGGTGATTCAATCACTTCCCTGGGAAGCCTGTTCCAATGACTGAAAACCCTTTTTGGTAAAGACATTTTTCCTAATATCCAATCTAAACCTCCCCTGATGCAACTTGCGGCCATTTCCCTTCATCCTACCACTTGTTACTTGTGAGAAGAGACAGAGACCCACCTGGCTACAACCTCCTTTCAGGTAGCTGTAGAGAGCGTTAAGGTCTCCCTTCAGCCTCATCCAGACTAAACAACCACAGTTCCCTCAGCCGCTCCTCCCAAGACTTGTGCTCTAGACCCTTCACCAGCTTTGTTGTCCTTCTCTGGACACGCTCCAGCAGCTCAATGTCCTTCTTGTAGTGAGGGGTTCAACACTGAACACAGCACTCAAGGTGCAACCAGAGCTGAGTACAGGGGGACGATCACCTCCCTACTGGCCACACTATTCCTGATACAAGCCAGGATGCTGTTGGCCTTCTTGGCCACCTGGGCACACTGCTGGCTGACATTCAGCCATGCGTCGACCAGCACCTCCAGGTCCTTTTCCACCAGGCAGCTTTCCAGCCACTCTTCCCAATACTGTAGCATTGCCTGAGGTTGTTGTGACCCAAGTGTAGGACCTGGCACTGAGCCTTGTTGAATCTCATACAGTTGGCTTCAGCCCACTGATCCAGCCTGTCCAGATCCCTTTGTAGACCCTTCCTATCCTCAAGCAGATAAACACTCCTGCCCAACTTGGTGTCATCTGCAAACTCAAGGTGCACTCAATCCCCTTGTCCAGATCATTGATAAATGTATTAAAGAGAGCTGGAGCACCACTTGTGACCAGCTGCCGACTGAATTTAACTCTATTCACCACAATCCTTTGGGCCTGACCATGCAGCCAGTTTTTTTACCCAGCGAAGCGTATGCCTGTCCAAGCCACGAGAAGCCAGTTACTACAGGAGAATGCTGTGGGATGCATTTTTAGATGTGGCTGTCTATTTTGGTGTTCAGGTAAAAGCTCAAAACTCTTCTGAAAATGTGGGTCAGGCTGAGCAGCCAATGTCACTTAGGAAATTCTGGCTTACACTCTCTTCTGTGCCTCAGTTCTTCATTTGCTGCACCGTACAGAAATCTCAGTGTTGTTGCGCTCCCCAAACACTTGGAGGGGAGTAATTAAATACAAATGCTTTCTGTAGAAGTGAAATTCTAGGTAGAAATCCCACACACATACAGTCTTCAGAAAAGTTAATCTGAAATTCATTATTTTATTTTTTGACTCGCTGACTTTCTGACTGTCAAAATGGCTCTTGTTGATTCCACTGCCTCCCTGAAGACGGAAAACAAAGTTGACAAACACTTGCCAGGTGGGTCAGCTCTAGAGCTGCCATTTGCACTTTCTTGGTGGAAAATTTGAATTTGTTGTCAAACTTGAAATTTCTCATGGCAAAATTTCAGTTATGCAAAAACTGGTTTTAGGCAGGACATTCTTTACCTAGCTCCTAATAAGAATATATCCTTTTTACTTTTTTCCATCTCATTCATTTATCCACAAAATGATTACAGCTCTTGTCATAAACCTACCAGGCAATGTAACATAATAGATCTCCTGTCACAGTCAGGGCATCTAGGTTTTCCCTTAATAATATTATTTAATAATAATGGTTAAAGTGCGCAATTAAAGGCAAGTGGAAGCTACTGCTTAATTCAGCTGTAGCCAGAGTTTGCTCCATGACTTAAGGAAAGCTATTTTAAACTATCATTTGCAAAATGAGAATACCCTTTTCTATGCAGAAGGAGCAGCGACATCTTAGCCTGGAAAGTCTGAGTCAGGTGCAGTTTGCAGCCCTGGCTGCTTCTGCCCTCCTCCTTCTCCTGCCCTCATTTGATGGGAAGGCATCACTCAGCTAGGAGAGGTAATGCATATAGGAAGGTATGGTCAGCTGATGAGAACTTGTTTTGCTGATATTGCTGCTGCCACCCACCAGCTTGTTGCCTAAGGGTCTCACCCTTTTCTCTGCAGGGTCACTTGAATCCTGCTGAAATGCTTCTTCTCTCTTAGACCTCATGAAACCCACCTGCTGTTTCCCTACATCCTGGACTCTGCTGCTTCATGCCTGCTGTTGGTATTGCTGACAATCACTTTTCTGCCTGTTGGAAAATTGCTGAGGCGATGGTCTCTTTCCTGCCACCAGGCTCCGGCAGAAGCAGTATTAATGACAATCTTCCCCTTGCTATGAGATAGCTTGTGCTGGCCAAATCTGACTCCGTTTCCAGGAATATACCTTAGTGATGACCTCCTTTAGACCTCAAGAAAGCAGGTCCAAGCATGGTCCTTGGAGAGAGCCCCGAAAACTCAATCTTGCTTCTCATCTTACTGGAGTAAAGCATGGAAATGTTCCCCATGTTAGAGGGAGGCGCTTGGGGAGGTAGGGGTGGATGTGCTCCTCTTCCAAAGCCATTCTGCAGAAACCTTGTGATGTTTGCACTTCCCTCCCTGAATCTGCTTCCTGCAGGAGCAATGAATTAGTCACAGGAAGGGAATGGATCCTGGCACAGCCTGCTTAGACCCACAGCCAGAGTAAAAGGCTTTACCTGGAAGATGGACATAGTTGGCTGAATCACAGAGTTGTCTGATATTTGAGACAAACCTGAGACTCTAATTGAAATGCGTTTGATGGCTGGAGTTCAGCCCCTGTTAGGCAAGAATCCACACTGTAAAGTGAACCAGCTTTGCACCTGTTTTGTCCCAACTGGCATCTCCTGCCTGAGAAAGGCACACTGCTGTAGTAGGAAGTATTAGAATGATAATAATTAATCCAACCCATAGAAGGCTTTAATCAAAAAGCATTTCCTTTCTTTACCTTTCTCTTTCTTTCCCTGTACCCTCCATTGTCTGATTATTCTAGACAGCTGTGTTTGATGGCTTAGGGGAGTTGACTGTGGTCGTAAAATTCATGAGGCTGGCGGGTACGAGCATATGAGTCTTGCCTACCCTGGTGCTGGCTTGCAGCAAAGGGAGCTTCTAAGCTGATTAAATACAGCATATCTTTGGTCTGTGTGTCCTCAGTCCCTTCCAACTGCTGACTTTGTTTCATCTCCTGGGGTCACTTCAAGACATTGACTGGTCCTTGATAGTCCTCCCTCCCCACACCCACCATCCCGCTCCCACCCTTCCATCAGCCCCTGTGTGGGACTTGAAAGATCCACATTCAAGGTCCTGCTTGACCATAATTTTTTTGTGTGCCATTATTTGGGGGTTTTTTCAGCCACTACCATCTGTGTGTCAGCTCACCATCTGTACAGTGAGGGAGTAATTCTACTTGTTCCATCTTTCTGTAGGCACCTCTTAGGACAAGGTACTACCTCCAGCTTGAGCTGTGCTCACCCGACTCAGCCCAGAAATGGCTCACATACCACACCTTGCAGCAGGCTCCCCATGCGCCTCTGTGCAGATGTGCCCTGAGCCACTGGTCATCATGTTGACACAAACCCCAGCTCCCGATGGGCTTTATGGCACATACAGAGTAGCTGGTGTACAGCACAGGATGGCTTTTTTATTTTCCTTAGTGCAAGTGTCCCCCCCGCCCTGTCTCAGAACTGTTCATCTCGCCTTCCTTCAGAAGCCTGCTCTGTGATCAAGGGGGTTTTGTGTCACATTTCACTGATGCCCAGTTGAGGCACCCAGACTGGGATCACTGAAGAGAAAAACCTCCATTTGTTCTAAAGGCATCCCTCCAAATCTCGTCACAAGCAATCAGACAAGCTTGGCAGAAAGAGCCCTTCCTTTTGTGCTATAAACAGAAAGAAATAATATAGGATCTAAGCTCCTAACCATGCTTAAATCTGTTTCTTCTGATGTTTCCCTCAGCACACGTCATCAACAAAAGATCTGTTAGCCAGAATATTTTTCTCTCTCTGTCTTCCTATCTGCCTATTTTTAATTATATCAGAATTAGGTGATTGCTGCTGTAGATTAGGTTTACCTGAAGAACATCCACTGTGATTACTGTATTTTCATACCTTAGCATAAGCTTAGTACAACATTACGGTCTTGAAATCCAGTACTCCAAAGGCAGGATATCCCAAAAAATAATGATGTGTCTGCAACAGCAGCTCATCTGCACCTAGATACCCTCTATATCTGAAGGTAATGTGTTACCAAAAGCTATAAGATGGGATCTTGCATATAACAAATAAATCTGGAATAGAAAACAGTTAATGTGTTCAAACTACTATGGTTGATATTGTAGAGTGAAGTTATTCTTTGTCTGATGCTTGAGTGATTCCGTATCACAACCTGAAGACTAGATTATTGACACAAACAAAAAGAAGTAGCCCTGGTTTGTCTGTGAAGCTTATAAAGTCAGTGTCAGATGTAGAACAAACCCCAAAAAGTAGTAACATTCATGAAGACCAAGAGCTGAACATGAGCTGTTTGGGGCCAGCAAAGCCAAAGCAGATTTGGTGTATAGCTGTAAAGGAATAGAAAATCATGCATGGAAAAGACTCTTATCTCCTGTGCATGGGTAATAAGCTAGGAGGCTTGAAGCAGAAGTATGTTCTGAATGTCGAAGCCCCTGTCTCTCCCTTGGGAGAAATACAGAGCTCACACCTGCTCCAGGTAAGGTGGGCAGTCCCACACTCCTTGCTGAGTCCTTGAGGCACTGAGGAGCTGGGTGCCCTAAGATGCAGCAAACCCTTGCCTGCTGGCACAGAAGCAGGGGATCAGGCCCAGCCAGCATGGGTTTGTGAAAGGCAAGTCCTGCCTGACCAACCTCATCTCTTTCCACGACCAGGTGACCCGCCTGGTGGATGAGGGAAAGGCTGTTGATGTAGTCTACCTAGACTTCAGCAAAGCCTTTGACACGGTCTCCCACAGCATTCTCCTGGAGAAGCTGGCGGCCCATGGCCTGGACAGGTACACTCTTCGCTGGGTTCATAATTGGCTGGATGGCCGGGCCCAGAGAGTGGTGGTGAATGGAGTGAAATCCAGCTGGCGACCTGTTGTGAGTGGTGTTCCCCAGGGGTCGGTGCTGGGACCCATCCTCTTCAACATCTTTGTGGATGATTTGGATGAGGGAATTGAGTGCACCCTCAGTAAGTTTGCAGACGACACCAAGTTGGGGGGAAGTGTCGATCTGCCGGAGGGTAGGATGGCTCTGCAGAGGGACCTGGACAGGTTGGATCGCTGGGCAGAGGCCAACGGGATGAGGTTTAATGTGGCAAAGTGCCGGGTCCTGCACTTTGGCCACAACAACCCCAGGCAGCGCTACAGGCTGGGAGCGGGGTGGCTGGAAAGCTGTGTAGAGGAAAAGGACCTGGGGGTGCTGATTGATGCTCGCCTGGACATGAGCCGGCAGTGTGCCCAGGTGGCCAAGAAGGCCAACGGCATCCTGGCCTGTATCAGGAATAGTGTAGCCAGCAGGAGCAGGGAGGTGATTGTCCCCCTGTACTCAGCCCTGGTGAGGCCGCACCTCGAGTACTGTGTCCAGTTTTGGGCCCCTCACCACAAGAAAGACATCGAAGCCCTGGAGCGTGTCCAGAGAAGGGCAACGAAACTGGTGAAGGGGCTGGAGCACAGGTCTTATGAGGAGCGGCTGAAGGAACTGGGCTTGTTTAGTCTGGAGAAGAGGAGGCTCAGGGCAGACCTTATTGCCCTCTACAACTACCTGAAAGGGAGTTGTGGTGAGCTGGGGGTTGGCCTCTTCTCGCAGATAACTAGTGACAGGACAAGGGGAAATGGCTGCAAGTTGCGCCAGGGAAGGTTCAGGTTGGAGATGAGGAGAAAATTCTTCTCTGAAAGGGTGGTCGGGCATTGGAACGGGTTGCCCAGGGAGGTGGTGGAGTCACCATCCCTGAGGGTGTTTAAGGAAAGGTTAGATATGGTACTTAGGGACGTGGTTTAGTGGGTAATAGGTGGTGGGGGGATGGTTGGACTAGATGATCCTTGAGGTCACTTCCAACCTTAATGATTCTATTCTATTCTATTCTATTCTATTCTATTCTATTCTATTCTATTCTCTGTCCCACACTGACAGGAGCTCAGAAGAAACCAGAGCCCAGCCTGGAGCAGCTAATAGATGATATCTGAGTTCCTGTGGGAGTTCAGAGTCCAGAGGGTTGTTTGGTGTGTTGAGTTTTTTTGTGTTATTTTTTATATTTAAAAACCCCCCACATGATAGCATATTCTCTACTATAAAAATACTAAAATTAAAAGTTCTGGCATGGTTGATGACCCACTATGAGCACTGCTGACAGGAGAATACTGAATCATGTTCTACCACTTCTTTGTTA
Source organism: Psophia crepitans (assembly GCA_013399095.1). Taxonomy (NCBI): domain Eukaryota; kingdom Metazoa; phylum Chordata; class Aves; order Gruiformes; family Psophiidae; genus Psophia; species Psophia crepitans. Next base: position 808,210 of record VWZZ01004287.1, on the reverse strand, counting down.
GAAAGGTACCACAAAACTGGACAGGATGAAGAGAAGAGTCACAAAATGTAATTCAAAGACTGGAGTGGAGAAAGAACAAAATAGCCTGCTGCCTTTCAGGGAAAGACTTAAGGATCTCAATCTGTTTTAGTTAATCAAAAATAAGATTGAGAAGCAGTGTGGCTACAGGGTATAATTACCCACATGGGGAGAAAGTACTGGTTACAAAAGGGATCTTTAATCTAGCAGAGAGAGACATAACAAGAAATAATTACCAGAAGGTAAAGCCCAGCAAATCCAACATAGTAGTGGAACACAACTTCTTAAGAGCACAGATGATTAATCACTGGAACAAAATACCAGTAAGTTCTCCGTACCCGCAGTCAGGTTGAATGCCTCCCTGTAAGACCTGCTTTCAGCATGAGATGTCCTCCATAAGGACACTCCCAGTGAAAACCTATGGCCTGTGTTGCACCATACCAGTTTTGGACTCTTCTTTCATCTCACATCCACTTTCCCTCAGCATCTCTTCTGCACCAAGACACTCAACCCCACATCAATAACACCAATTTCTCACCTTAACTTTGCCACTTTTTTCTGCTGTTTCTTCCACGGCCAGTGCTGGTAAGAAGGCTTGGACGCTCAGCCTTTTGCTGCTCCTGATCTCCATCCTCTCCTTGATCAAGATCTCTGCCCTTATTTCCCCTACACCATACTGTCATATCTCTCCATTTTGCTCCTCACAGCCTGCTCTGTTTCTTTGCATGCACCCCTACAAAATCTGTCTATACTACCAAATGGCAGAAGGAACCAGGGGAAGGACCTCCAGGACAAAAACTGTCACTATCTGCTTCCGCTCGCAGGCCACCTATGCTTCCCTCAAGATACCGTCCTTCCTGCACTGGCAGCTACCCTCTGAGGGACACACATATCCAAAGAGAGCTTCCCAGGCAGAGCTTCCCTTGTGCTGCCACACACCTTACAACATTTGGCCTTGGGGAAGTGTCTGCTCTGCCTCTGCTCTGCCTCCACCTTCCCACCCCAGCCGTCTGACCCAAGGCATGGGAGTCAGTCTCGCCACCACTCCCACTCTCTATTTACCAAAGTAGTTCTCCCCCTTTTTATATCCAACCCACACACACTGCTTCTCTGTTAATATGTTCACTGCCACGGTTGGAGCATTTGTAACCTGCAGAGTCCGCGCCAGTCTGGAGACAGAAGGTTTCACGGAATTGATACAGCTTTGTAATAAAATAACCCACCTGCTGGCATTTCAGGGCTTTGAGGGTGGTTCCATTGGTGAAGTCCGTTTGTCAAGGATGGTGCAAAGCTCCGGAGTCCCACCAGAATCCTCACCAAGCCTGGACAATCAACTCACATTAATTTCTAAAAATGCTTTTTTTCCCATCTTCAGCCTGCAAGGCAACTTTATCTCTCCCTCCTAGGAGTGGGACATGGCTATCACAATCTATGAATGTATCAATATTGACATTGATTATTAGAAGCGACCATATCTGGACCTCAGTTTAAGGTTGCCACTCAGTTCCAGCTGGTACAAAATGTTGCCTTCTGTACAGCTGAAGCCACAGCAGGCATGAGGAGTTTCTGCTGCAGTCCCTTCCCTAGCTCGCAGATACCCTCTGACATCAATTCAAAGACTCATTTTTCAAAGAAGCTGAAAGATTGAATCCCTGCTCCATGAAGGACCAAATTTCAATCTGTGACCCCTGTTGGCAGCTGGGCTCCTCTGAGCCTCTGAGAACTGATAATACAGCTCTAATCAGAGGGAAGTCTCTGTGGAAATTATTCAAGTGGGGAGCAAGTGCACTCCCAAGCCTGGGGGTCTCTAAGGAACGTCGCTAGGCTTTCCTTGGAGGCAACATTACTGCCATCACTGACACTAACAATACAAAAACCTTTATTCTCCCTACCTCATGCCCTCATTCCCTCATTGCCTCGAAAGAGAACAGCCATCCATGCAGAGTGCTGACCCCAAAACAGAAAACTGCCAGAGGCCCCATGAACTCTATGTGGGATTATTTTATTTCTTTTACATGAAAAAGTGCTTGGAGGCTGCAGTAATGGATGCAATATAAAATTCTCCAAAGAAACAGAAGAACTTGACCCTGAGTTTCTAGGTCAGTTGTCAAAGAAACAACCCTAATTTCTTGCACTCTGGAAATGAGTGCTGAATAAGGGAATTGCACAGATGAGGAGTGCAGCTTGTAGATGCAGATGAATTTTAACCCATTCAATTTCAACTTAATTTTAACACCAAATACAGTTCCAGAGCTCACTCCAAAAGCAGTCACTATACCTGCATCATTTCCATTGCCCTAGGAAGAGCTATGTAAGGTGTCGCAACTGAAGAGTTTGTGTGCAAGCCTGGGATTCTCCTGTGGCTTTCCCAGTATCGAGATGCCTGAGTTTACACCTTTATTCTTCCTCTCTACTGTTGGAAGGTGTAGGGGGAGCCACGAAGGAGCAATAATTCAGTACATTAAATATACATGGATGTATGTGTATATTTATAAAGAGAGAGAGAAAAAGAGAGTTACGAAACTGCAAAACCCATGTGCCAATTACAACTGGCTTTTTCCCCCCTACATCTTTTTCCCATTTATAGTGCAAAATGGGCCTTAAGCTCCAATTCTAAAGCGCTCATTGCAGTAATTCCCTCTAGCAGAGAGTCATTATTTACTGCTTACATTCTCACTTCAAATAGGAAATATCAAGCTGCAAACATAGAATGACTGGGGTTAAGGAAAGGTACTCCCATTTTGTTCAGAATGGCATTCCTATAAGCATTTATTGCCATGTAAAGGCTGTGAATTGTATTTGAAATTTTCACTGAATTTTCAGTGGAAAAAAAAATTATTATTTCTGGAACCTTTGTAGGTGGTGTTTATCTCTTGACCCCAGTTATAGGATGGAGTAAGGACACAAAACCAAATACTCTATCACACAATCACTGAGTGCTGGTGGGGAGCAAGGGGAGGCTGCAGTGATGAAAAACTGAAAGATACCAAAAAGAATCATGTTAGTAACAGGCGTGACCTCGCTTGTGATGTCACCAGCCAAATATTGGTGATACCTACTGAAAATTACTAGAAATCAAGTGTCAGAAGGTATAAAATTACATTAGGATCATGTTTGCAGATGCATTCAGGATAACACATTGATGTTTTCACCATGCTAACAACACCAAGCAATTAACAAACCTTCCAGACCAGGCTAGCAACTGAAAAAAGAGATGCTAATCCAGTCTCTGAAGTGCTGCAGTGCACAAAGCGTGGGCTCACTCCATATGTTCTCTTCCTCCTTGCAGAGTAAACGTCAATGTTGCTTTTGCATGTTTAATGACAGTTTTCTACAACCCACTGAGCCTAGGAAATATTAGAGGGGCTATGAGTGATTAAATTCAACTGGAGTGAGGCCAACTCATCTCACCATTCTTCAGAGTTGGTGGAAAATGTGCACCAGTAAGAGGTGCAGGTAGTAAGTCCCCCAGTACTAAAGAAAGCTGCCACCCTGCTTAAAATTTGCCCCAAAGAAGCAGTCCCGCATGTGGTCACGCCTGAACCCCTGCCAGTCCACCATCCCAGGCTTCAACGTTTGTTGGTGGTCCCTGCACTACACCCAGCCTCACCCTGATCTCTCTGCAATGGGATTAAGTAATTTATAGAGCAAATAAATAACAGGAGGCTATGAATCATGAGGCTATTATTCCTTCAAGGGTTCCTGTTCTAATTCAGAGCAGAAACCTTCTAATGATGCCATCAACTGCAAGAAAGGAAGCTTGAGTCATCATAGCCCCTGGATAAAATGATATGTGTGCAATACATAATTGCCTCTTTGTTTAGATAAGCTGGCTTTGTTACCCATGAGCTCTCTGACTGCCTGTAATAAGGAGGAATCGGTTTGATACTTGCCCCCACTGCAAGCTGAGAGCCAACATTCTGTAATGCACCCACCCTTTTCCTTCCACTTAAGTGCTGAGACATGGATCACAAATGGCCATTTACAAATCACGAAAAATGTGCCTTACTTGTGCCTAGCACAGTCCTATAGCACCTACTTCACGTCCAGAGACCTTCTGCCCATCTCCTTCCCTCCCTTCCTAGGATTTCTTACATGAGTCAGGGATGGAATTTCTGTGATGTTCAGCTTTGCCATGTGGCTCTGATGTACCTACAGGCCAGAACCAGGAAAGGTCATAGCAGCTGCAGCACCAACCTTTTGGGCTGGCATCCTCAGACTGGCATCCAGAATCTGTGCTAAGGGCCCATGACCTCTATGGCTCATTGAGGAACATAGTGAACACGTGGCTGAACAGCCACATCATCATCATCATCATCATCATCATCATCATCATCATTATTATTATTATTATTATTACTACTACTACTACTACTACTACTACTACTATTACTATTGCTATTATTATAGCTATTATTTAGCTCTTGGGGTTTGCTGACTTTTGGGAGAGTAGAAGTGTTCCCCTCAGTCCTACAGGGAGATGTTCTCATTCCCTTTTTCCAAGGATGGAGAGTGAAATGTTTGCCCAAATCCAGTGGCGAGTTTGGGGCATTCTCTTCTTAGTGGAAAACCCAAGTTTGTTTCCCTGCCCTGTAAAGACAAATTAATATGTGCCTTTTGCAATACTCACTTGAGTTTCTTAACAACCTACCCACTGTTTAGGCTTTCCCAGCTCTTATCCAACATAGGCCATGATGCAGATGGGAATGGTCAATCATCAGGTCAGACAGCAAGAGAGTGAGAGGGACTATTGCTGTCTACTCCACTGCTCAGAGCATTTGCTTGGGTGGGAAGAATATTTGGATTTGGCATTTTACCCTAAACAGTTGTTGAAACATTAGGTAATGGTTCCCCAAGGCAGAGCTTATTAGCTTGGTCAGATTAATATGACTCAAATGCCTTCAAACTGGAGCTTGCATCTCAAGGCACTGCTGCATTGTGGAGATACCCAGATGGCAAATGGCTGGTTCCGATGCCTCTAGGCAAGTCCACCGTTGTTATAGGAAGTGCCATGCAACAGCAGAGGACAGAGCATGTGTGGAAACCATACAGACTTTTCCCTTGGGCTCAGAGTCCTCAAGTGAGCACCAGTGCTCCGACAAACCCTCTGATCTGGGCTTCTAGAGCTCTTCTAAAAAACATGTACTAATGCAACAGTTGCTCAGAAACTGGATGGCAATGCCCAGTAGATAGAGTTTCCCAGCCTTTTTCTTGCAGTAGGTGGATTCCCTATCACCTTTACTAGCTGTTGGGATTAGACCCCTTTGTTGCTGTTTTAACCAGGCGTGCCAAAATCTCACTGCTCCAGCTTCAGCGAAGGAATTGAAAATATTCATCTTTTGATCAACTGCCAAGTGCTTCCTTTGGAACAGGGAAAGGGGTGGCTGCTTAGTGAAGTCAGCCTACAGAGGAAAAGGACCTGGGGGTGTTGATTGATGCTCACCTGGACATGAGCCGGCAGTGTGCCCTGCTGGCCAAGAAAGCCAACAGCATTCTGGCCTGTATCAGGAATAGTGTAGCCAGCAGGAGCAGGGAGGTAATTGTCCCCCTGTACTCAGCCCTGGTGAGGCCGCGCCTCGAGTACTGTGTCCAGTTTTGGGCCCCTCACCACGAGAAAGACATCGAGGCCCTGGAGCGTGTCCAGAGAAGGGCAACGAAACTGGTGAAGGGACTGGAGCACAGGTCTTATGAGGAGCGGCTGAAGGAACTGGGACTGTTTAGTCTGGAGAAGAGGAGGCTCAGGGCAGACCTTATTGTCCTCTACAACTCCCTGAAAGGAGGTTGTGGTGAGCTGGGGGTCGGCCTCTTCTCGCAGATAACTAGTGACGGGACAAGGGGGAATGGCTGCAAGTTGCGCCAGGGGAGGTTTAGGTTGGAGATGAGGAGAAATTTCTTCTCGGAAAGGGTGGTCGGGCATTGGAACGGGTTGCCCAGGGAGGTGGTGGAGTCACCGTCCCTGCGGGTATTTAAGGAAAGGTTAGACGCGGTACTGAAGGACATGGTTTAGTGGTTAATAGATGGTGGGGGGACGGCTGGACTGGATGATCCTTGAGGTCTCTTCCAACCTTAATGATTCTATTCTATTCTATTCTATTCTATTCTAACCTGAACTACAGCTTTCCAGCTCCCACATTTTAGATTGTACCTTTGTTCAGAGTGCAGCAAACAGAGGCCATAAATTGCAAAAGGCTATGAAGTTCGATCACAAAGAAAAGATCAGAATAAAATTCAGAAGTATTTTTCTTCCCTGCCCTGCATTTGGTTTCTGTAGATCAGAACAGCAGGAGAGAAGTGTGTATTCCCTAAGAGTGCTTCTTCTGCTGGGAGTCGGGGTCTTTCAAACGTGTTTTAAATTGTTGAAGCATTTAAAATGTGGCCAGGTCATTATGCATTGAAATTAATTACAGGGCATGTCAGTAATAAAAAAATAAGTATGTAACCCTATTTTATAAAGACATGCTCCCCACACAGGCTGTATGCATTGTGGTCATTCTGTTTCTGTAAGTCTTTCCAAGATCAGAGTTGTAAGGCAAATTTAGGGGAGGGGGAAAAAAAAAGAAAAAGCCTGTACAGTGCATGGTTGGTACGGGATTTTCAAACATTCGTATCTCAGTTAAATAAAAATCAATTTCCTTCACAATCAGGCTGGGCATTGCAACTTAGGCATACCTATTTTCACGGCAAATCACAGTTTTCAGCTGTCAGCCATTTTGCCCGTAAGAGTTGTTGAAAAGCATCACAAGGTATAATGGGAGAAATATATTCTGCTTCTCATTCTCACTTGAAAAGGACTGAATACTTTACATGTAAACTTTTCAAAACTGTTCACCAAGCATGGTAAATTTTAGCCTAGAAGGTGAATGTTTCATAAGCTACAACTATTACAAGCACAGTTTACTATAAAAAAAACATTTTGCCATCTTAAATATAGAGCTAGTTGTCACTTACTTTAATACCTGGTAATATGGTTTTATAAATATGCAAATAACATATCATTTTGCATCTAGTACCTTGATTCTAGGCTTTTAAGATTTCTAGGAGGAAAAAAGTAGCAAAATATGAAGCAACACGATAAAAATTCAGGGCTTTTTTCCATTCACTTTTGAAGCACAAGTACCAGAAGATAGAATTCTAAATCTGCTCCTGGGAAACACAACTTCCCTTCATTTGCTTTGTATGTAAGGAGAGAAATGCTACCTTCCTTGCTGAGATATGTAACTCCACCTGAAGTGCCAAAGATTTTCTGTGTTGATTTTTGATTCCCTATTCTCTCAGCATAAATATCTTCTGTAATGTCAAAGAAGGATGTAGTTCTTGGTCATTTGCACAGCCCACGCATTGCCCTGAATTGCAATTTCATGCAGATATGTGTGAAATACAGGAGCTGACACAGTAGAGTGGCAGTCTACCTAGTCCACTGTCCTACTTCCAACAGCCAGGGATGCACAGTTACGTCTAAAGAGACAGCCCCAGTCCCACCATCACCTCAGAACCATTACACCTTTCTTTCAACGCTGCCTCAAAGCTTTCACAGTCACCAGGGATCTCACATCTTGCCTGCACAAGAGCTGCATCCCTCACCTATGTTACGCAAACCATGGCCTCCCAGAGTCACTGCTAGGTGACAGGATGGCAGGAAAAATTCTTGTTCAGCACAGAGGTTAGCAACCAAAAGAAAAAGTGTCACACTGCACCACGTTAGGCAGATACTGTGGTAGCAGCCATAACAGTACAGCTGTAGCATTTTCTTCCTCCCAGCTAGACCTTGTATTGCTTTGGAGCGGCTAAGGTGATACCAACGGCGCCTCTGCTGCTGCTTGGGAGTGTGAGGACTTTAGGACGTGGCAGACTTCGCAAGGATGCAAACTGACATTCAACTCAGATCTAGCCCTAAGGTAGAGAAGCAGAAAGTCAATTCAAGCAAATATTATTGAGTGATTTTAATACATTTGTTGTTCTTAGTACTTTTTTTTTTTACGTTACATTTCTTGTTGATATAATTGATCCTTTGGAAATTAAGAAAGAAAGATTCATCAAATTCATTTTGGGTTATAATGAATAACAGCTTTTGGGACGATTGCAAAGTGCCTGAAATAGGACAAAATATAAATCTGTAGCTGCACACAGAGAAAAAGGATAAGGAGAAATGGAAATTATAAAGCAACGTTTATGATTTATGAAAAATTCTTCATTTTACTGCTAATCATAATGGACTCCTGCTGCTTATAACCTTACTGCAATCAAAGGGGTATATTCATTTTTTGCATAGTTATGTGCACATAACTCCTATTGAAGGTAATAAGTGTTATGTGCTTGCTGTGAGGGGCAAAGAGGTGCCACACAATTAAATCATTTACTATAGCTGCATTGTAAATGATTAAAACGGCCTAGAATGTTATAATTATAGATAACATGGCCCATTTTTAATTTTTAAAAGGAGGTATAGCATTGGCCCTTTGGCCTTGTGATTGTGGGGAGACACAAGTGGCCACAGGCATTGGAGGCAGTGGGAGGATATGTTTCTGTGCATGGTCCAGCTCTCTACAGGCCTCCAAGCAAGTCTTGCTATGTGCTGTGTAGGACACTGCTTAACCACTTCCAATAAAGCTTCCCATGGGTGCCTGCAGGGCTGGGTAAAGGCTGCCCACTTCACTACGCCTGAAGCTGTGGAAGAATGGATCTTGGTGGGACCAGACACCACGCTGAAAATATCATAGACAGCAGCTTTGAAGAATCAGCAGACATGTCTGCATTGACCAGTGGGAAATTAATATTTCCTTTTCAAGGGTAGTAAGGAACCTGCAAGTAAGTGTCTCATATATCTTGGTTCGGTATATTTTAGATGTCATCCTCTGGTCAGGGGCTGATATCAGGGTCCAAACCAGCGGCAGGATGTTCAGCTGGTGTAGTTATTTTGAATGTACTCTTCTGGGAAAAGTGTGTCGGGATCTGTCTTGTACAGTGTAACCACAGCTGCAGGTAAACTGGAAGGGGATCATATTTATATATAAAGAGTGCCAGTTTCGCCATATAATTTCAATTTTTATGCCAGGGTGAAATGAATTTTCAGTATTAAAAGCCAAAATGGTGCAACTTTGTTATTAAACTAGAGCTAAAAGTTTGCTTGATAATGCATAACCAAAACATTTCCATTGTACTGACTGAGGTAATTTCACACAAGGTGATATAGATGAAATTGATACATCCTAAATAAAGCTTTGATTTTGGTAAGTAATTATTTTGTAATAGAAAACTGGAATTGTGTTCTTCAGTCCTAAGCAATATTTTCCAAACATCTGCACTTCCCTGAAAGGAAATACTACAAAAAGAAAATCATTAAAAGTTGACAAGCCTGGATAAGGACTATGCACTTAGGTATCATAGATACTGAAGAAATTATTCACCTTAGTGCCGTTCAGTGTGATCAGAAGTGTTTGACGGACCACTATCTTAGGCTGCTGCACTTCACACGGTGCCAGGATGCCCTGACATGAGTATTCTTGAACACATCGTTCATAGAACACCTTAGGAAAGCAAGGATTATGCAAAAACCAGAAAAAAAGCAACTTCCAAAGCAGAATCCTTCAGAAATTTTGTGTCATTTTGAGTTTAGACAGCCTGGCTTGCAAGAAAAGGCACCTCATGGACTGATGGCAGTTGCAGCAGAACTTCCCTTCCCCCTGCTTCACCTCACAAATCAGCACTGCCTTCTGACATGATACACAGCATTTAACGGAGGAGCTGCTGCCAGTAATTAAAGCAGCCGAATCTTCAGCGCTCCTACAGCACACGCAAGCCCATCATTGTTACAGGCCGGAAATAAGGACAAATATCCAAATCCCTATTTAGTTAACAAAATAACTAGCAGTTATTCTCAGATGTGCCAGGCCACCCAAGGCTCCAGTTTCATTGCTTTCAGAGACTGTGGACAAACATCCTCCTTCAGATCCAGCTGTGCTGCTGGATGTTACAACCGCAGCTGCTCATCTGTTGTGTCCCCTGTCCTCCTCTTCCAGCCCCCTCCTTCCCCTAGCGTTAAGCGCCCTTTTGAGCCAGTATACACAGCAGTTTGTGTCAGCATTCCTTCATTTGTGCCGAGTAAAACCACCCATGTTGGTTTAACCAGTTTAAACAGGCGGTGGCAGTACTGGCTGTAGCCCTGAGAGGTACCAGTCTTTGGGCAGCAAGGCAAGGATGGATGCCCAGCAGGCAGCAGCCTGGGAGCTGCTTTAGAAGCTCAGGTGCAGAACAAAGGCAAACAGTCAGTTCAGACAAAATTCATCCTTTCATGGTGCTGGGGGAAAAAAAGAAAAAAAAAAATCAGGACACTGCATTGGTCACTCCCACAGGTCTGACCTGCTGATCTCACGCTTCCCTGTATATCTGGTTTTCCAACTTCTCCCACCATCTGAGGTGTCTCACCTACCATGAATGGAAATACACTGTTCATGTATGACTATCATCCATTCACAGCACTTGGAGCCCATCCTTTACTCCTCTGCTTGGAAATGCTGTACCAGCGAACTTTGAGGTCCTTGTTTATTTGACATTTTTCAGGGATTCATACAAACATTGCTAGCCAGGTATGATTGCTTAGAACAATCAGTACAGAAAGAAATGGCTTTGCTGCCTCCAAGATACAGACATAGCAGCTGTGAGGCAACCAGAGACTGTCTAGCTCCTCATGCGTGGTGTGTTCCTGTCCTCAGAAACGTGACAGCATTACCTGGATGGCACACATAACTCAGAAAGCTTGACTGACCCCCAAAGCACTCGTCGTCCTATGTTTGGGGATACAACATTGGCACCTGCAACACATGTTCTTTTTCAGTCAGTGACTCTGAACAACAAATCCTGTAGCCTCTCACATTTAGGAGATGATTCAGGCTGACATCCTCCTCTCTCCCCTTTGCCCAACTTCAACCCCAGCAGTTTGAAGATGCTGCCACGCAGTGTTTGCTAATAATGCTAAAGTGTCAGAATGGTGACGTGTCAAAACAAACAGTAGCATCCATGTGAGAGACAACCCAGTCTCCTCACCCCCACCTTTGAGGAGCTGTGCCCAGTGAGGCATGAAGCATACTGGCAACTTTCTCATCAAGTGAAGCTCAGCTGCCGAGAGTTTGGGAATCCCCATCCCAATCAGCAGACCAGTCTGGAGAGCTGGGGTGTGGGAGGGAGTGCAGTCCATGAGAAACTGAATCAAGAATGTATTAAGTAAAGTCACCTTGCTCTTGGTGAGGACAGGTCATAGTCCTCCCTGAGTCCCAGTGGGAACATAAGAGATTAAATAATGAATCTCAAAGTCTCCTTCATGAGGTACAGAAATGTGACTCCTCTTTCTTCTCCTCAGCTCGTCCTCTGCAGCTGTTTGATTCCCAAGGAACTGCAGTGAACTTACAGATTCTGCTCTGGTACACAGAGGGGGAGGGAGCATCCACCAAGGAGTTATTCTTACATTTTCAGTCACCTCCTGTCCTGCCCCAGCCAATTATGCCGTTGTGACAGAGACTGTTATGAAGTGGCTGTATTCTGCCCCAGAGCTAGCTGCATTCTGAGAGGTGAGCAAAATCTGCGCTTCTCTCCGTTTCAGTGTCCTCTGGATTAAAAATTAAAGAGGAGATATTTGTGTTAACTTTTCTCATAACCTGGGGAAGGATTTAAACAATTTGAAACCTCAGACAGCTTCAGAGAGTGATTCTGCAATTGTGCTACCAGGCACAGTTACGCCTCATAACCCTGAGGAAGACAGGGCAGAGGCTTATAGTAACAAGTAGCACTGTTACGTACAGAGACGCTGATTCTTATTTCCACTACCCTTACAAGGGAGCAGGACCTTAAGGCGAAAGTAAATGTTATTTTTGCACAATTTTTTCCTTGCTGTTACATCAGGGACAGATTTATAGAGAGGAGGGTTGATGGGGCTATAGCTCTGCGTACAGCATGCACTGGATGCCAGGTATACTCTTAGCCACAGGTTCTGGAGCAGCTGCTCTTCTTTCCCCACTTCCTTAGGTAGTGGTCATGTCCCACTCAACTCTATACCGCCAAAATTTGTAAAAAGGCCTTTCTGTAAATGAGAACAAAACACCATATAAATTTTTTAGATCAGTCCCTCTTTTATTTTGGTTTGCAAGAAGTAACGAACAAAATTATTTCTACAGTCACAGCTGTATTACAGAGTTCATCTGGGTAACTTTCTATACAGCAATCAGAGAGTAGAAATGATCTTCTTGTGGTCAACAGAACCTGCATGTTCCAGGGTGCCTCAAAGATTTCTGTCCCATTATACAAAAAAAATGAGTGGTTCTTTAAGAAGCTCCAATATATTCTGTCTTCAAATGACGATGATCTGCTGTCTGTGTACAATGTTACTAATTTTCTTTGTGCAAGAAGAAAAAACATTAAGCAGAGGTATGAAGGACACCTACAGTATCCCTCCTTTGTGACTCATGTCTGCCGATCTTCACAACCTTTTCTTCTGGATTCACCGTTTGAAATTCTTTTGGCTCTTCCCTTTCCAGAAAATATTCACACTCCGAATGGCCTGATTTGCTGGGACAAATTAATCTAATTCACTGTAATTAGGAACATGGTAAACTTCTACTCGTGTACAAAGGATGAAAGGTAACAGCTAGAAAGTGATTATTTCTATCAGTAGGTTTCTGTATAGCATTTCAGACAAAACATTCCTGCTCTTAATAGCTTGAATGTCTCAAAAGAAATCCATGGTAACTTGATCAACAGTGTCTGAATCTTTTCACAGGCTGGATGCTTTTCAAGAAATAATGATATTTGAATCATCTTTCTTAATGAAGAAGATAGCATCAATACAATGTGCCAGTTTTGTTGCTTAGCCACGCAAAGTTGGCACTGGCTTCACATTAGGTTGTTCACTTGGTGACTGCAGGGTGCTAAGGCCCTGATCCAAGAAAGTAATGAAGCATGTGTGCCTAAACATAAGTCTGAAGGTAATTCTTCAGACTATCTCATGTCCAATGCCATGCTCCTGCTCCAAGTACCTTGCAGAAACAGGATGGAAAAGACGGGAGAGAAGGGAGATGGGTGTCGTTTGCAAACACTTTTGACAAACAGATCCCAGTGTGAAAGAGCTGACATTATGCCACGCCTGGAGTGACCGTCTCCAAGGTTTGTGAACCATTCACATCAGTCTCCTTTGTCTGGAAGATCAGGACGCACACAGTCGTTGTACTGTACAGCATCATACCAGGCTGCCATGACTGGCACCTCTGAGCATGACAAATCCACTGGAGCAGAGATCCCGTTTCTAGTTCTGTTTTAATTCCTGTGAGATAACTGTGACAATCAGCTCAAAATTACTCAGTTAAAATGATCCCTGTATCCACTGAGAGGTGTGAAGTGGGAACTACAGACAGCTGTGGAGCCTAGGAATTACCTAAGCCGAAGTACACCCTTTGCCAGGGTCTGGCGGGCTGTTCATACAGCGTGCCCCAGGCACGATGGCATATGTAGCTGATCCGTAGGCAGAGAGGGGATTTGTGTCTCTCCAGCTTCTCAGGATCAACAACCAACAGAAGATGTCTGCAAGCCTTCTGGTGGGAAAGAATAAGAAACTTTGGCCTGAAGCGATGAGATGTGGCCACAGAAATCACAGACCTCAAGGTTCCTAGAGTGGGGAAAACCTGTGAATAGTTGTTGGGAGTTTACGGCTCTGCAGAGACCCAGTAGAGCAGGAGTATGTCTGTGCAACATCAGTCAGCACAAGAGGGAGACTGCGAATGGTTTGGATGCAGTGAACTAGGCACACCTCAATTTGTGGGGACAGTCTTGGAAAAAAAAAAAATGCTGCATTTTATTTCAAGTTAATTGTGTGCATATTTCTCATCAGTATCCCATGGTCAGACAGAATATTGGAAACCTCTCCTTTTTTTTTTCCTTCAGCTGCATTCCTATTCTTTGCAGAGGCAAAATCACTCATGAATCTTAAACAGCTTTTGCACAGAATCAGCTCAACTAATGAAAAAACAGAGAAGATTGCCATAATCTCTTGAATCTAAGGAGTAATATAGAGCCCTGATTCCATCAGGATGAGGAAGAGAGAAAGACATGAGAAAGATGGCCAGGTGCATTACGAATTTTTTGCAATATATTTCTTTAAAAAATGTGGGGGAGGGAGAGGTGACAGTATTTTAACAATACCATTATTTTATATCATCCTTCTCCTCATTACTTATGGACAGGCTGATGCTGAGATTTAGCACAGGAAACAGTTTTAAGAATCCATATATTCTTGGCTACAGTTCATGCCCTCAGACTGAGCCAGAACTCCAACTGAATGTTAAATATCTAATCTACCTATGCATTTTTAACGCATGCGTTATCATCATATTGAAATAACTCTGAGCGCTAATGGCAATTTTTTCTCTCTTTACGAATAAAAGGTGGTACCCAGAAACTGTATTGAAACAGTAGATGTAGCCAAAACTGACATACATTGCAAAAACGTATGATTTCTTCCCAGAGACAATGTGCTCTGCACAGTATAGTAAAGAGCATGGAATTAGATGTAAACACACTTGTGGGTAAGGTTTGCTGGACTGAGAGCTCTTCATTTGGAAGATTTAGGCAGGTTTGTAATTTATCCTAGTGCTTCCCCTTTGTGCGCCCTCAGCTAAGCCACTTTAGGTGTGTTCGTAACTCAAGGCAAGACAAGCAATGGCACTTCTGTCATTGTTCCACAGACTTGGTGTGGAGGTGGAAGCCACATCAGCCTCTCAGCTCTCCCACACCAACCTGTGTCAGAGGAGGGACTCCAGTGCAGGCACGGCACCCCATCTGTGAGGCTTTTCTGCATCTGGGACTTGTTCTAAGGTCTCTGCACAGTACTGCCCTGGGACAATTTGAGGCACCACGCACGGCTTTAGGTGGATGTTACTTTACAAATTATGAGGACAATTGGAGAAATTAAGTGGGGGAACATGCCTTCTCTTTCCTGCCATGGCTTCTCTTGTCATCAGTTAAGCACTGATGGCTTCAAGGCCAGGAGTCTTCCCTTCCATAGTGTTTGTACAGATACAGCACAAAGGATCTTCAGTTTCAGTGGCAGCTGCTAAGCACCACTGCAATACATGATGATTAATATGAATTAATCCTGTATACCAAAGAAGCCAGCTGACTGGCAGGCCATATGTACCCACTTCTGAAAAGACGATTAGCCCTTTATTTTTCTCTCTGCTTATAAATACATACATAAATGTATATATGTATTTCTTTTCCACAGAAAAACTTCAGTGATTGACCATTTAAGAAACAAAGTAAATAAGGCTTCAGATCTGGAGAGAACGAGAGAAATGTTCTTAAACCGTTAATTTTTCAGGATTTTAAAATTGTGTCCTCCATTTTTTCAATTATTTCTGGAACAAATATACTAGGTTTTCATTAGTGCTCAACTCTCTGATTCATTAAGCTTTCCTCTTGAAAACAGAAAAAGTCGCAATGCAAGGGGAAGAGCTGGAGCTATTAAAGAAAAGAAAAAAAAGAAAAAAAAAAGAGAGATGTAATCTACATCCCTGGAACAGATTTCCCCAAACCTAGTCCCTTCTTTCCTGCCTTCCTAAACCATACAGCTTAAAGTATTCTCTCATTTGTATTGCCTTCTGTAATATTCTGCTTTAGTTTTGTCCACTATTAATCTAAAACATGCTTGCTCCAGTAGTTAGGACCCAGTTCTGAGAAGTGATGCTTCCTCAGTGGCAGGTCTTTCTCCAATAAAAGGGAATGAAATCCTGGCTAGACAAAGCAGTTACAGCTCTGCAGCAGTTCACTAATGACCTAAAGTGGGATTCCTATTCAATAATCCTGCACCAAACAGAAATATTTATGCCTTTAATGCAAATACAGTTTTGTATGGGTGCTCTGCTACATCCCAAAGGCAAACAGTATCACATTTATTTTCCTCAGGGAAATTAAGTTTTCACCTCATGCTTTTACCCCAAGGTGTCCAAACACCATCACCTTCATTTCCTATTTCAGGTGCTGAAAAGCAGGCAAAGTGACTTATGCTCCTGATGTTTTAGTTGTTTGGTTGTTTTTTTACAGGAACGTGCTACGTATTTTGTCCTTGTTTCCTCTGGCAAACCCGGTACTGTGGAAACACTGTGACAGGAAGAAGTACCTCAGTTGCCTAAAGAATAAGCACCTAGTTCTCAACACCAGCTAAAGTAAGCTGAAATGAATCCCACTCATAGTCACTGCTACTTTCTGGGTAGCTCAAAGCTACCTGTTATAAGCTGCTCATGCTGTGCCAGCAGTCTCGCTTCAATCAATGCAACACCTCACACAGTGAGACATGACCCAGCTAGAGGCAGAACTGATTTCCCTGTTCTTTAAGTCAATGAATTCTGCCATTGATTTTCCTCTGGACCAAAATATTTCTTTATCTTTAGCATAATGATATAAGTATGGCCTTGCTGGTGAAAAGCAGAGGTCTGTGCAGCCCAACAGATTGAAAAAAAAAGAATGTTAGAAGGAAGGCTGGGGTAAAGTGATTATCCCCATTTCCATGTGCCTTTCCAGCAGCTAGAAACTATGTTATTTCCTGAGCTTGTAGTTGTGTCCACATCACTTAAAAAAATATAGCCTTTCTTTGGCCTAATGCCATTAGCTTTCCTTAATTGTTGTTGGTTTAATTTCATTACATTTCTGCTTTCAAAATTTCCTGTGGCAATGAGTTCCACAGTGCCACTGAAAACTTAACTGCGCTTCTTTTAAACCTGCTATCTAAAAAAATTGCTCCCTCCCTCCAGTGAACCTTGTCATCTTCTTCATGAAGCTTCTAGTTCTGTATTTTCCACGCCTACCTCATACCTTTTTTATTCTGTCAGGAGATCAGAACTGCAGATAGCATTTAAGATGTGAACACAGCATAGGTTTGCATGGTAACAGAGTACATATTTTATCATGTTCTCTATTTCTTTCCTAATAATTTCTAATATTCCATTTGTCTTTTTGACCACTGCTAGCTTTGAGCTGATGTTTTGGAAGAATTATATGCAATGATTCCCAAATTTGTCTTCTGAGTGGTAATAGCTCTTCTAGAGTCCATCACTGAGAATGTATAGTTAAGGTTGTTTTCCTCCGCGTGCATTACTTTGCATTTATTGACACTGAATTTCATCTGCCATTTTATTACCCAATCACTCAGTTCCTCAAGCTCCTTCTGCAAGCCTTCATAAACAGTTTTAACTTTGACTGCTGTAAATAATGTGATGTCAGCAGCTGGCTATGCCAATTCACTATTCACCTCTTTTCCAAAGAAAGCATTTAGAGGAATGCTATGCCTGTGGGACCACGCCAACAACCTCCCTCTTCTGTGAAACTACCCCTACTTTCTAAAGTGTTAAAGCACCCAACTTCCCCAAAATGCCCTATATCTCAGGGGTACCCAGGCCACGTGGCTTTCCCCTGCTCCTTCTAGAGACCCGTGCTCACCCACACCTTCTTCCCATACTAAAACTCCCTTTGCCTCTTCCCAGAACCAGGTCTCCTAGGGGCAGCCCAGCAGGGAGCGGCGAGGAGCAGCTAGTTTCCTCCTGACCCATGCTCCCGGGAAAAGCTCTTCCCGTCCCTAGCGCGGGCGCAGCCCCNCGGCGTGGGCACCACCGCCGCGTCTCGGCGTTACTTACCGAGCGAGCAGGAAACAGAGTAGTCGGCAGGAAGGCGGTAGGGAGTCTGCCAGGCCTGCGGGTGATAAATGGCTGCTCGATAAACCTCCAAATTGCACGGGCAGTGCAGGGTCCGCTCCGGAGCTTGAAGTTTGAAGCTTTTGGAGAGATGTTTTTTAGTGCTACAGTCCCTGATCTCTGCTGCGTCAGCCATTCCCTGCTGTGCTCGCTGCCACAGTCCTTCCCAAGCCATGGCACTGTCACAGTGTTTTAGAATTCATGTGGGTCCCAGCAACAGTGGAAGATGAATGCTTTTACTGGGGAAAAAAAAAGAAAAAGAAAAAAAAAAAAGAAATCCTGTTTACTGTTCTGTTCACATCTTTCCTAGAGGGAGGTGTGAGAAGAAAATTAAACTGAAGCCCCTGAAGAGGAATAGCTAATGAACCAGGAGCCCAGGACCCTGCCAGGGTAGGACTTTTCATCTACAAACTTATCTGCCATAACTCAGAGTTCAGTGCTTTTGTTAGCATGCTGCTAACTGCTGGCAGACTAGCCGCCTGTGCTGCACAGTGCAGACTGAGAAAAGCTGAGAAAGAGGTAGTTTTCTAGTTAATTCTTCACTTGCTCAAAGATAGGGCACTGAGAATGGAGGGTTCATCTTCCTTGCCTGGGGCAGCACTGTGTGTTGATGCAAAAGCCAGTGCTGTAAAAGATACCTCCTTCACCAGGATCACTTCCTGGAACAGGACTAAGTAGCCTGTTTGGGACTCTATGCTAACCTAGGTAGTTCTATAGGTCTCAGAAGCAGCATCTTAGTACAGGAAAGTCCTGCACAATACTACCTGGAGGAACCAGCATGTTTGCAACTAGCCCATACATCTCTGCATCGCATGGCGCTGACATGCCCCGATGCACCTAGAAGGAAGTTCAGATACAAATGCTGAAATTACAACCACGGTTTTGTTCATCTTAGTGCAGCCCATTCCACCAAGGCAGCATGAAGATATAACAAGATTTTTGGAACATTTCTGTTTTCATAAGATCACTGCATTAATTGGGCACCTCTCATCTCACATTCAGAAGTGTCTACTTGTTCTATACTCTTACAGCACCTAGCATGAGGAGGTTGTTAGGTGCTAAAGGAGAGGTGATCTGTAAACTCAGCCTAATGCCTTGAGACGTCCAGGTGGAAGCTAAATTTAGGAGAATTAAACAAACACAGACTGCAAGCTCAGTGAATAATATGACTACAGTCCCCACATTAGTAGAAAATTGCATCATTTTGGAGCATGTTTCCAAGCCCACAGCTTCCAACCTTTATTTCTGACTGCAGGCTATTGTTTGACTCTGCATACAGAGGACCCACTGCAAGGTTGAATGCAACCATGATGTGAAGGAGGATATGTGAAGACACAGAGCCATTCCCTTTACCTCTGATGTGTGTTGTTTTGCCTACGTGAAACTTCAGCTGCCAAACGAGGCATTAAATCACCCTCAGTCAGAAAGCTTTGTAACAGTTTTTATTGTAAGCCAAAAAGCAAAACTTCACCTGCTAAATACTCCAAGCCAGCCAACACATGAGTCAGGTACATTGCACAAATTGCAAATGGCTTCACTCCTTCTGTTCATGCTCCTCCAAGTGCTCCCCCTGCACTCTATTAGTGTGAGCCAAACCCTAGCACTTTCCTCATCTGTGAACTAAGTCTCCACGAGCAATGCAGAAAGGCCATGAACCTTATTTCCTCCACATGTAAAGGTCTCTACTGCACTTGAAATCCAGTACTTGACCTGTGGCCCAGGAACACTCAGCCAGCACCCCAGACAGGAATCCTGGCTGCATGGACATAAAAAGTACACAGACAGTTTGTTGGTCATGTTTTGCCATGCAAAAGGTCACTAAGCAAATACCTCTTGTGATTCTCTTTCTCAGGAAGCAAATAAAAATATTCTCAGATTGCAATCATCACAGCTTCCTCATCACAGACTGTGCAAACTCTCTCTTTCTCTCTCTGTCTTTAAAACACTGTTTATGTGCTTGGTCTTCTAAAAGGTCACCAGGAAGACTTGTCAGCAATTCACTGTGGAGATGAAAGGGGGAGGAGAAGCTGGCCATTAGCACTGAAGAGCAGCTGAAAACTGGGCAGGCACAGGTCGGGTTAAGCAACCAGCTTGGACATGAGGTTTTTGCCCACCTTTCTCCATGCTCCAGCTGCAAATAGAAGAGATATGCAAGCTGGATTAATCTTTGTTATAAAAAAGAGGAGTCTGACAGAGTCCGTGGACTAAGGACCCTTGAAATCCCTTTGGACTGAATTATCCTAGATTTTATTAGCTCAGTTACACATGATGAAGTGTTCTTCATGGAAGGATTTTTGTGGAAGGCAGAGACTGTCTTTTTTGAGGGTTGGACTAGATGAACCTTGAGGTCTCTTCCAACCTTAATGATTCTATGATTCTATGAAGAGATTATGCTGCAGCTCTCTTTGATTCACTGTATGTCCATTATCCAGGCTGGATATTAACTGTGCAGAGTCACCTGTGGATGCTCCACATGAACAGCTACGCTATTTCCACATTCAAATAGGTCATCTGCATAGTGCTGCACAGTCCCAATTGGGACACTGTCTCTGCTGGACATTGGCTTGAGCGTATCTGCACTGACATGGTCTCTCACCACATCCTTTTCTCATTGCATCCTCCCTGTGTGTTCTCTACCCTGTTTCAAATGGATTCAGTGCCGGCTGTCTCAAAGCTCTTTGTGAATTGTGTTATGCCATCCATATCACTATTACCTTGCATTATCAGGAGAAAATAGTCCCTGACTATGTCTGACTGTGTTTACGTGTGTGCGCACAATTTTTTTCCTGCTGTGTAGCTGTGATGTATTAAGGTGGAGCCAACTGAATTTTAAGCCATTTAGCTTATTATACCTGATGTGGATTTTTATTGGAATGTGATATTTCTGTTATAAACTATAAGCCTCAAGTCCAAAATGTGCATCTTCAGAACTCTTGAAAAGAGAGTCTCATTAAATTAATATTTCAGATGCATTTGGTAGTTCTAACAATTGGGTATTAATGAAAAAGCACAGACGTGCTGCAAGCTTGATGCAGCCACCATTTCAGTCAAAGGAACTTTTTATTTGACTTTTATGGGAGCCAAGTTGGGCCCTGAACACACAACGTTTCAACTTTTTAAAAAAGTTTGAGTGAAACTATAGCATCTTCAGGTATAAGCAGGAGAATACTTGAATGCCTTTTAACATCCTTGGCAGTACAGTTTTGATAGTTTAGTACAGTTTGTAAATAACCAATGCCACAAGATGAAATGGGCTCTAGACATACTTCCTGTGTCACTGTTGTTAGTCAAGTGACAGATTACATGCATTGTTAACTGAGCGCTGATTAAAAGGTGACAGATTTGGAGATGTAAAAATAATGTGAATTTGCATTCCATATGCTTTTTAGTTCTCAAAGGAGTAAAAGAAACTTAGTTAAAATTATAATTATAATTAATTATAAACTGATTCTTAACCTCATCTCACCTCTGCCACTAGTATACTAGCACGTACATGAAATTTAGTATTTACAAAAAAAACCCCACCAAAGCTGACAGTGACTGTCTTGTGTGTTCACCCAGCCATGTCAACAGTACAGGGATGGCAATTAGTACGTGGTGTCTGCAGGGAAGTTCCTGTGGATAAAGCACACAGAAGGCTGTACCTGCCTTTGCAGAGCCAGAGGAACAAATCTACATGATGCTCAGGACAGATTCATGCACAGGCATGTGCCTGGGGCTCCAGCTCTGCTTTGATGACAACAACATCTCTGTTTTCATTATTGAGAAATGCTTTTAGCCCTCCTGGCCGTGAAAGAAAGCTGGAAACGGCAACCTGTATGTCACGGATAGAGCAACATCTGCTTGAATCTCCTGTCAGCGTCCAGCAGAGGGAAGGGCTGTACCTAAAGCTAAAGGGAAATTACAGCGACTTTTTTTTCCCCTTAAATAAATAAAGAAGACAGAAAAGATTTCTCATTTTTAAAAATGCTGTTTTCATGAATTTCATAAAAAGAGCACTGACAATCTGAAAATGTTTTCATTTTTCAGAACTTACATAATAATACAACTAGATGGAACATTTCAGCCAAATAGTTTTATTTTTGGCACCGTAAACTGCGAAAAAGCTTCAGTATTCAGTCAGAAAGGAAACTCACAGCCCTGTTAGATTACCACCGGTGTAGGCAGAGGTGTGGGGAGAGGGAGTGACCCTGCACCACCTGCCCCTAACAGCCCTGACCCATCCTTCACCAGATTCTCTTTCGCCGTGAAAGAGGGCTTCTCAGTGCCTTGCTTTGGCCGTGCACAGCGCAGCTGCTCCGCGCTCTGTTGAGGTAGAGGGGTAAATTTTCGTTTTCTCCTCAGGGCTGGCCGTGGAAACATTTACTGGATGAGAAAATAGCACTACTTTGTAGCCCTTTATCAGTGCCTCACCAGCAGTGACTGACAGCTCATCACCAAAGGAGGCTGAATGAGCCGGGAACAAACCACAGAGAGGAGCGATCTACCTAGCAGCTCCTGAATAGAAGTATTAGCCTCAAAACCCCTCTCTTGCCTTCTGGGCTGAAAAATGCCTTTTCATCCCTCTCAGAGGTTGTCTGAACCAGGCAATCCTCCTTTGCCTTCTCCTCCTCCTCTTCCCCTGTCTGCAACAGAGTGCCATGGTGCGCGCCACAGCCACCGGCGTTTTAGTGCCTACTGGGAGTTGCAGACGACACAGACAATGGACCAAAATCAGCAGAGGAAAGGGGGTTGGGGGCCATGGCTGAGGGAGAGTTCAGGCAAATGAATCTCTTTTCAGGTAATTCATCAGTCTTCCCTGTGAGACAGATCCTCCCACCTTCTGCAGGAGTCCGATCATCTACAAAAGCTTTTAGTATGTCCTAATGCATCTGTTTCTTAATGTATGAGCAGAAGCAATCTTAAGTCTGGCATTGCTGTAGCTTTCCAGTACTTGACTCTGCAGCCTCAGCTAATAATGTTCTTTAGACGGACTTTCTGGTATGTGATTTTATGGATAAAAAGCAGACAGTGCACTTGAAGAGAGGCCAGGTTGGCACACAACTACAGAAAGATTGCTTTCCTACTACAAACTGTAAGGGAAACAAAGAAAAAAAAGACCCAACTATATAGCCCAAATGATTTTCATAGCCTGTGGCAGTATCACATCAGAAAATACAGAAATATGTTTAAAACGTCTGTGGTTACAAAAACATGGAATGGCTTCCTGCAGAAAATTTATTGAAATGCATGAAAGCGGCTACGTTAGGTGTCACCCAAGGGGAACCATACTAGGGCTTTTCTTCCTCAGAGGCATAGGCAGCTTTAGCAGCTGGAGCTAAACTTTGGCTCAGGTGTATGTAGTTTGTGGGCCAGACCACAGAAGGACCTGCAGTCAGATGCAGGTCAGAAGTGTCCATTTCCCTGAAGTCAGAGTTCTTGTGCCACTACATGAGTAGAAATGCCATGACTTAGAGAGCAACTGAAGAAGGAAAAACACCCAAATCATATTTTGGCCCTGTAATCAGACCATTTATTTCGGTATGTAGCTCAGCTTCCCAGCAGACCCCAACGTGCCTGTATAGCTTTGGAGATGTCCTGCCCTTATCCAAACCCTAATGGTGACTTGCTGCTCCCCTCCAAAGATCCTGTAATTCCATGAGCCACAAGAGCTCTCTCCTCCCCTGCCTCTGCCACTTCAGCACTTGGCCTTTCTCTGGAGGGATGCAGTAAGGAAGCTCTTAATGGGCCCCTATGGGACATCACAGGGAAGTCCAGGAGTTAAGAAGAACATCAGGCACATAATTCATGACCTGCCTTAGGCAGAAGGGGGCAAACAACAGCAGCAGCAACAACAACAATGAAAAAGCTCTTCTCTCTAGAGTGGATTAATAGGAGCTCCCACTGGAGCCCATTAAACAAAACAAAATGCTGAAAGCCTAGGAATATTGTGCACTTCATCATTTTCTCAGGATCCCCAGGGAGAGGATGAGGAAAGTTGCAATGCTACCGAAGTGGGAGGAAGGAGCCTGGGAGAGGGCTGGCTCAGGACAGGAGAGCACTGCCAGGAGAGAAGGGCTCATATCTCCTCAGTAAGTGGATGAATGTCTCCTTTGTGTGCCTGCAGGTGATATTTTTCCTTCTCTAGTCTGTACACAGATAACTTGTGCTCTCCCAAGATTTTGCAGGGCCTCAGTGGACTGTTTGCCTGTTATGCCATTCTACCATCTGGCCAGCCCTGGCAGAGGTTGAAATTTTGATGTATTGTCTAAATTTGGAAGTGACATTTTCCACAGGTTTTGTAAGCTGAACTAATGAATCACTATAGTGCAGTCTCTTTTACTCTCTCTTCATGGAGTTTGACCTGAGTTTTACTACTGACAAAGATGATGTGTTGACAGGGCAGGTTGTAAGGACAATGTCTCCCAGTCTTTTCTGCTGATGTGTCTTGCTCCTGCCCAGTATCTTCTCCTGATCTCAAGTCTTTTTCGTCTACTGCTTTCACTCCTCTGTCAAAATTTTCCTTTCGGGACTCCCTTTGTATGGTTCTGAGGACACATCTTCATGCCCTCCTGCCATTCTTGTTCAGGACCTACAAAGAAATTTGATAATACAAACCATCGCAGCTCCTAGCTCATCCTGAAATAATAGTTAAGGTCTCATCAGGCAAGAGGCTGTTTGGCCTGGCAGGGCCTGGATCAGGATCAGTTCACTCCCTACACTCTGTGAGATAAGCAGGGCTTGGAGTATTCTACAGGAGAAAGCATGAATGTTTGTCAGATTTCCCATTATTCATTTCTTTAAAAGTGCAGGTGGGAAGCCTGAAGTTTAAAGAGCCAGGACAACTCCCAACTTCTCTTGTCCTTTCTAGATTCACCTAAAAAGGGGGGTTTTAGTAACCAGCCTTTAACTGATTTTCATTTACTGGCATTTTTTGTAGATATTTCTGTAACTCTCTCTCACCCTGCAAGGCTGCAGAAGCCCATATATGCAAAAAAATCGAGCTTGTTCTTGGCTTGTAAATCACGGGGTTTACTGTTTGAAGTAACTGCAGGAGAATCTTTGCACGGAAATCAGATGGATAAGAGTATCACTTCTCATTCTGTGACACCATTTCACCGTGGGGATGGTGAGCCTTAAAGTGGAAGAGAAGGGTGTAAGACAATTTTGACTTCCCCACCTGGGCTGTTGCAGTCCCGGTGTGATGTCCCACAGGACACGCTGCCTCCACCTGCCTGGCTTTGAGAAGCAGAAACGGTTCAAGCAGTGATCACCTAATACTGGCTCTGTCAGCCTGAACGCTGAATTAATTACTGGTAACTAAAGCACCGTTTCACAAGACTGTTTGCAAAGCTCATCACATGAAAGATGTTGACTGGTTAAAATCCATGCAGGGTGGCAGAGGCAGTTGGGAACTTTATGACAGAATAATGTTTTTTTCCTCTAAAAATCAAAGCAATTTTAGAGAAAGGTAAGGTTGTCAAACTTGTGTGCGTTGAAATCTGTGACCATTCCAGACACGTAAAAGCCCCGTTATGCATGAAATGCAGAATTTCTTTATTCCCACATAAATTGTGTGTATATATGCAAAAACTTCTTTCCAGGATGCCTCAAAGACTGGACTGCTGAATTTGAGAACAGATATAGAAACAGAGGAAAAACCTTTGAAGAAAGTGTGTTTAACAGTATAATATGACTAACAGCATAATATGCCTCCTGTTAATCAGGACAGTCAGCAAACTTAGAAAAAGCATACATAATATAACTTTTCCTGAATGTTTGCTGGGATTTTATTTTTTTTTGCTAACAGCTGATTTTCCAGTTGCATCTAGGAGACCAGGAAACTGGGTCAGCAGCAAACACATGCATTTGCTCTGCACGTATAGAGCACTACACCACCAGGCTGGTGTTATTTGAATTCACTATTCATTTTTTTTTTAAATAAAAAAAGAAGAAAATTCTTCAAATTCCTGAAACATGTTGTTCCAATAGTTTTTAAAAGGTTGTTTTTCCATGTTTGAGATTACTTCTTTATTTAAAAACAAATTAATTACAGTGAAAAATTAATTGCAAGTCCAACCGCAAGACAAAACATTTTACTATGATGAAAATGAAATGCTTTTATTGAGCTGAGGCTCATGAACTGGAAAAAGCCCTTTTTTTTTTTTTTTTGAGTCTTTAGGAGTTTGACTTTCTGTTCTGATTTGGTGTAGGAGCATCTCTTGAAATCTCAAAATATTCCCAGCATGCAAAGGCTACTTCCCATAAAGCTGTACCCAGGAGATGAATGACTCTAGAATAGTCTTAGAATCATAGAATCATAGAATCATTGGGTTGGAAGGGACCTCAAAGACCATCTAGTTCGAACCCCTCTGCCATGGGCAGGGACACCAGGTTGCCCAAAGCCTCATCCAACCTGGCCTTGAACTCTTCCAGGAATGGTGCCTCCACAGCTTCTCTGGGCAACCTGTTCCAGTGCCTCACCACCCTCACAGTAANCTTTAGGTACTGGAAGGCCGCAATTATGTCTCCCCGTAGCCTTCTCTTCTCCAGACTGAACAAGCTCAACTCCTTCAGCCTGTCCTCACAGGAGAGATGCTCCAGCCCTCTTTGCCGTCCTCCTCCTCTTCTCAGGAATGAGACAATAGCTGGCAGCTCCACTGTGTTAGTATAGCATAAATGTTTCCCATACAGCCGAGAGGAGGAAACAAAGGAGGTTGAGATTGGATATTAAGAAAAATTTATTCACTGAAACGGTTGTCAATCATTGGAACAGGCTGTCCAGGGAAGCGGTTGAGTCACCACCCCTGGAGGTATTTAAAAAACATATAGATGTGGCACTTAGGGACATGGTGTACTGCTGGACTTTGCAATGCTAGGTTAACGGTTGGACTTGATGATCTGAAAGGTCTTCTCCAACCAAAACAATTCTATGATTCTATGAAGACAACGATGGTCAGCTCAACGTCACTGACTTCTCCCTACCTCTAGGCTCACTTTGTTCACATGCATTTTTTCATACAAGCACACTGAGAAAAGCTGTTTATCAAAACTAAACAGTCCAATGCACAGCATACATGGTTAAGACCACAGGACAAATAAGGTCCATTTCACATTCCCAATCTGTTCATTTGAAGTATGTGGAGGGGTATGTTACCATACTCTAGGCACCTAATTTTTAGATAATTAATCTAAACAACTTCTTGAGGTTTTCTCTCTTTGAAATGAAGAGAGACAAGTGCCTCCCAAGGGAGGTTAGGAACACCTCTCTCAGGCATTTATCTAAGGACAGCTTGAATTGCCCATTTGGAAGTGCCAGTCTCCTCCTCACTGGCAAGCAAGACAGCTTGCATGGCACTGTTTAAAAGATTATCTTGTGCTGGGCATCTCCGTCACAGATAATGCGGTGAAGGCCTAATTCTTTAATTGCAGATACCGCTACAAAACAACAGCAGTCCAACATAATGCTCGTGATTCATGGGAGGATTCAGTGCCTTCTCTACATCTGGGTGATGAAGAACCATTCTGGGACACAGGAAGTTCATTTTCATGCATCACTACAGACATTTATTCACTACTGAACTACAACCAATTTGGAATAATGAGCTAGAGGTCATGGACTTTCTGTTTTACACTGTTATCGATTACTGGAGCTGCTTTATTTTTCCTGGAGAAATGTTTTTATTTCTGTACATGTAGCCTCTGTAGCCTTCTTCAGTAGGTGGGTAGAGGATTGTTGTTCTTTCCATGTTTGCAAGAATGGGCTAAATTAAGCCACATTCCATCTTTGTTTTCAACTTTCCATTAGCCAAGCAGCAGATGGATCAAAGCCAGTTCGTAGCCATGCCGAACAGTTCTCCATTGCAATTGCTGTTGAGAGGCCTGAAATGCTATGAAAAGGACAACCTTTGATCTCTTCAGCCCTTCCCATATATAACAGCTCCAGCTCCGTTCGAAGCAAAGAGTCAGGCTTCCCATCATGGATTAACTAAAGATTTTTGATAGAAAAATCTCTATAAAGGGCTCGAGGGGCCTGGCAGGGGAGAAGAAGTGTTATGAAATATAAGAATGAATTAAACCGAGGGTGAAGTTGATAAAAACCACCTTCAAAATATGTAATCAGTGACCTGGATTCAAACTGTTTGTGTGCTTCCTGTCTTGCAGTCCTGCTGTTGCTGTTGTTATTATTTTTGGCCTGGGAGAAATATCTTTCTGAGTCCATTTCACCTTGATGGATTATGATGCCATTTTAAATGTCAATTGATAATAATTGTGCCATAGAAAAACATAATAAATGTTATCAGTTTAAACCTACAGTGTCCCTTTTATTAATATTTCTAATTTATGAGCTTGTTGAGAAATCTGTGGAGACAACAAGGCTAATAAATCTGAGGTTAAAAGGACTCCAGACAGCAGGCTGCATGGGCTTTCTGCTAGATCATTGCCAGCTCTTGAACTTTGAGAACAGCAGAGCAGCTGTCACTGGGGAGATGGTCTGAGTCCAGTAAGGCATAAAGGATGGAAGACAATCTATAAGGACATGAGGTTCCAGAGGTGATGTGAGCAATTTGCAGCTGCACTGTTGGTGGCAACTGACAGTGCACCTATGCACTGGTGCCTCTGATTGTCTGAGCTCATAGACTTGCACTGAACAGCTGAATGAGCGCAAGCCCTCGGAGATGAGGTGTTGTCAGCTGCAGCATCCGTGCTGTGGATAAACACCAGACTGCTCTGACTCTGAGCCACACACAAAAATAGGAGTTTAAAGGAGAGGCTTCAGAGACATGGGGTGGAGTATCATCCCATTATCGTCTTTATCCAGAGGAAGAGGCCAGTGGGGCAGGAACGATTGTGTTTCCTGCCTGACAGCATAAATACAGTTCTTCTTCCTTTTCAAGGCAGGCAATATAGGACAAAAAACTCCCAAGTATTGATCCCAAGTTGATTTTGAGTCCACACATTCAGGATTTTTCACTTTCTGAAAGCACACCATATTTTAAAAATCTCACAGGCTTTGTGGACCTCTAGATTTTCCTAGAGGAACAAGCAGAACAAGTTGAGAAAATCAACATGGCATGATTTTGGTCTAGACAGCTGCCTTCTGATGGAAGGAGTTGCCTTCAGGGCTCAGCAACCCCATGGGTAGATGTGTTTCCTGGCTCAAGGAATTTATAGACTAAATTAGACAGGTAGCACAATAATTGTAACAAATGAGTTATCTGCATTTCCAGGTCGAGCAGAAATGTAAAAATATCCCCAAACTACCCTAGAAAACCCATCATATCAGAACTTAGAAGAAAAATAACTTCTCCATTCTTTGGTAATTTAAAAGTAAATCATTTCTTGTTGTGAACATAAATAATTTGTTATATTTCAGCAACTCAATCATTTCAAAAAGGGGTCAACTCAACTATTTTAATTTGCAAAATGTTCATTTGCATTTCAAGCTTCTATTTTTTGCCACTCATCTTTATTTTAGCATAATACAAAGCAAAGAAATTCCAAACTAGCAGGCATTCCAAAGAAATTATTCAATTTTTTTAGTTAATGAAATAGCATTTATCATTATTTTTCATTTTTTTATTAAAAATATTAAAATATTCAAGTCCTTTGGTATTACTTAAACATTTTGATATCAAATCTGTACTTTTTTTGAAGAAATTTTTTGGATGCAAAACATGGGATTTATGCATCATTACACTGCTGCTTTCTAATCCTCTTTCAAGAGTTGTCACTTATTCATCCTATTTCCTACTTTAGTGCTTGTTGTGTTTTTCTATATAGAAGAACAAAAATATATTTCTCAGTTGGCATTGCCTTCAGTTTTAATAAAAAGAACAATACAATAAGACAGAACAAAAATAAAGCCTTCACAAGGAAGCTTTCAAGTTGTAAATTTGCATCTGTGCGTCTCATTTAAACTCACACAGAAAATCAACTTGTCCCTGCGAGCAGCCGTGATGTTTAAAATCACAAACCAAGACAGAAAAGTTATACAAACATGCACAGTTTGATTTTGTGACATGGGACTACAGGATTGTCTCAGCAGGTGCCTACCCAGAGCAAGCTGGTGGTGGTGGAGACAGGCAGCACATACTCTCTGAATACGGAGGTACTCTGGTGTCACTTGGTAGGTGCTGTCGATGTGATCAGTGTATAAAGGTATTTTACCGAGATGAAAACTTGGAGTGTGCCTGCCTCAGCTCTCTCCAGAAAATTTTTAACATGGACGCACATGGATTTCTTTGGGAGTTGGTGTGAGAGAAACACGCCAGAAGGCTATGTTTCTTCCTTTCAAAATTATGTGTATTTAATTC
Organism: Psophia crepitans; assembly: GCA_013399095.1. NCBI lineage: Eukaryota > Metazoa > Chordata > Aves > Gruiformes > Psophiidae > Psophia > Psophia crepitans. Next base: position 778,173 of record VWZZ01004287.1, on the reverse strand, counting down.
AGAAAAAAATTGAGCTGAAACAAAGAGGAGGGATAGGAGGTGTATTTTTCGCCCTGAAGTTTCTAGGCTAATTTACCCAGCCAGTGACCTCCAAAGATATGAGTCCTCTCATAAAAGAGTGTTGGGACCTATCAGACTTCCCTGAGAAATCCTTCTCCTCCCCCTGCAGCAAGAAATGAGCCCCTTGGACACAAAGAGGGTTTAATAACAAACCAAAGCCAAAGCTTTCCACAGCAAAGGCAAATGTGTCCTTTCTTGGGCTTCCCTTGGCTACTGAAGCAGACAAAGCCATGGGCTTCACTCCTGCACCTACACAGAGCGTTGGGGAAAATGGACAGCAGAGGAGGCTTGAAAAAAGAGGCTCCTGGTCTCTAGAGCTGTTTGCTCTGTGCCTGAAAGCTTCTGGATAAAAAGTAGCACAGTAAACGTCAGAGAGTCCAGATACTGTCATATGTGCTAAATTAATACACTGGAGGCTGGGCCGAGGACATTCAACTCCTGACATCTGGGAAGTCAGTAAGACTTGAAGCCGTTACTCTATACGAAGCCACTGAAAGCAAGAAGTGGACCCTGTTTTACTGCCTTAGGCAAGCTGAGTAGGGAAAGTAAGGCATTTGTAAGAGAATGCACCAGGTTTCTCTTTGTGCTTTTTCATGGCGGTTTTTTGGATTGTTTTTTTGGGTTTGTTTTTGTTGTTGTTGTTTTGGTTTGGTTTTGGGTTTTTGGTTTTTTTTGGTTTTTTTTTTTTTTGCATTCAGGAACCACAAGGGAAAAGCAGAGCCTCTTATTAAATAGGTAGTTTTCATCCAGGATGTAGATTCAGAGCATGTTTCTTTGCCTTCCCTCTGCATCCAGATGACACGCTTACCTCTTCTCAGCCCATAAATTACCTACTCTCTCATTCTGCCTAAGCAGAGAAGGGGAAGACACCTCTCTTTGTGTGCCCAACCAGAATTACAGGCACCATCAGGAAAGCAGGAGGGGACAGCTTGGCCAGGGTGGCATCCCTCTGCATGCATCAGTTGAAACGGCAAGGTGTCCTCTCCTCACGGAGTGGGCCACAAGACCTCTTGCACCCACGCAACAGCTGCCGCCTCATCACACAAGCAGGAAGGCATGGGATCCTCCTTGATACAAACAGCTCCGTTGAGCCACTGGGCAGATGGATGCAAAGGGAACAAAGAGAGGCACTTCCCAGTCTCTACCCCATGCATTTCATCAGTGTGAAAGACACTCGCTTGTCTACCATGTCACCTGAGGAGAAGCTTGATTAATAAAATCAGATAATTAAATATACTTCATCACAACTGGATGCACCCATTTTTACCTCTTTCATTGTTCTTTTCTCAACCACCCCCACCACTTTTCCAGTATCTCTAATCTGGAAAGAGCCGAAAGCCTTTCATCTTATCAGGTGTGGTTTATTGCCCCCTGGTTACACAGTAATTTTGGTCTCTGCTCCATGAAGAGGTCATATGATGGGATATCAGCTCAAGAATTGTCAGTTCATTGGACAAATAAGGTAGGGCCTGCCAATACAATTATAAAAGCCTGATAAGAAAGGCGAAGAGGAGAACCAGCAGGAGAGGGAGACACAACCATAGCAATTCAAAAGGTGAGGGGCAGTCCCAGAAGGCAGCCAGAAATGCCAGTGGGGGCAGGGAGAGAAGAACGGGAGTGTATCTAACCACACATTCTTCCCAAAATAAAAATTAACAAGAAGATAGAAGTGGCTCAGGAAAGGAATCACTGGCATTCATCCGCATTACCCAGGAAATCTTCTCTCCCTGCAGTGGACACCTGACTGGGAGGCGCAGGAGGTGATTATCAAGCTAGCTTTCATCATAGCTCAGGAGAGAAAGAAAACAATGTGTTATTTTTAGGAGTACAAGTGGGGGGTAGAGGGCACTAATTCTTATTACTAAGCATGTTGCAAGGGGTATCTTTTTTTCTCCTGTGACTGGTAAGATGGGATGATGTTGAAAAGCATCCATTGGAAAGCTCAAAGGGTTTCCAAAGTAGATGAAAAGAGAATCTGAACCAAAGCTGATGGCTGGAGGGCAGGAAGTCTGAAGGATAACCTGGGAGTTGCTGATGAGGGAGGTTTCCATGTGTGACACCTCCTTATACGCGAGAGAAGTTTACAGGATGTCTCTCTTGCTAGTAAATGGCACAAGGGACAAGTATTCATCCTGCTGATTATTTTCTTAACTCCATAATAGTATAAATCCAGTGGACTTGTCACAGATTTCAGCCTGAGAGCAGAAAAGGAGGATAACTGCCCCACAGACAGGATTTACCAACAAGAAGCAACCCTTCCCAGGGCGTTTTTCACCCGGGTCTGCAAGAAGCACACCTCCTCCTGGGATGGCCATTTGATTGTTCAGAGCTCCATAAATCTGCGCTGGCTGGGGTATGTTTGGCAGTGGGTGGGGTTGGTAAGACTTTTCACCCCACTTCTAATGCTGTCCTCCCCAGGCACAGGATCACAGGTCTTGGTCCTAAGCTGATCAGCAGAGAGGACCAAGGCGCGTGTGCTCACTCGTGGGTCACCTTTGTTTCTCCTCCCAGCGCCGGGCAGGTCGATCGGGCACGGGTGGGGAGAGGCGTGCACCTTCCCAGCTGCATGTTTCTCGGGGTGCAGCGAGAGCCAGGACAGCAGGAGAGGACTCTCTGCCCCGTGGCTGCTTTGGCAGGAAGATGATGGACCACCGGGAGTGTGCCAACCAGAGGAAGCCCAGACTGTCCTTTTCCATTGAGGAGATCTTAAAGAAACCTTCTGTCAGCACCGCCCTAAGCAGTGAAACCAGGAACAGAAGTAACTACGCAGAGAGATCTTCAGCCCTAAAAACAGGGTCACCACTGGCTTTTGGTAAGTACCAGTTACAACACTTAAAGAAAATGCTCCTTTCTTTTTAACTCCTAAAGCTATTCTATTTGATTATGTAGAATTTTTATTCTTTAGCTTTTGTAGGAATCTGGGATTTCCCTAATCAGATATAAATAATTCATTATATATATAGAAATAATCATTAAAAGATAATTTGCTTTCAACCTTGCAGTTTTTTCGGCTCTGCTGCCAGCCTTTGGTGGGATTTTGTACGTTATGAATCCCCAGTGTCATTGGAGAGGTGGGTACACAACCCAAACAGTTATTGTGGGTAGCTCTCTTCAGTAACAGTGAGAAGTGCTCACTGTAAACAAATAAAACATCCTGGCGTCTTTCCCTTTAAAAAACAATATTCTTGTTATTAAAAAAAAAAGAAGAAAAATCACCTGTCATAAAAAAGGACAGGCATTCAAACTCAGGAAGATCAGCTTTAAATTGCTGCAACTTAATTAAGTTGTTGGAGTTTCATGTATATCAATAGCTGACTGTTGTCTGGAATTACAGCGAAATCTCAGTACCATTTTCTGATAAATCTGACCACGCACCCTCAAGCAGGAGAAATGGTCTGTAAGGGTAATGGTAGCTAAGGAGTGTTAGAATCAGTTGGTGAAACAAGAAAAGAGAAAGCATTTGTGTTTAATCATTTCTCCTTATCATCAGGGACACTAGGTCCTTTCATGAACTAAATAAAACGAGCTAGTAGAAAACTAGCATGACTTCGATCTTAGCAAACCAGCAAGTGCATTAGCCTTTTTGACTTCAGTTTAGTTACTTTGGCCTTGAGTGAACTTTTACCCCCACAGAAATTGTCTCATTTTTTCCTTAAACAAAGAGCAATGGACAACATTTTCTGGATTTAATATTTCTTCTTTTTTAATCTACATCTTCCACAAAAAGATGCTTTCTGTATGCAAACACATCCACTTAACTGAAAAATGACCTGTAGTTTTGACAGAAAATTTTCACTCACCTCTCGCTCAACTGCTTTCAACAAAGCTTAATGCTACACTTCATTTTTTTAAAACAGAGAGATCCTTTCATGGATCAGGACCCCATTTCCCAGGAGAATGGAGGAACCACCCAGTAGTAAGGGAGAGAATCTTTTTCCAAAAACCTGGCAGTCCAAGTAACCATTGCTTATTCATATAGTTTCAGCTCTTTTTATGTCCAAACTGGATACTGGACTGGACTGGAATGCAAACAAGACCTAAATCAGGAAGGAAACTACAGCAAAGTGAACATCACACTCACTAACGAGTGTAACGTGAGTCACAGGTTGAGCTCAAGCCCAGCCCCACTAACACTGCCTCTCAGCCGAGCTTTGCACAAGATTTGCACTTTCTTGTTCACCTCATACACAGGGTAACATCGCTGTCTCTGTACAGAGCTTGTTTCCTGAGCATGGGGCAGAGCCAGCCCACAGCACATCTCACAGCTGTGGGAGCCCCAAGTACTGGGGATGAGCACACCACCGCTGCCTTTGTGTCAGTGCCTGCGGCTTTCTGCAGAAACCTGTGTATGAGGGAGAGGGATGGCATGCTGCTGAATTTTCACAGAACCAGAGGGTAATTGAGGTTGGGATGGAACCTGTCAAGGTCATCTGGAAGGCCAGCCTGCTGCTCAAAGAAAGGGCAACTTGAAAGATAGATGGACGTTGCTGAAGGGCACAGTTAGTGTTGCTTGGCTGTTTCACCACTGGTACTGTTGGAGGACTGCAGCATTTAGAGATTTCCTAAAGCTGTCAGAGCAGATCAGACCTGAACAACAACAACAACAGACCCAGGCCATGTCTTAAATACAGTCCTGAATCAAGTGAGAGCTTGGTAGTTTGTGGGGGTGGACAAGGACACAGCTGCTGCAGATACGAGTGTAATGGGGCTCATGTGCTGAAGGAGCCCAGGTGCCAGGTTACCAAGGGGTTAAAATGCTAGCATGGACTCTGTGGAAATGAGATTTTGTAGGCTGAAAGTCCTTTCCAGAGGGCTCATGGCAGCCACTTTGTGCCACTGGATCCAAAGTGAGACAGATAACACCACTGAAAATTATGTCAGCGCTGTTCATAACATGGACCATAGAACTGCATTTTAACAACATGAGACTCTTCTCTGCAAACAGAGGAGCATGGTAGAGAAAGGACCTTTTTATATTAAGTCTGTTTCACGATCAATATGTTGAAGCCCTGTTTCACTGCGTGTCTCGGCTAAGCGTGCCGCTGCAAGCACAAGGCCTGGCAAATCTGTATGCAGGACATGGCGGGTTCCTGGGATTGCATTACTGCACTGCCAGTACTGTCTCATCCCAAATTGCTCCACCTGAGAGTACAGTCAGTTTTTCACCTTGAAAGCCATGCAGGCAGAACAGCCAGGCCTTGTCTTTGACTTCGCTTCATCACCTAGCCAGAGAGAGACTGTAGCTGCAGCAAGAGAATATAGTGACTCTTCTCTCTCCTGCTAGAAAGCAAGGTTGGCTTAATATACTTAAGGCAATGTGAAACATTAACTAATGAAAATAGTGTATACACATGAAGATTCACTTAACTGTCACTGGAGCTGGGAAAACAGGAAAGCTGTAGAGATATTCCAAAATGTTGTTCTACGTTGCTTTTGCAATTTATCAAGGATGTTTAAAAAGGAGAGTGAAAATGAAGCCTTTTCACTGTTGGTTTCTTACTAACACCAAAGAGATACCTGAGCTTATTACCCTTTGCCTTCCCAGCAGAACTGCCCATTTTTTTCAGATAAGGTTTATTTATTTCAGAAGTGCAATACCCTATGCTGTACATCTTGGGATAATTGCTGTATTTCATCAAAGTCATTCAACTTCATGCCATATAACATTGGCATTAAACAAGTTGTGTAAATAGTTACCTATACGTAGTTTGGCTTGGTGCTGGCCAAGGTCAAGGAACAGAAATGAGCTAGGGAACTTATTGGAAATTCCAGGATTTCCAACACCAGTTCAGCAGCAGCAAAGGAGGAAGTACTACAGGTCAGGGCTGAATTATATCTTACTATGAATTTTAAGAACATTTCCCGCATCCCATATAGTACGTATTGGAGCCAAGCCATGATCCATATGAGAAGAACTGGAACCACACGCATATTCGTGGCTCCCGTAAGGTAAAATACCCAGGCCAGAAATTATCATCCAGCTTGTCTGCCGCTCTAGGCAATCTAGGTTCCAACATCACACTTGTCCTAAAGTCTAAATCTAGCCATTAAGAGCTGAGGAGATGGGTAGGATCACAGGACCAGAAGATGCAGAATATCAGAAATGAGGGACATAGACAAAGCTTACTCTGGAGTCCTTTCCCAAGAAAATACAAGGGTGCTGTACCAGATGAACTATAGAAGTTGCTTCTAACCTAAATTATTCTATCATTCTTTGACAAAAAAAAAAAAGCTGTTGTGATGTACAGTGCCAGCCTCTCATGGAAAGCTGAGGCAGGAATTGATCACATATGAGAAGATCTTTGGGGCTGACTGCTAAGTTTACAGGTTTTTGTAATTCCAGTGGGACTTGTAATAGAGTGTGCAGTCTTCTTAGAAATGTGTGACTTCACAGTTGCAGTATTAGCCATTTGGGAGTTTACTGCACAAACACAACTACTAGATGACCTGGAACTGCTGCTGTTGATCTGAAGTCTATCAAAATTTTTGGTTTTGAAATACTCTTATCAAGTTAAAAAAGGAATAGTGAAAAATAAGATATTTTAGCATTCAGTCTATGCTTTCTCTCTCTTCTTTTTGTCACAGTGCCTAGAAAGGGCAACCACGGCCTTTGTAAGGGACACAAATAAACACCCAGAAAGTGCTGATTTTCTCTCTAGTGCCAACTTTTCCATTTTAAACAGAGAAGACTAGCAGGCCTATTTCAGAAGAAATCCTTCTTCTGAGATCCCTGGAAACTTGATTTTAATGTGCTTAAATGTGCATCAGAAATAAGCTAGGGATAAGGATGTTGCACCTGGAAAAATAGTAGTAAAAGCAGTAACGGATACAGCGACTTTGTCATTCTGCCTGTGTTATGTCCCATTATGTTAAGGGTATGCAAATTAATAGGAATACAACAGCTGCTTCACACACAAATGTCAATATGGTGATTGTTTACTTCACCCTTAGCAACACTCCACCCAGCTTTGTGACATCACCATATTGACATTTGTGTGTGTGAAGCTCATACATGAGTCATGCTCATCACTGGGGTATGTGAGCACCTCAAAGAAAAATTTTGTGGAGGAAAGTTTTGTATGAAGCATGAAGACATTTGAAAAGTCTTCTATAATTTAGAAAATGCCAGTGTCGTTCTTAGAAAGCTTTGATCACTGCCCAAAAGAGCACCTTGCTTGGGTACCCTTATGTTCTTCATTACTGCAGGGTATAAACACCATCGATTCTGTAACATATTCATCTTCACAGCATCCCATCTGGCAAGGGAGTGCAACTAGTCCTTTAATTTAGGGAAGGGGGACTGAGACAGAAATCCTGGCCTACGAACCTATGCCAATGCTGATAGCCTCTGAGTTCTTGAGCAAATAGTTTAACCCCAGCCCCATGCTAATGACCACTCCTGGTTCTATCCTTCTACTTTATCCCACAAATATTGTTCAAAATCTCACCTGGTATTTTTCATCAAAAAACTCAAACCTAGTTGATCCTAAAGGAATTAAATGGGTCCCATTTTGCACAATATGCCTCCAACAGAGGGGTGGACCTCATACCAGGTTTTTAAGCTCAGCATGACTGGACACATGCAACTGGTTTTAGTAGTTTACCCAAAGATTGCCGATAATTTGAAAGGGTAACATTTGAAAAAACATCCTTTACTGACATGAAGCCTTGGCTAATTTCCCGAGCTCTTGTAACTGTATTTTCTTCATGTCAGTGTCAGCCCTCTGTAAAATTCCTGTTGTGTGGGCTTTTACTGAGGACAGAATTGGCCACTATGAGAGAGGGGAACAGCCACAGGTGCTGCAAACCCCAGAGCGTAGATGTGGGTGACTGCTCAGGAGTGCGGTTCATGATTGCATTAAGATGTTAATGTTCTTTGTTAATGTTCACAAACCTGTGCTGTCACACTTGCTTCAGGGTCGTACTAACCACAGAACCTAAATTCCCCAGTGGGTTCATAATGCTAATGTTGAGGTTACCTTCAGCTTCTGCTGAGACTGTTCAATGCCCATGCACAAATCTAAGCTAATTTTATGGCTGCACTTCATGAAAATAGGCCAATATCCACTTCTCTCATGTTTGTCCTGTCAACAAGAGTGTGCAGGTGATCTCATGAAGATGAGTTGGCTGTCAGCACCTTCCTAGACATCAACAGTGTCACCTGTCACAAATGCAGATGCGAAATGTTGACATCCTGGGCAAAGGCTGCCTTTAGAATTATCCAACGCCTAAATCTGAGCGACAGGCAGCCCAGATGTGGGAAAAAGGACAAATGAACCTGAATCGGGGAAAACACTGACCTTTAGCCTATTCTCTGGCCCATCTTCCTATAGAGTAGATGTACCTACAGGGACATTTGAGAAAGGACCAGATTTTGAAAAGCATTTGGCATCCAGCAAATTCCACAGCAATCTTGCTGACAGATTTTCAGAGCAGCTCCACATCTACTGTACTTCCAAGTTCAGAAAAGGCAGCCACCGATTTGAATACTGACATGGAAGCTGAGCTTTCTTCATCATTTAGTTGTGACTCCTTACTTCTACAGTCTTTTTTTTAAAATCTCCCACAAGGACCACTAAAAGTTTTAAGATGGAAGGAAACAGAGAATAGGCTATGTTTTGGGCATCATGCCCCTCCAACATGGCATTGATGCACAACACAGAAGGATTAAGGCCATTTTAAATATGATCAGGTTTGAATGGTAAAGTACCCAGACCACACCCACGTTTCTTTTTTCCACACAAACTGGAAGGTGCACTGGATGACGGTTGCTTTATTCAAAGCTGTCTTGTGCTGTGTCCTTCACAGATTCCAGCAGCAGGAGTCAGTTAGACTGTGACTTGTCTTCAGCTAAAGTGCTTCTCCCTGACACATGTGCTACACCAATGGCCAAAGCAAAAAAAGTGCAAGCAGCTCACTGCAGGAGATCTACTGACAGCCCAGCTTCCTTCCTGGGGGAGGACACAGGACGTGAACACCTGGAAGGTAAAAGAAAACATGAGGAAGAGGAAGATCAGCTATTTCCCAGTTTCCCGGTGGACCATCCACTTCACGGTGAGTGCGTCAATACCCAAACTTTCTCCCAGAGTACCCAAAACCACAGCTATTATCTTACAAGGATGTACATGGCCATACCTGGCAAAAGACATCACAAATATTTCTACTGCTAAGCTCCTGGCTGAGTCACAGGGAGAGTTCTTCAGTGTCACGACTGAAAACATGGAGACTCACCCTGAGAGTTAAAGTTCTAGCAAAGGCCTGCCAACCCTACCAATTTTAATAATAGGGACTGCTTTGGGTGTTTATTGCCCTCCTACTTGGGGTGGCAATCTACGGAGTTACCATGTTCAGCAGCCTCACTCCCCAGGTAGTGCATCGCCGTTTCCTGGTAAGTGGGCATTGCACAACGCGGTGAGCGAGGCTGCTGAACACGCCAAATCAGCTTGATGTGTTCTGTACACCTTGGACCCACTGCACAGGTGATGAAAAGGTCATCAGCATGCGCACAGGCAAACCGTCGATGTGCAATAGGTCTGGCATGCAGGATGGATTAGGCACAGGCCTCGCCATGTTGGTAGGTCTGCTAATTTCGTTAGTTGTGAGCGCTGGTAAACAGCGGTCTATTGCTTAGCCAAAGCAAAGGACGATACAAATATACCTTACCGATACGTTGCACAGGGACTTTAAGCTAAGCAGGATGCACAGTGCCTGAACAAGACAAGTTCCTAACAGACAGACTGCAATTAGTAGTATGTGAAAAAACTGCTTTAAGTTCTTTGAGTTTTTGGAAAGATTAATACAGACAATCACACTACACTCCAGAAAACATTCTGAAAGAAAAAAAAAAAAAAGCAATTTACATTAAGTCCACTAAAGACTCCTAAGGGGCTCGTGTGACCACTGACACAGGGTTACTCAGGTGGCTTTACTGAGATCAACACATCTTCCTTGGCCCATACTCTGCAAGTTGTCGGAGGAAACATTTCTGTCTGTGAAATACATTTGAAAGAAAAGCCTTGTTCCTGCTGCTGCTGCTGTGGTATACATGAGTCTTGTGACAAGCTGCTGTCACCTCCTTCTCCTGCATGAGATAGCATCTGTCCTGATGCAGAGAGAAGCCTTGTAAGATAACTGGTTATTTTAGCCTACCTCTGCCCTGTGAGCTGCAGGCAGCTGATGGCAGCTGGGCAATATCACATTGCCTCCTTGCAGAAGAGCCAGAGCAGTGTGTATCTGGTACTCAGAGCTGCCCGTGAGTGCTAAAAAGGAGTGTATTTCATGTGAGAGGGAGTCCCCAGCCGGGGGGATCACACTGGAGCTGGGAGGTGGCTTTCCCAAGGTGACAGAGGGGGAAGGTAGGTGTCCCAGCTCAGCACTTACCCTCATTGACCAGCTCATCAGCAAAGCAGGGGTGAAGCATGTAATTATCTGCACGGAACTGAGCTGAGCTGAGCAGGCCCTTTCAATGACAACTTATATTTTAAAGGCATTTTAAACAAAATCCCTCTGTTCCCTGGTGGCAGTAGGGTTTTGAAACCAAGCGGAGGTTTAATGATCTGCCATTTTCTAGGCTACTGGTTCCCGCAGTTGCTGAGCCATTGATAGAAACAGGCTGAAGGAGGGGGGAGGATCCTGAAGCACTGGACTGGCATTTTTCCCACAGTGCACAAACAATGATGTTTCGGATCCCGTTCGTGCACTGTGTCATTCTTAGCAGAGAATCAGAGGCCTGTTTTTAAAGTCCTTTCCAACATCATAAGCTTCAGCTTCCTTCCTCCACTTTACAGAGAAAGAGCTGGCATCTCTTTTTCTCCCACCTGTGGCTGGAGTCACCTTTCCCAGATAAGGTTGGCAGCAGTGGCTGCAGAAGAGGTAGACTGGCACCATCCATGAGAGCAGCCTGTAATCCTTACAGCTTGAGCTGATAGCCAATGAACTTCTGTTTCCATATCTACCGACTCTGCGGTGCTTCAGACACGCTTTTGGCACGGTAGCTATGGGCCAGTTACAAATCCTCTAACAAGACACTCAGGCAGTGCGAAATGCCCACAGCACATGCCATGGAGGTGTCCCCAGGACCTCCCTCATACCCACGCCGAGGATGCCTACAGCCACCCAGGGAAATAGCACCAACCTCAGCAGCAGGAGACCTTTCTGATGTGAAAGACTTCAGAAGTCCTTGACCAGGTGTTCCATCACCCCTTTCTCAGTGACCACGTCCATCTGTATAAAACACCTACATAGTTTGTGAGGAAGGGCTCTGACTAAGCATACACATCTGATTAGTTGTCAGGGAGCAGATTAAATCAAGCATGCTATGCAATCATTTTGGAGGCGGGAGGGCTGGGGTTTGTCTGGTGTTTTTTGGATAGGGGGGGAAAGATGAGGAGGAGGCCATGACAATGTGCCCTTCATGGGCATACTGAGCTAGCAAGAGCACCTCATTTGTGACCCTGAGTGTAGGTCACATATTTCCAGGCAAGCTCTTAACACTGCAATGTTCCCGAAATCTTCCTTTTCCCACAAAATGGCGTCTGCGACTGAGCAGTTTAGAAATGCAGCGTCATTTAAACGAAACAGATTTATGACCTTATCATGAACCATTTACAGGGAGCAATGCTTCTTGCACTTTGAACTTAGAGGCTGCACTGTAAGCAAAAACAAAAGAGAAAAGCCCTCATATGCTAGAGATATGCTGACAGTAGCATTTAATTTTGCTAGGCCCCCATTTGAATTTGGAAGCCTTCATTCTGAATGTTGGATGCTTTCACTTGTGGCCTTCTGCATTAAAAGCTCAACAGGACATTTTTTTGGACAGCCTGGCTCTTGGAAGCAGCGCTGATGAAACCCATTTTAGAAGGAAACCATTCTGAGAGTGGCCTTACTTTGGAGCTGTGGATACAGTCTCTGCTTGGGCCAGCTCTCTGTGAAATGATTAATTGCTGCCATTTTGCTATGTGCAACCACCATCACTGCCAGAGTGTTCAAAACTTAAGAACAAGCAGGGCTAACTCTTGTTGCTGTTGGTCAGCATCACAGCAACATGTCCATGTAAACCCCCAAATTAATTACTGACCTCCCACTTTCCCTTAAATTCCTTCTCTCTGGTCTGTGTGACACCGTTGGGACATGACCGCTTCACGACAGCCAAGTACCAGAGCCTGAAAGGATTACATGCCCCCATGTCTGCCTGACCTACAGCAGCTCTTGTTGGAGACTGCCATGTACAAGATCCCAGCCTAGTTCAAATCCTCATGGGAAATTATTTTGCAATGTCTTTTACACATGCTGGGTTTGATTGTATACATTAGTGTGTGCACTGTAATTATTTACATCGAAAGGCAGTGGATAAGTGTGCCCAGCATTGCACACGTGTAATGGTTCCAGTCCCCTGCTCCAGCAATGGAGCAGTCAGTGCCTTGGAGAAGACAAACAGAAGCATCACCTTAAGACACTAGCGATGCCCAGTCTTGTGGGATTTCTTCTCTGGGCAATAATTCAAGTACAAGGTAGATCAGGCTTCCATAAATGCCACTGGCTCCTATTTCCACCAAAAACTGGGTGTTTCAGACTATGCAAAGAACTGGACAATGTTATTTCCTGCAGCTCATGTCTCCATTATTCAGTGGAGAGGAGTCTGCTGTAATGAGTCAACATCAGTCAAATATTTCCATAGCAGAAATCCTCTGCACATTGCTGACTGGGAGCTCAAGGATCTTGTTATTAATCTAATAGTTTTATAATTATGATAGCATCTTTGATCCCAAAGATATTGACAAATTCTGGTGGAAATTATCATAAAGACAACAGGAAATATAAAGATGATCTCAGTGCTGGAGATCTTCCAGTACAAGTCATGCCCCCTTTGTATCGATGCCAGTTGCAGGCATCTTTAGCTTAGTGTTTATGTTTTCTCTGAAACCATAAATTCATTTGTACTGTTCATTTGTGGACAATATGGTCAAATCCATGTACCCCTGTGAAACAGCATGGTTTATCTCTCACAGAACAGTCTCTTCCTCAATATGCTGACTTATCTTAATGCATTTATAAAACACCCAAGAGACAATGAACCATTGTATAATCACAATTCCAGATAAATATCGACTGCCCAGAATATGCCAATGGGACTGAGAGAAAGGGCACAAGCACCCCATTGTCCTGCAGAACAAAAGGAAGCAATTCTAAATGAAAAGGAAAAGCAGAAGGAAAAAATAAATGCCTATATATATAATTTTGCTGCCATTAGCTGTCTTACCAGTCTCCTGTTTGTCAGTGTGAATAGTCCCTGCAGCCCTGTATCTCTGAAGTGCAGTATCCCTATATATGCTTAGAAATGCAGCAGACCATTGACCTTGTTGTGGTGGGTTTACCTGAGGCATTGTTGAAGGCTGGTTCTTTGTTTTTCTTCCTCTTTGAAGACTGACTGTTTATAATCACACCCTGGATTTAAATAAAAGGCATGAAACCTGAATCCTTTACTCCCAGCCTTCAGAATATGTTCACACAGAAGTCTCACTGATACTAGCAAAGCTGTCAGCAGTTGGGGGGACTGACAAGGATTCTGTTTCTATTGTTTCTTCATTTTTAAATTTTTTTTTTAAACAAATATTAGCATTCAATGCTTTCTTCCAGCAGCCCCTTCTTTCCTGGAAATTTTGGATCCAAAGGGTACATTACATAGGACCCAGGGGTTAATTTCTTCCTGCTAGTCAAATCTGTGCAATGTGACCACTGCAAAGTTGATGGCGCATCTTGATCGGTTTATTTCAAAGGTCTTACAAGTACTTATTGGCTTCTCCTAAATTGTCTGAGAACTTTTCATTACACCCCTGGGATTTGGTACTTTTAATTACTGCTCTTTAAAATTGAGGGCAGGCCTTTTACCTACTGTATTAGCAAGTGTTTTATGCTGAAATGGGAAACAGCAGAGACTACGCACTAAAATAATAATGGTATTATGCTTTCTTGGAGGCAGCGGGGACTCTGAGGCAGGGATGTACACAGGCATGCCTGATTGATGTCTAGAGGTTTGTGGGTACAAATAACGACAAAGAGCAGGAATAAAGCAGAAAACAAGCTGTCTGTGCAACCTGCAATAATAATCTCAGCTTTCTCCTTCAGCAAATGGCTGTTTCCTGACAAAGGTGGTTGACCAGAGAATGTGGGGAGAGTGGTGGGGAACCTGTTTTCCTCGGTGAGAACCATTATTGGATTAGTCTGGTCCCTGCCCTCTCATCTATAAGATAAAGTTTGGCAGTGGACAAACATTCACTGAAAGTAAGTTTCAAGTTTGAGATTTAGCTGAATGGGGAAATTACTACTCCAAATCCACTTTGGCCTGAAGGAGTTTATGAAGGTGCAGGTCATTTACCCTGGGTGCAGAACTGATATCAGGTGATGGCGACTAGCACACGCCCATGTCAGTTGGGGTCCCTCAAACGATGGCCTGCATGCTTCTTCCTCCGGGTATTTTGCTAGCCACTGGCTATGTCAGAGTTATGCACAACACCATTTCATAGCAGCAGCGTTTGTAAACACTGTTACCTCTTTGCTGGCAGATGGGAAGGGTTAAATTCACCAGGGGCTCAAGCTGATGGTAAGCACCATCCTTTGCAACGAACTGTCCACATGAGCAGTTTCATACATACCATCCACTCCTTGCCCATTCCTCTGACCAGCAGACTGAGAAATTCCCCCAGCCACCACCACACAGCTTGCTTAAACAGCTTTCTGGTCTGATATTTTTAGCATTCCTGCTCACACCACCTAAAGTCTGTACCTCTCCGCATTTCAGACTTGCTGTCAAGCGATTAGGCACTGTACTCTGCACCAGGGTGAAAGCAACTCTCTGTCAAGGAGTTTTGGACTGAAGGGAGGGAAGTCAAGCCTTTAAAGGTTCAAGTCGTGCTGCTCTGTCTTAACTTCTTCAATGCCTGAATGGCCAGCAGCTGGATGCTAATTCCAGTGTTTTGCTAGCAGGAGGCTCTATCCAGAGCACACTGTACCTATCCAATTAGCATCAGTCTCACTGGCTAAGCCAGTTCCTCTTAACAAAGGCTGGAAAACCACTTTAATGAAGATTAGCCACACTGTCATACTCCTGCCTAAATATTGTAGTGCAAGCTCCTTTGAAAGCCGTGAGCCACCTCTTTGACTAGGAGAAGGACTGCCACGGGCACGTCTCGGTACGCAGACAAGCATGTTTTGTCCTGATGCCATCAGCACTTTGTAATAACTCTTTGATAGAGTTGCAATTGTTTTTGCTGTGGGCTTGGCTGCCATGAGCAGAATGTCACCACAAGAGAATAATGCTCAGAAAAGCCATGGGAAGGAACCGGCTGGGAGACCCACATATCTGTAATTGGTTGAATTGAAAAGAAGAGAGTGAGAGGAACTTCTTATAAAGAGGCTGAAAGGGTAAAACAGAACTTACCCAGGTATAATGAGGCTCTTTTTCAATGCTCCTGAGCTTCTTTCTGAGAAACAAATTATACCGTCAACCTTGTTACACAGAGAAAAATATATTTCTGAGGTTATGTAGCTAAAGCCACTTGCTTGCTTATGTAACTGCTTTCTCCTTGTCAAAGAAGAAGCAAAATCTTTGGATCTGGTTATCACATAGCGTGAGAGGCTGTCTGTCCAGAAACGACAAAGAGGATTGCAGCAAGATAAACTGATTCCACCAGTTCTCATCCACCTAGATTACACACTCCAAAGCAAGTTATGTGTCAGCACTGACTTTCAGTCCTTCTCTTGGGTTTTTATCCCTTCAGTGTATACACCCTTGTAATGAGACCAAGCAGGCTTGATACAGTCTCAGCCTGCTAATGGGCTAAGTGCAAATAGGAGGTGCAGTTGCAGAGATCTCACTGAGATAGCATTTATCTATCTGGTTCAGGTATGCAGGGCAGCTCAGAAACAGCAGTGCAAATTGTACCATAGCCTATCTGCCTACTACAGATTACAGTCCAGAATGAATTTGCCCAAGTATGGCATTGCTGCAGCTGCGTATCTTTTACTGAGCAAACTCAGGTACTAGCAGTAGTCTTCAGTATTGATCCTGTAACTGTTTTATAACAGTTAAGCCATAATATGCTAAGCTAAAACTCCGTAAATAAGAATTGCAAATCAGACTCCTTGAGCTTAAATTCCCTTACTCTTTAGGAAAGGAATGATGGGAGAGCTGCAGACCATATCAATACATGGGGGTCAGAGATCACATAATAAAGTAAGTTAGGAGGGACCTCTGGAGACCATCTTGCCCAACTCCAACTCTAAGCAGGGCCAGCTTGAATCAGGTTGCTTAGGCCTTTGTGCAGTCAAGCTTAGAATACCTCCAAGGATGGAGACTTCTCAGCCTCTCCAGGCCCACGTCAGACTACCCTAATGGTGAAACCACTTTTTTTCTATTACATAATCAGAATTTTCCTTGCTGCAACTTGTATCCATTGATCTCATCCTTGAATGCAAACACTCAAGAAGAATCTGTATTTCTACAAAGTTCAAATGTTTCAACTTTCTCCAGGTCTGTCCTAGTAATAAAGCCAGATCTGCAGACCCTGTTACTGAATTTAAAGGAGCTACACTGCTTTATCAGCATGGAGAATCTGGCCCATCCAATGTCAACAGTAAGGCAATGTATAGACAGCTGTATCTCTAAGCATCTGCGAATGCTGACATATTTAGCTGCCTGGTATTTTCAGGCTTGGTTTCAGCAGTCAGCTAACCTGCAAATGACTTTCACAGAGCATAAAAGCACACTTGAATATCCCCAGCTTTTACATAGAAAATAGCTCAGGAAACTCAGACAGTCTTATTTCCCCAGAGACTCTAGAGCCATGTTTGTAAAGCCAATGTTACACTTCCAACACTTTCTAGCCTTATATCTTCCACCCACACTCTTTATTAGACTGTAATTCTGAATGCTGCTGTTTGCTATGGGATCTCTGAGCTAAGGTCCCAAGGCAAAGGGAAGTATCAAAGCTACAGTCAGAGAAAGTTTCATCTTGCAAGGGAAAATGTTAACATACATTCCTAGACTTTTTCTATTTTTTTATCGGTTTTGAGTTTCTTTCAAAAACAAAAATAGAATTACTGATTCTAGATTTCCTACTGGCAAAAGCCTTGGTTAGTTCACAGGTGTCTATTTTGTTAGCAATTTAATTTCATTTCCAATTGAAATCAAAGCCTGTCCTCAATCTCTACTGGCCCATAACTGACCTCATGTTATTGTATTTTGTTTAATCTGATGAGTTTCAGCTTCGAAAACTCTAGTTTCAGTAGAATTGACACTTCTGAGCACTGTATAGATCCTTCCCTTACATAAGGTCCTTCTCTGTAAAACAGTTCATCTTTCAATAAGAAAAAATGTGGAGGATGTAAGAGTGAATTGACAGGGAGATTCTTTTGCCCATCACCAAGTTATCTGGGTCGTTTTCTTACCCAAGAAGCTGACATGGGACACCAGAAACTCACAAACCTATTCTCTGTGAAGCCATGCTCTCTAATACCAGACACTTCTTAGCTGCCAGCGGGACAGAGTACAGTAAGACATTATCTAGCAGATCCATTCCCCGTCTCATCTCCAGCACAATTTACAATACTGTGCGGTTCAAGGCAATGGGTCTGGCTCTCAGGTACCATAAGATGTCCCAGCTCAACTAGAAGTTTCTTCCTAAGCTTACACCAATTTTGCACAGCCTTTATTTTCTCATTCTCGTATGTTCTTTGTGGGATAGACTTTTGTGGGCAATTCCTTCTGGACTCATGATCTTGACTACTGAGTTTATTCCACACCTTGGCCCTGTAGAGATGGTATTGCATGGCTTGTAACAGCTGATTTCTTGAGTCTGCCTAGGCTGACTAATCCAGTAGTCTCTGCACCAAGCATCCTGCCATCACCTGCAACTAGTTAAGCTGGTAGCCAAGCATAGATATCCACATTATTGTCTCTGTCTCTGGTGTGTATGAACAGGCACTCTATGGAGAAGTCCTGCAGCTGTCATGGCCTAAGAATGTAAGCCATTCTTTTCTAAGCCAGGCAGTATTCTCTGGTTTGGGAACTAAAAGTCTTGACCTTAGCTTTGATTCCACATTTTGAAGAGGAGGTGATGGCTGTCATCACCCGTGCTTACAGGGAAGAAGTAATGATTGCTGTTTGTATGGTACTCACTGTGATGACATCTGATCCAGCTGGTCTTTGGCATTCAATTCAATCCCATCATGGTCCACTTCAGTCATCTCATCTCTATAGAGTCTAGTTAATGTGTGACACAGAAGGGCTATACTGGGCTAAATCATTATTTGCTCTATTCTAAAGGAATACTAAAATATACTCTTTTTTTAAAAAAAAATCTCATGTGACATCTTAGATTTTAAAATGTAGACAGCTTCTTTCTTGCTTTGCACAGTCATGAAACTATATTTCAGTTCATTAATCTGATACTTTTTTTTTAAAAGCAACATGGGGCACTTTTTTTGCTAATTCAGAAACCTTTTGGCAGGTATGCAGGTTTGTTGCTTCTTCTGAAGGCTTTCTGATTGCTAGAAGGTACATAGACTGCCTGGGCATACAAAACGTGGCAGGACAAGAACCCTGCCAAATTCCCAGAAGCTTATGTACAGTTGAGACCACAGAAACAACGATGTGGTCGCAGTTTGAGCTTAGATCTCTTGCTCCACTCAGGAAATGTTGAAGGTAGACTGCAGCTTCTCCCAGGTTTGTGGAGCCAGTCTTCTACTGGATAGAGGCAGGAGCTCAGTGTTCAGGGAGATATACAGGACATCTCAGGGACACGTCAAATTTCTGAAACCATAACAACGTCAGAGCAAACTTCCCTTGTTGTTGGGATCTGCTATATGAATTGACCTGTGCTAGAGAAATATAAGTACCATACATTGTAATGATACAAACATAGCAGAGAGATTCACTACTGTATGACAGAACATGATGTACTTGAGAAGATACGAACTTGGTACTCAACCTTATCTGTCTGTGGTAACTCTCAGGAGGATATGGAGGCCATATCCTGAGCTCCCCATGGAGGGGTGTGAGGTAAAAATCTTCTAGACAAGAGAGACATAGTGTCCTGAGATTCATATTCTCAGCAGTGATTTTTCCCTTTTAAACTACATAGCAATAAATTCCCCTTACAGCCATCTTTTGGAAAGGTTCAAGTAGATGCAACTTTGTAATCAGGGCTTCTTAGGAGAGAGTCCCTGTTGTTATTTTCAGCATAAATGCACAAAATATTTCTCATTTCAGAACTCTGCCCCAGTAGTGCCAACAAGATTCAATGTAAATCACATTTTTCCCTTGGGGCTGAAGCCAGTGCTGCAGTCTAATGAGTAGTACTTTGAAAGGCCGGTGAAAAGTCTAATGATATGGACTTAACTGTGTTGGACATCATCTTTATTAGGCTGTTTCTGAGATACGGGTGTATTGACAGTGTTTATGATAAATGACGCTCCTTAGTTATTCTTGCATGACTGGTTTCCTTTCAAAGTACCCGAAAGGTTTAGAAAAGATGAAATATTCACAATGGAATATGTTCACTTACTGGTTCCCAGGTACCATGTCCTAGGCACCTTCCTACCAAGTCAGTGGACAGAATTTTTTATTCTTTATTTTCTGTGTCAACAGAGTCACAATGAAATTTTGATTACAGAATGAAAAAAAATGTAATTTTCTGGTTGGCACAGAGCCCAGTTTATATTGGCCAATGCATTTAGTTACCTTTTTTGCTGTTTTAGCCCCCAAGGAAAGGTTTATGCTAATGGTTGAACAAAAGGGGAAAAAAAAAGTACCAAGACTCTTTGAGGGACTAAGCTAACCTTCCCTGGTTAACTGTTCTCATTAGGAAGCGTATGCGTCTAGTTACATAGTACGAATCGGTAGCTGTCATCAGACCATGGAAGACCAAAAGCTGTTACTCAAAAGTTATTTTCTTGAGCAACATGGTGTCATTACCAAGTACTTCAGGTCACTGAGTAGCAAGGTCATCAATATCACTAGTGATATTAGAATTGTCATCCTCCTATCAGGCTACAGTTTTCTAAGTTCAGTTGGGAAAAACCCTGTGAATCACAATGCTTGGGCCATGGCTTTTTGAGCTGGACATTCAGTGTCAGCTGGGTAATACTTCATTTGTGCATCAGAGAGGAATCCATCCTTGGAATAAGGCTGACTCCACATTCTACAGGTCAGCTGCTTTAAAGCTGTCTTCTGCTGCTCCTTTCTCCTCCTCCTTGCAAGACATCAGGTCTTCATCATCATTTCAGAGTGACCTAGACCTTACTCTAACTTACACCAAGTGGCGCACAGAGTTCATGATGTAAAAAAAATCTCCTCGTGTAGGAGGACATTTTCAAACCATGATAGGAGTTCTGAGGGAAGTCTTTAGTGTGGTCACACCACACCACACACTAAAGCAAAGAATGGAGCAGTATGAGAGTCTTCTTAGGAATTCACAGCACCCAAAGTTCCTCATATGCTACTCCATGGGTTTTAAAGCCTTGTAGTTCTTAACCTTAAGCTTACTTAGAAAGTCCCCACTCCACAATGGTGCTGTCAGAAGAATACCATAACTTTTCTTTGTAAAGTAACATTTTTAATGACACTGTCACACAGCAGTGAAACTGCCCTCTATCCCTAAACACTGTTGAAAAAACAGTATGGGAAGAAAGCAGTGGTCAGTCATTCTGGAAGGGTTGACTTCCCTCCACAATGTTCAAGCATTTTGGGCACTCTTTGATCTTCCTGGCATACAGGAGGAGTAAATTCATCAAAATCAATAGAGTGACAATTCAATAAGATAATACCTCAGAACTTGAGGATAGCTTAGTCAGACCAGTATGACAGGTAAAGATAGGGGCAGAAAATTTATGAGCTGAAAGAAAGATGATGATTCGTTACAGGCATGAGAAAAGCACCAAGCTGAAATGGAGTATCTACTCTCTCATTCTGTTACATTAAGGATTTATTCACAAATAGTTAATACGGGATTATAAATTAGCAACAGATGTGTGCATGTGACAGACCGGAGCAAAAGGGTTCAAAGGTTGGTCCAACACTAAAGGACTTTGATGACAAACCCATTGCAGGGCTAGCATGGTTAAAATACTTAGGGTTTTGTAGCTGAAGACATGCAGTGGAACAATGGAATTAGCCCTTCAAATGGGCACTTTTGACTCACTCCTTGAATGATAAAGGAGTTCATTCACATTCACTGCTGGGTCAGGAGACAGTCACCTTTGGTAAGTAGATCTCTAGAAGCTATTAGAGATGCTGTGCCAGCTGCATAGCAATACACATAAATTGCTGGATCTCTGAATCTTCGTGTGGCCCTGTGGACTTTTCCTACAAAATGCAATACACCTTTCCTTGTTTGTACAGTTGAGAGGAAAGGGAAACGGAGAATCCGGACAACGTTCACAGCTGAGCAGCTGCAGGAACTGGAGAAGATATTCCAAGTGACTCACTACCCGGATGTCCATATTCGCAATCAACTGGCAGCAAAGATAAACCTCCCAGAAGCCAGAGTTCAGGTACATTGTGTTTCCAAAAGGCTATGCTCACTGGGCCAATTCTTTATTCAGAGTACGTTCTTCATTGTTTATGCCTGGGTGACAACACTGATGAAATACATGACCTCTCTGTTACCTTACAGAGGAGGCCAGTATCACTGTTTTCCATTTACAAATAGGGAAAAAAGTATTTGTCACCCACGCAGGACTAACCAAATGGGATTAATCAAAGGGTTAACAGGAGCTCTAAGCATACTAAATGCGTAGCAAATATGAGTTATAGATGATTATGAGCAACCTGTTGGACTCTGTAGCAACAGAGCGGCCATTTATGAAAATATTTATTAAGCATTTATCAACCTTTTATAGACTAATGTACATCCAGTACAAACTGTCATCCACATCCATCTTCTACAGGGTCTCAGAAAAAGTGAAAGTAACTGCCCAAATAAAAACACTTTCTTACTGTTCTGTATTTTGATATCACAGACTATAAATGCCCTGGCTGTAATTTCAGTGCATGGAAACTAATCCAGTTCCCCCAAGCTGTAATGTAGCCTTGCTGACTGAGATCAAAATTGACCCCAAATGTTTACTGCATATGAAATCTGCTACATTAACATACACATACCACTGTGTATTGGAATTTGGTGATGTTTGTTTTCCCGGCACTGTACTTGCCGTAACACTAGAGTCATCAGTGTACTTCTACGCACATATCCCACTCTAACAATCAAAGTTCAACATAGAGCAATTTATTGACTATGACATGCCTGGGACTATTGACTAACCATGATGATATTGCTTCATAGTTAGGTGACAAGGAAAATTGGAACAGCAGAGCTGTAATATGTCCATTAGCAATATCAGTGCACCCACAATGCATTTCCGATGGTATAAAGCACAACCTGGGCTACTAGTCAGTGTTTGCAACAGAACAGCAAATCACATGAAAGAACAGGGCAATCTTCTGTTTAAAAAATCATTTATAATCTGTTTTGGGGGAAAAAAATTAGTTATCGTAGTAAACATCAACCTGAGGTGTGCACAAAGGAAGTAAAAGGCCCCTCATCTATGAATCACAGATGGCAAATTCCCAGTTCAGGCAGTGTTACACAAGACGCAGGAAATTCTGCGTTTGACCTCATCTTGGCTGATACAGACAAACTGGCCACAGGGCATCTGGCCACAGAACTAAAAATTTGCAGTAAGTATGGTACAAGTTACAAGTTGTTATAATTTTGATTGATTGCATTTGTCAAATATAAACAAAACAGATTGCAGGGAATTCATATATGCTCTTGGTACTTTGAAATAACAGTTTTGACAAAGCTAAAAGCAGTGTAAGTCAAGTCACCTAGAGATAATTTAACTGGGGGAAAAAAGTGAGCGACACTTGGGTAACCAAGTGAAACATTTCATAACTGTACAAAAAGATTGTGTCCTCCAATCAAGAAACAAAGCTATGATTGGTATGAAACAGTTTAAGTAGATAGACGGAATTACATCTCTGCATGTGTGCATGCCTACATGCAACACAAAATGAAGAATGCTGGATGAGTAAACATTAGAAACAAGGAATTATAAAAAGTGAGTTAGCAAAGCAGAAGGACACAGGCCAAAGCTTTGGTAGGACAAACTAAGGATCATGAGAAACTCAATACAAGTCCATTAAGAACTAACAAAATTATATTGACACTTTATAGAAACAGTGGGACTACCAAGAATAATGCAAAAATGGCGAAGATGTTCCATCATAATTTATGCTTTATCCTTAGAAATATGTGAGGCAAGGTAGTAGTATCACATGGTGATGATGAAACATTTTCCATAACGACAATGTTGAACAGCTGCTGCTACTGACAGATATATTTAAACCCAGACATCTAAGTGACTTGCCCCCAGTAGTTCTTAAAAAGGTGCTTGAGAAGCACTTTGGGTCATTAATGTTGATTAGTGTCCTGGAGCACAAGAGAAGATCCAGGGGCCTTGAGGAAAGTTAATGTTGTGTCAGTATTTAAAGGTAAACAGGATGACCAGATAATGACTGATCTGTCAGCCACACATTGATTTTTGACAAAACAGTGATAAAGCTGATTTGAGTCTCTGTTAATGAAGAATTAAAGAAAGGGTAATATATTCAATGCATATCAACACTGGTTTGTGAAAAACAGATGTTGTCAAACTCATCTTTCTATGATGAGATTATTGGTGACAGTTTTAAACTTTAAGACGATAGATCAGAAAGACTAGAAATTCTTTACAACGAGGGTGGCAAGTCACTGGAACAGGTTTCCCAGAGACATTGTGGATGCCCCCTGCCTGGAAGTGTTCAAGGCCAGGCTGGATGTGGCTTTGGGCAACCTGGTCTAGTGCAGGGTGTCCCTGCCCATGGCAGGGGGTTGGAACTAGATGATCTTTAAAAGGTTCCTTCCAACCCAAACCATTCTATGGTTCTATGTGTTTTGCTGATAAAGATCACATTGATGGCATGTCACTGTAAGGACCTTGCCTCGGTCCTGCACCCTGCTTGGATTAAGAAAACAGCAGATCAAGATGATGTGCTCATAGACAAAAAGTGAGGTCTGCAAATGAGGACGTTTCAAGGATGGTCTCTCATAGGAACCTTTTACTGACACAAAGGTCAATTTAAACTACATAATTACTAAAATCTTTAATGATAGGGCTATGAAATGGTAAGGGGACTGGAAAATAATGAAAAGCCTGATTCTTTAGAACAGCAAGATCTAGATCATTAGTCATGTATCTGCAAGAGAACAACAAAGGGACAATCTCACAGAGTAACAAGTGGAGGCTGTTCCTACAACGTGGGGCATGACACCCTCTCTCTGCACTCTGTTTTAGTCCTTGTTTCCTTGGGCAAATGAGAGGGCAAATGCATCTTCCGTCAAATGTCAGGCAGGATTAAGGAATCGCTTGTCCTTGGCTTTAGCACTGGTGTGACTTTTGTAAACACACATGGGAATACTGTGCTCTGTCTCAGTGCCATAGCTCAGGAACACTGGAAGAATGAAGGGTAGCAGCGTGTAGAGAATATATTATATCAGTCGCTTGATATCTATGGTAGACAGAGCATGGAAAAATAGGTTTAAATCCCAGTAAAAGAAATTCAGGGTGGGCACTGAGGATTCATTTTAGGGGTAAGGGTGTTGGAGAGCTGGTTGGGAAAAAAAGCATAGTTTGGTCTGTAAACAGAGTTTTTCCTTTATTAAAAAAAAAAAAAATCAAACAAAACAAAACCCCACCCAAAATATAACCAAAACCCCCAACAAAGCCCAAAGTGAGGAAATTATCCTATGTGCAGATTTTGGAAGGAGCACTTCAGAGGCTGTTTTGGCTTCAGTCCCTCCTCTGCCCTCAATGACTCTGTCAGTATTAAAGAGTAGTCACTTTTATGGTGCTCTTTCGCCATATAACTCCTGCATGGCAGAAAGGGAATGGAGCAGTTCATACAGACTAAGCAGTTCTCAAACACATGCAAAGCCAGATAAACAGGACTGTCCTTTCAGTAACCTCAGATACTGCTAACTATCAGCAATATAACAGAGGGCTCCTGACATTCCCATTGCTTCCTGGGCAAGAGATGCAGAAATAATTGAGCTGCTCATTACTGGATTTAAAATACATACATATGTACATTCAGCAGCATCTGGGTTTGATCACTAACACCTTGTATTCATGAGGCCTAGAAAGAAATGTTTACATTCAAACAGTAAGATCCTAAGCCAGCTAGAAACTACAATGAAAGAGGGATTCAACTTTTCACAGCAATGCAACAAGTTGCACTGCTGTGGCTGCTCAATAAATACTGGTGTGCCACAGCCAGAAACCAGGCAGATCAAATCAGCTGATAGATGAAAGAAACTCCCTTGAGAAAATTAGCTGTCTGTTTTCCAGTGCAAAAGAGATGGCAGATAACATCCTCAGACTGCTGAGTGATTTAGAAGGTGGCATCCCCTTGGGTCTTTTGCTTAGGTCCCTTACGTGAATTTCAAAATGTTACCAGCTAAATATAGGAAGTTACTGCAGTTCCACTGTGACACGTTTTTATTGCAAACCAGCAGAACATCTAGGTGAGTCTTTTCCCAGTTTATTCACTTGGGAACAGCGTGAAAGCCCTGTCATGCCACAAAACATACCTCCTAGGGAAAGCAGGATGCTGTGTGCCTGGACTGCTGCAAAGGTTTGACAGCGAAAGCTTTGACCTGCTGCAAAGCTTTGACCATCTGCTTTCCCAGGAGAGCCCTGAAAGACCTGCTGCACACCATCCCACTGTCTTTCCTTGAACAGGGAGATCATAGCTTTTCTGTGAGCTGTGAGAGAAAAGAGGCTGTCATGATAGTGCAGAGATCCCATATGCTATGCAAATGTGAAAGGTGCTGTGTTGAACCCAGTGTTTTCCTTTAGGTTCAGTGCCTGGTTCTGCTGAGCTGGAGATCAATGTCTTCTCACTTAGAGAGTAGGGAAAGTAGCTGGATGTGAGCACTTCCTCCTTCATCTCCTGTTCAGTTCTGTGCCTTGTCTTTCTTGCCTGTATCCAGATCTGGTTCCAGAACCAGCGAGCAAAGTGGCGGAAACATGAAAAATTTGGCAACTTCGGTGGCCTTCAGCATCTGACAGAAGTTGATTTCATTCCTGCTCCCAAATCAGATATCACAGTGAGTATTGGAGGTTATGTATAAAGCCTCTGATGGAGACATAGCTATCCTTCACTGGGTCACCTCTTCACATGGGACTATCCCAGAGAAGAAGGACTAGAAAGATAAAAATGGCAATATAATGACAAGAAATCCTAGAAAATATGGTCAAATAACACGTTTCTTCATTAAATGAAACCTGTTTTGTAAATATGCCATGAGGCGTCTGTTGCAGGATGAACCTTCCCCATTTACTTCCCTGTAAATTATACACTGATTCAGAATATCTTTACCATCGGAAATTTCCTGAACAGGAAGAAATACGACATTTGTAACCATAAACTCACATTTCTTTATAGACAGCATCTCTTTACAAGGTTCATCCATTTTGGGTTGACCAGTGCTTTTTGCCCTTGACTCATGTCCTTGCCAAGTCCTGGGCAGTTAATATTATTTAGGCTGGCACACAGACTCTTTCCCTCTCAGGAGTTTTTCCATGACTAGAACAAAGGGTATTTTGCCTTGCTCCCTGGGTGACAGCACACCACTGGGTTTTAGAGAGTCTATTCTTCTAAACTTTTCTTCTTAATTACTGAGCACCAGGGAAAGAAATAAGGTTGATTGTAAATTGTATCCAGCTAAAAGTCTGTATTGATTCACCTGAGACTGCATTTTTATTCTTGAAAGGCTTCTAGCTTGATGCCAAGAAAGCTCACTGCTACCATCCCTGCCGTGGGATACTACTCACCGCTGCAAGGGCAGATGACAACTGCATGGCTGCCTAGCACACTCTCCTTCGCTCCCCACTGCTTGGAGTTGCTGCCCTTCCCAAAACCATACTTGCTCTTCAATGTCCTCCCCCCTTACGGCACGCCGCTACCCCAGAAGTTGGAAAGGAGCAGTATCTGCGCCAGCTCCACATAGAGGAGCGTACTGGGGAGTGGGGGACTTTGGGGGCATGCTTTTCTCACCCATGACCATTTTGGAGGTGTATGGTTTCTCTCCTCGAACAAGCCTGCTGGGACAATGGGTGGCCTGTGGTGCAAAGTCAGCTTGCTGCAGGAGTGTCACCACAGCCTAGCTAACATGAGCAAGAGCGACCACGGACCAGGAAGGAGGTCCCAATTTGCCTGAGGAGCAGCATGCTCTGTAGAAACCCAGCTGCTCAACTGAGAGCCTCTCCCTGCAGGGACGGTGCGTGAAGCAGCCCTGCAAAAGGACTGGGGTTTTACTCAGCCCTGAGACAACGCTGGATGGCCCTATTGTGCTGGTGGTTTGGGACAGGCAAGATGCCTGTGATGAGGTGTATGTGGCCCCAGGGTCCAGCTAAAAGGGCTTCCCTCCACCAGTTTAGCTCGCTTTCCACATACATTCTGGTCCTCATGTGCTGAGGGATGCAAAGAACATGTATAGGTCAAAAATCAGACTTTCAAGATACTTTTTTTTCTTAGTAGTCAATGAGGGAGGGGGGTGGGGTTGATTTGCTGTCTGTGTTTTTGACTTGAATAAAGGGGCACAAACACAATTTAAGCTGAAATATGACAGTCTGAGAGAGGTAGAAGTGCTGAGCTCTGGATTTGGTACCGTGAATCTCTGGGGGCAAGAGAATTCTTCAGCTGGTTAATTAAAATGCTTATGAGGAAGCCTCTCATTTTTTGACCTGAATTAAGAAAGCTCCAAAACTCCATCAGAAACAATAACGAAAAGAGACAGCCTGAGTTTAATCTGCTCGACATAATAGGATGGTATGACCCCACAGTTTGGTTTAATTGCAGATCAATAATGAGATCAGCCTGCCCACTTACAAAATGTCTGTATGCCTTATTATTTACATAATATTAATCTCCTTCCAACATATGGCGCTTTTTTCCCCCCCTGCTTATTCAGGATCCAATCCTGCTTCCACAAATATCTCCACTGATTTTCACGGGAAGCGCTGTTGGAAAGCGCTGTTTAAAGGGTTGCACCATCTCCTGTCCTGCAGCCACAGCACGTATTGCACCCTGACAGGGGACGCTATTGCGCAACGCCATTAAAATGTGGTCTCCCTCCCAGACACATCACTTGTAAGGGTGGCAACTCGTTACAGAGTCCAAAAGCAAAGCAAAATGTGACCCAAAGGCTTGCTGGGGAGGTTGTCCTGTGCACATGGGACTGCAGGTAGGTTAATGTCTCTGAATAGATTGCTTACTTATGCAATCCCTCTGCCCAGACTGCAGCTGCCAGGTCTTCAGCCTTCTTCCAGCTGCTAATTGTTAGTTACGCAGTGGTTCACAGTGAGTCAATAGCTTGCTTCGTGTTTGGGTGGTACCAGCTTTCTGTGTATTTCAGGTTTGGGAGACTTGTAAGGTAGGGAGTAGCCAATTATTGCAGGGAAAAAGATAAATCCTACCTTATATGGGTTTCATTTCTCCAGGTCCCAACTATTCAGAAGTCACATATACTGTGTCCTTCCTCCTGTAGGTCTTACACATAGAATCACAGGATGGTTAGGGTTGAAAGGGACCTCAAAGACTATCTAGTTCCAACCCCCCTGTCATGGGCAGGGACACCCTCCACTAGACACCTGGAGCGTGTCCAGAGAAGGGCAACGAAACTGGTGAAGGGGCTGGAGCACAGGTCTTATGAGGAGCGGCTGAAGGAACTGGGCTTGTTTAGTCTGGAGAAGAGGAGGCTCAGGGCAGACCTTATTGCCCTCTACAACTACCTGAAAGGGAGTTGTGGTGAGCTGGGGGTTGGCCTCTTCTCGCAGATAACTAGTGACAGGACTAGGGGAAATGGCTGCAAGTTGCGCCAGGGAAGGTTCAGGTTGGAGATGAGGAGAAAATTCTTCTCTGAAAGGGTGGTCGGGCATTGGAACGGGTTGCCCAGGGAGGTGGTGGAGTCACCATCCCTGAGGGTGTTTAAGGAAAGGTTAGATATGGTACTTAGGGATGTGGTCTAGTGGGTAATAGGTGGTGGGGGGATGGTTGGACTAGATGATCCTTGAGGTCACTTCCAACCTTAATGATTCTATTCTATTCTATTCTAGACCAGGTTGCCCAAAGCCTCATCCAACCTGGCCTTGAACTCATCCAGGGATGGGGCCTCCACAGCTTCTCTGGGCAACACAAGACCTTTTTCCCACACCTGCTTGGATCTTTATATCCTCTTCATCCGTGTCATATTATCTGTCATTGGAAGGACAGTCCAGCCAGATACAGGACTAAACTTCAGCTCCCACAAAGGGGTTTAAGCACCTAACTGATAAAAATAAACAGGAATTAGCTATGATGTTCACCTCATGAAGCTTTAGCGGACTGCATTGTAACCACACACACCTGAATTAAGACCCTGGGCTCACTTTAAAGAAGAAAAACTGATTACACTAAGGTTTCTAGTTTAGATGAAGTCCACACATCAGTGCAATTTCCAGGGTATGAATTGACCATATGCAATTATTAGCTTGAACATAGACACTGGCACTGTAATCATCTACAGCTAAGAGGGCATGAACTTTTGCACACGTAGACCAGGGCTGCAAGCCACACCTGCATTAGGACAGCTTATCCTGTGGGAATATTAGTGTAGTATAGAGGAGAGTTCTAGGATGATCATAACATGACAATTTTTCTTGGTCGGGATATGGAGTATTTGAATTTCACCAGTCTTTTAACAGAAACCAAGCAGCTTTCCAGGATTGTTGCTTACTTTCTGTCCACTCCACGTGTCTGTCTGATAACCCCATGGCCAGGATTCCTACACATCATGACACCTGCCCAAAATCTGGAAGCTCTGCTTCATGCTTCTGAGGTCCTCTAGAAGCCCTATTTTGGACCAGAGAGGTGAGAAACAGACATTCTGAGCAGACTTCATCAACTTCATCTTGAAAAAATCAAAGCCTTAGAATTCTTTTTTTGCTAGAAGGTTCAATACTTGAACGGTTTGTTTTGATGTAGAACAATTTTGCTTGGGCTTTCTTTACTTATGAAGTTTCAGAATTTCCCACTGAACAGCAAATCTAGGTTTCAGAATATGTGTAGCACCTCCATCCGTATGCAGCTGATCAAATCCCAGAGAGACTTAATACTATCATCTTGTTTTTCACCAATTTAATAATTTTATTCTAAGGTACAGCCAGAACAATTACCACATAGTGGGACAGTTTCTGGCACTGGCATCTTGTTAAACCCCAACACCTCCTAGTCTTCCAGTTTTCATCTCATCTCATCTCATCTCATCTCATCTCATCTCCTCTCATCTCATCTATCTCATCTCATCTCATTCATCTCATCATAGCGTCTTTCCCTTCCTCTGCACCTCCTACCTATCTTCAAAGCAAGAAGTAAGAAATTCCACTTGTTTCATGGCTGTGCTAGTCCTCAAGATGCTATTTTTACATTGTTTTATACTTTGATGTTTCCAGAAAATGCCAGGTTGGGCACAGCAGTCTTTGGGACACCCTAAACTCCATGGTCATTCAGACATATGGGATTGCTTTGGGCATAAATGTATCTTTAAGCGGCCGAAGGGTTTCTAGAGGAACAAGCCATCCAAGGAAGCCGACCACACACTAGCAAGACCTGTGTATAGATATGCAGTCATAGTTTCATCCTGACTTTAGTGTAATAGTCTGTTGTACTCCCTGAGCAAGTGGCTGGGGAAAAAAAAAAAAGAATCAGATTTCTCAGTGCCAGTGTATGGCTCCAGCTGTGCTGTCTTGGTGTTAACCAGTCCCTCTGATCTCCCAGTACATGTGCTGCACTTGTTCCAACCAGAAATACCCTGACCACCCCTCAACAGACTCATCCCACTTTTCAAACAGAAACATGTGGTTGTCATCTCTATCCAAAGGGCCTGGCAGAAAGCTCGGGCTCAAATCCAGTCATGATAACATTCTGATCCCTGTGCAGATCTGAGTCACTTCTCCAAGGCAGTGGCAATGAGAGGCGACAGCACAGAGCTGCGCGCTTCCCGTCAGTGGACATCCTGGAAGGCTGTTGCCACAGTCCCCTGGATCAGGTCACATTAGCCTAATAGCATCTCAGAAATGAGTGACGGGAGAGCCTGTTCCCTCACAAAAATGAAGGGCCATTATTTATGGCAGACGCTTTGAGGCTTTGCCTCACCTGATTTCAAGTGACTCAAACAACAGGGCTTACAGCCCCCTCAGGGGAGACCCCTCTGCGGTATCACAGCTCTCCATGACACTCTGCTTACATTTTCCATATGACAGTTTCATCCTTTAATCCCCACCCTTGTGACCTGAACCATTCCTCCCCATGGCTTACGGCCCTGATTTTCATTTTCACACAGACTTTTCTCAGTGAGCCAGCCCACTGATTTCAGGGAAATTAGTCCTCTTTGGCACGAAGAAGACATGATTCTGCTGCTGATCTTTATACACTGCAGACACCCCTGAGCCCTCAGACCACCCTGGATTGTTCTTTAGCTTGCCTAGCTATCTGGTGTCCTTAAACTTTCCCTGAAAATCTCCATGTGACATAGATATTGAGGGAAAAATTCTCAACTGGATTAAAAACAATTAGATGAATGACCAAGGTCCGAGAATCAACGTAAATTAACACCAATCAAGAGGGCGGAGACTGTGACAAAGTCCAAAGGAGGTAGTAAATTCGCACTGGGGAGCAGGGGATGGGGAACGCGGCAACTTGGCGGGGTTGGGACCAGCTTTGCCCACCTATCAGCTACCTGGGAGAAGGGGCCCTGTGCTGCTGAAGGGGAAGAGGGCATGACTGTACAGGAGGAAATCTGGGCTTAAAAAGGACCCCACATTAAAAATGGATGATGAGGCTACCTGACTCTTATTTAGACAATTTACTGTGGAAAACTTGCTGCATATCAGACTGCAGTGGGCAGAGCAAGAAGGCATGTGTGCAATGACCGTTCTTCTGATCAAAAGCTCATTTTGGGGGTATTTTTTTACTCTTAAGTGGAGTTTCCAGATTGGATGGCTTTTAACTGTACCACAGTAAGAGAGCCCAGGGGCATCTAGAAAGCTTTTCTGTTATTGTTGCTGCTGTTGTTTTGTGGGGGCGGCTGGAAAAGAGAGCTGGGGTTTGGAGGGGGTTGTTTACTTTTAAAGGTTTCTTTTTCCTTTTTTTTCCCCCCATGTGATTACCATGTGCTCTGATCACAGTCAGAAAGGGAGCGTGCAGAGAGGTTACTGCCTGCTCTGCAATTCCAAACAGGTATGCACCAGACCTTGGGTCAAACAATGCTGTGATTTAAAGCAGTCAAACATCTGGTTGTTCATGCTTGTTGACCAAGCTCTCCATCCATTTCCCACTCAGTGCTCTGACCTGACTTTGCTAAGTGACTGCAAAGTGTCCTTCCTCCGTTACCTCATGTCTCCCCTTAAGCTGGACTACAGGCCTTGCCTAAGTGCCTACTTCTATTTTCTTTCTCTGCTCCCTTTTTGCCCCTTGGTAGTTTGGTGTCTTTTTGTGTTACGAGAAAATGCTACCACTTCTAGTTCTGGGACCGAATGAGCCCGCATCTGTGCGTCTCAAGAGAGATCAGCCAAAAAGACTGGGTGTAAATAAGGGCTTAATTCAAAATATAATGGTCAGTGAAATAATTCATGCAGGTTTTATCCAACCAGGAGAGCTTGGCTCTTCCATAAAGGCCTCTTGTGGCACTTCCTCCTTGCTTATATCTTCATGCAAACCTGCTCTGTTCCTGGGCCGGTTTTTACCCCCACTTCCATGACATGTTCTTGCTTTTGCTGAAATACATCATTTACAGTGTCTATCCAAAGATACCTGCACAGGCTAATTTTATTTTCAAGTGGCTAGCAATAAAATCTCACCCCCTGAACTCCTGAAGCCCAGCAGAATGTAGAGGGTGGGAAGGGAAAATTACTTTCATTCCAGCTCTGAAGAGCTGGAGCTTCTGAAAGGACTCTGGAGTTTCATCAAAAATTAAACTGGTGTCAAAGCCACAAGGGGGGGCTTTAGATTCAATGCTAATTAAATAATTAAAAGGAAAGCCAGATATTTTTTGTAATAAGATTAAAGAAAAAAACGTCTGTGCATCAAAGCAGCAAATGATTCATTACTCAGACAGTCATTTCAATAGGTGTTTCAGGGAGAAGACATCCCCTCATGGGGTAGCTTGCATTGATGATGCAACCATTTCTGGGACCAGCATATCAAGCAGTACACCTGAATGATCTGCAGCCTGTTAAAGAATTAAAGAATACCAGCCAGCAACCACATGCCAGGAATTCATAGCAGCTGTCCCTTTTTCTGCATTTCAGAACTCTCATAGGCACGTTCTTTGCCATTGCATTCTTTGCCATAACATTCCCTGTCTTTGTCACATGGCTGATGTCAAGCTTACAGGACAGAAATTCACTGAATCCTTCATCATCTTCAATTAAATATAGACGCTGCTATTTACAGCCTTAGAGACCCCAGGCCTTGTCAGCTTTTAATGGTTTCAAACACTTCCAATAGCAGAAAAGAGCCATTTCGTCTGCTGCTCAACAATAGGAAAAGCCAATTTAACATTTTTCTTTCTTTCTCTGCAGGAAGCGCATTCCTGACTCTGGGACAGTACCTTGTGCTTTGTTTGTGTCTGCTGGAGCTAGGAAAACATTTAGGGCTCTCAGCAGTATCAACCTTGCCTGTCACTAATTTTCCACTCTCGGAAGCCTTGCTAGTGCCCCTCTCCTTTCTTTGTCCCCCCCACGCATTACAGAACAAATGCTACTGCTACTTTTGTTTTATTCCCTTGGCTAATCTCTTTTTGCTGCTCTGAACTTACAGCTGCTCCATACAATGCTGCCAGGATTTCCCATGTAGGAATAGGTGTGCAGTCTTTTAGGGGCAGTCCAAAGCACCTCCTCACCGCCACGAAATGATTGCTAGTGCGGGGAGCTATTCAAGAAAGGCTTTCTCCTTCATCTGTCTGGAGGACAAGCAGATAGCCATCCAGTGTTCGGTGTCTTCCATGTGATTCCCAGGGTTATCCTTCTGATAGTTAAGAAAAAGCAGGTCCCTACCAAGGGGTCTTAAATCTCACACTGCAAGCACAAAAGGGGGCAGAGCTGAGGATTCACTCTACCCTTTTGGGATGTCCTACCTTTTTCAGTGTCTGATATAACTACACCTTGATAGTTTTTTCTTTACTCAGCTTTTGCCTGTGCTGTTGTGCAGAGCATCACTGGAGAGGGGAGAATGGTGAGGGGCGTAAGAATCCTTTGTGCCATGCAGGGAGCTAGAAGTACTCACTGACTGATGGAAAAACTTGACCAGACTAGGAACTATTTTATTGTCTAATTATAGTATATGTTACTAGAAGGCAGCAATAGAACAATATATGGATAGCTACATCTGGTGAGTGTGTGTTTTTAAATGTGGGTGTATATGGATGTCTGCATTTCTTGAACGAAACTGTTTAGAGTCTATTGGGCCAAAACATAAATTGCACTGATAAAACTGCTTATTTTATAGAAATGGGGAGCAAAAGAACACAAAACCAGTCACACTGGATCAAAACCCAGTTGAACACCCAGCCCAGTACCAGAAAGAGTTCAGATGATCGGCGCAGGATGTTTTCAGCATGTGCTGTTCCATGTTGTGTTGTGTGCATCACGTTATTCCTGTGCATTCTTCCAGCTCATGCAAACAACCAGACACGCTGTCTGTCCTTGGCATCATCTTTTGGTTGTGAAGTCTCCCCGGTCACCAGAACCCTCCATGACCAGGACTATCTTTCTCTTTTTCTTCCTCTGTGCAAAGCCTTCCATTACAGCCTCCTCTCTCTGCCTATTTCAGAACAAAAAATCAGAATATGTCCTTATCCTGCACAAGTACCTGCCTCCTGTCTAGTCACAGTCCACCCACTTTTCACCCAGGCTCTTTGAGGACTGACTGAAGCCTGAGATGGATGAAAGCTGTTTTAAGCAAAAAGCAGATCCATTTTCATCCCCCAAATATCAAAAATGGTCCCCAGGTGTCATGAGCCTTTGCTGACTCTCAAAACCCCACAAACTACACGTAAAAAAATAAGTAGTTACCTATGACCGGTCTCAAACTAAGTAGGGTGCTTTGTGGCAAGCACTGCCTTCTGATCTATACCTTGTGAAAGCCTGCTGTTTAGCTCTTTGGGTGCTAGGGATGGATCCAGGAAAGACGGTGAGTCTGGCTGTAGGAGTCTCATTCAGTCCCTGTTCTTATCAACAGGAAAACGGTAAAACATCCACCATCTTTAGCAGAACCAGAGATTGGTTTATGCTGGGGGGGAACAAACAAACCGTAAAAAACAACTGAACAGAAACTTTAACACCTACTCAGTAAGCAAAACTAGAGCTGGAGGCCCATTGATGTTGCACTGGGAGTTACTCAAGTGCAGATCAGCATTAGCACAGCGTTCCAGGACTTAATATCATTCCAGGCAATTTATTGCTCTCCAATATTAAAGCTGCTGTCCTTATGAAAACAACAGCGCACAGTGGCGTCTCATATTTTCTGTGTTTAGCTGAGCTACCTTAGAAATGCTGCTTTA
Organism: Psophia crepitans; assembly: GCA_013399095.1. Classification (NCBI taxonomy): domain Eukaryota; kingdom Metazoa; phylum Chordata; class Aves; order Gruiformes; family Psophiidae; genus Psophia; species Psophia crepitans. The sequence goes on along the minus strand of VWZZ01004287.1, from coordinate 742,414 downwards.
ATAAAGTTAAATCTGTACTCATGCTACAATGAACAATAGTGCTGAAGGAGCTATGAAAATTAGTTCCTCCTCTTCTGGGAAACCAAGTCTTCTCAGCTCTTGTAGGATCTGTTGCAGCACACAACCCTAGCCCAGGAAATGTTTTATCGCGCTGTTATGCAATAACTGGTTCTTAGTGTAAGTACTAGAAACAAAATTAATCTTGTGCCTTTATTTTCCATAGGGAGGGGATGCTGATCAGGGAGACAAACCTCAGTTGTGCTTTCCTCAGCAGACTACCCTGGTTAGGCTTTTTGATGTTTGCTTTCCTTCTGGCCCCACAGCCTTTGAATTCCTGCCTGCACCATGACCCAGCCTGCAAAGGGATTACCCTCTTCCCCCATACCAGAGCTGCGCATGGAGGAAACTTGGGGCACACGTCCTGGTGAATAAAAGCTCCAACCAATAGGTCTGAGGTCCAGCCATGGGTTTTTGCCTGGGAATTGCAGAGGTGGGCAAAGATCACACCCTCACTGCTGGTGGTAGCAGATAACCTGTCTCAGATGTGGGAGCAGCCAGCATCACTGAGAATATGTACCATGTTTAAGTGGCAGGGGCTTCTGGACTTCAGTCCTGCCTAAGTCTCTAAGTCTACAGAGAGACTGCCTAATTCAGGCAGCCCAGATACGGCCACAAAACTATGGCTTCACAATGCCTGTATCAGGCATGGTCTGGATACTGTCCTGAATATAACATACATATCTTAACAATACTTATCTTTTTAAAGGGCTGTCTTCACCATCCAGCATGGTAAATAAGGGATGCAGCACTATACCTTTTCATTCAGGCTCACAGGACACCTGCTCCTGAATTACAAGTAAAGAAAGAGGACATAAAAAAAACCTTTTAAAAAAAATTAAAAATCAGATGAGGATAGCTTAATTAAAAGATAAACACAAATTAAATCAAAACAATCATTGGTAGTTCAACTCTAATTGAATTTTATCTTCAGCAGAGCTGTTGTTGTTTTTCCCTGTCTCCCAAAATGAGAAGCTCTGGAGAGGAAATTTCCCTCATCAAATTTCACGTTCAGTTGAATTAGTCTGGGAATCTTTTTAATAATAATTAAAAAAAAAAAAAAACCAAACTTGAAAGAGGCCCTTAAACCAATCACCCTGTGCCAGACTGTTCAGTGAGGGAACGCAAGGGTGTCAGCACTAATCACCTGCCCCTGTTTTCTGAGGGTAAATTCAGCATGTGTCTCAGAGCTGGGGGGAAGAGGCTCTGGAGTCCTCCAAGGAACGGGTTTGTAATTCTGATGTGATGGCATCAGCTAATTAGCAGCTCTAACAAACCTCACCTCCACCCCCTCTCTGGGTTTTTCTCCAATTATGGCTAAGAGAGAAGCCTGCAAGAAGGGGAGGTGAGGTAGGGGAAGTTGTCCAGAGATATTGAAGGTTACACAGCTGCAAAGAATAAAAATGACTGCAGCATTTAATGACACTCCTGTTTAATTCTGACAAACCGGAGCATTAACATCCTGCAAATAGGGACAAATTAATGTGGAGGATACTAAGCAGCGACAAACCCCCAAACCTACTCTCTGGCCCTTTGCACAGAGCTAAATTTTACCATTATCAATGTAAGGGACTTGGTAGCCTTTGAACATGATTACTCCTTTACATATGTGTGTGGTTATAAATATATAGTTTCCTTGAGGTTCTGCTTTATTAAAAATCTTAACTACAGAGAATTTCTTGCTGCACTCTTTTCTTGTACATATCGTGCAAAGTAGCAAATGCTGTTTACCACAAAAAAAGAATAATCACTGACACGCCAAAGGCAGAAAATATTTTAATTGCTGCTGTCCTCAGAAGAGTTTTCTGCCACACTCAGAAAGTTTGGGTGTGTTTTTTATCCCTTGGTGGCATTTGAAAACTCTCCCACTGAAACCGATGTAGTCCATTTTTCATTGAAATCACAGTACTTCCCAACTGCCATAAAATGACGCTATTTTACAAACGCCATAAAATCGCACAGAATTTCACAAACGCTGTAAATGTAGCCAAGCAAAGAGTGAAAAACGTTCAAAGTGTGGTTCCATCTCTCCCAAATAACTGTGACACCCCTGTCACAGTACAAAGCTTTGGAACAGTTATATCAGCGCGCATAGCGATGTAAAGTGCAGATGATGACACCAACAAATGCTCAGTGCTGACACTTAAAAGAGCAGCTGTAAAAAATAGCAGGCCATGATAAAAAGCACAGCATCAGCCATTGACTTTATGCAAAATATGTATTTACTGTACAAACATACTGGGCTGCAAAATATAGCTAATAAAATAAGTGATTTGCCTGCCTGCTGCTTCCAGAATCACTCACAGTCTCCAGTAGGCACAGTTCCCTAGGGGTGATGGAAAGTATTTTCTAACAGTAGACAAGAAAGTCTTGATGATTTTTTTTTTTCTGTTCTGCTCTCAGCGAAGAGCCACCCTGGAAAAACCTGATTTTAACTCACTAAACTCATTACAAGTTCCCAGTGTAAAAAAAATTAAAAGCAGGAGCACAGGTGCTAAATAAATCAAATAGATTACATCTCTCAGGGACAGGACCTGTTCCTCCAGCTCTGAAATAGCCAAACGGCATGCCGGCATTTTTAGTCAGCGTGGAGCTCAGGGCGCTGGTCGTGCTAAATGTCATCTCACAGGAAGCTGGCAGGACAGCCGAGGTATGTTTAGTTTTGGCCAATGCAGAGCAACAACCTGGCGAGACACCAGCCAGGTTCAGGCTGCAAGACACATAGGCACACCGGCCCAGGAGCTGCACACGAGCAGAGGCATCCTCCCCTTGGCTCTGGTGGCCCATGGGCAGGTCCCTGGCCAGTGCCTGTGCCACACACATGCTTTCAGGTTGGAGATTGGGAGAAATTTCTTCTCAGAAAGGGTGGTCAGGCATTGGAACAGATTGCCCAGGGAGGTGGTGGAGTCACCGTCCCTGGGGGTGTAAGGAAAGGTTAGACACGGTACTGAAGTACGTTCTATTCTATTCTATTCTATTCTATTCTATTCTATTCTATTCTATTCTATTCTATTCTATTCTATTCTATTCTTTCTCACTCCCCTCTTGCCTGTACTTGAACGGAATAAAACCTCTCCCTGCACAGGCCAGCTATTTTGAGATCTACGCGCCAATAACTCCAGGAAGGTCACGCAGGCCTCAGAGTTTCTCTGTTGACGAAGACGAGTTTCGCTGTCTAAATACAAGACAAGCAGAAATCCTTCTGGTGGTGCCCAGACCACGCTAACTCCTGAACAGAAACCAAAGTCCTTTTTCCTTGGCTGATCCCCAAAGGATCCTGTTTCTCAGCCCCCAGGCTGGTCACCTGCATCCTGCTCCTGGGTGAAGATTCAGAAAAACTAACTAGGTAAGCTTAGGAAAAGGAGAGCTTCTCCAGCAACCACTGTGCCCAGGAGGTGAGTAGCTGGTGTACAGATGTCACAGGGCTGCAGGTTACTTTGCGTGTACTTCAAGGAGAAGTGACTGGCTGTATTCGGGTCCATTAACTACTTCTTAACAGGTTTGTATTCACTTTCATGGGACATCATCCCCCCGTTCAAGGTAGCCTTTCACCACAGAGCCAAGCTCCAGGCTGGGAGAGGGAACGGTGGGCACGTTGGGAAGAGTTTCCCTCCACCAAGCTGTTTCCTATGGAAAGGCAGTCCGTGTTCACCCAGAAAGCCAACTACCTGCAGAAAAATGGAAACCTTTTACACAGTTTCGATGCTGGATTCCCTTCCTGGTGGTCTCACTCCAGCACCACTGTGTGAGCAAGGACCCCTGAAAATGGGAGACAGCGTTTGCCAAGTGCCTGGGCTTCCCAGAGGTGCACGGCACATCGGCTGTGCGCTACCACCCCCCCACTCCCCCTCTGTGCCGCCTTACACAGCACTGCTCTGGCTCAGCTTTTCTCCACAGAGAGCTGCCTCACCTGCGAAAATAATCAAAGTACCTGCAACCCACCATGGCACTTTCAGGGTTTCCTACAAAGCCTCCTGGAAATGCCCTGCTGTAGAGTGACCTCTGACATGTCAGGCAGAACCTCCTGGGAGCACTGAGGAGTTAGCACAGAACTAGGGGACAACGAAGCAAGTTTATGGTTTGAGAAATCTAAGCAAAAGCAAAGCAATGTCCTTTCTGGATGGTCTTTCTCAGCCAGACTCCATTTTGTCCACCCAGGGGTTTCTTTGTTGGTTGTTTTTTATTTTATTTTTTTTCTCCTCCTTGTTTTAAAACGCCGACACATTGACAGATGCTTCCCATATATTTCCATCCTACGGTGTATTAAATCTTGCTGCTGAAGCAGCTACAAATCCTTTCAAGGGATTATTTCTTTCATTGTTACACCTGGGTCATCTGGAAGTCTGAGGGGAGAGAGCAACGTTCTCCACCGGCTCTGTGATTAAAATGATTTATCTTGCCACATCTCACAGCATCACAATGAGCAAAATGCCACCACCCAGTGCGAATGCCAGCTCCCACACAAGACTCTGCTAATGGCTTCTTTTTCCCAAGCAGGAATGGCTTCAAAACCCGAGAGTTTTCTTCTGAGGCTAGAAAAATACCTGATGCTCAAAGCCAAACTCAGATGGAAGCAACACATCAGGTAGGGACTATATTAAAAACTCAAAGCAACCTTGTTCTCCCTTATTAGCTGGGTAGTGTAAAGCCAGTGCCTGGGCTGATGACAGCACAAATGTGTTCATTAACCAAAGGCATCACAGCTGCCTTCCCACTGCTGAGCTCTGCAACTGCATGCAGTTCTCCCACCCAGAATCAATGCTGCTTCGGTAATATGGTTTAATCTAAGCATTGTCCCATTTATCCTATTATAGACTGAAGTTTTATCTTACGTTTTATACCACTTTTTCTTTCCCTTTGTGACAAACTTCAACTAAAAAAAAAAACCCAATAACTTTAACGCTTGCTCTAAGCAGCGGTTGCATTGCACACCACAGGGCAATGCTCACATGCCAGTGAAAAATGCCATGGAGAAATAAACTAAAACCACAGCCTTCTGAGTGTTGGGATTTTCCTTTGTGAAACAGATATTTTATGATGCGTTGCCCCACATTTTGAGTTTTCTGCCATCTGAAAGACCATTCAGTCTGTTATTTTCCCCTGAGTGAAAGCAGAAATTTTATGCAGTACATCTGTGTGTCCTTACGTACCAAGAAACACGTGCCAAACCCAGCCTGGCCCAGACTGATCCTACCTCTCGACAGATGCCGTTCCTAAATATCTCAGCGGGTGAGGCAGAGCACTTACAGGGGACTGGCAGTCACTGGGGAAGTTTGGTGCAAAGTCACACTCCAGGAACGCACAGCCAGGAACAGCATTATGCGTGACATACACCCCACCAGCCCTTGCTTTTACACTCCCTGTGCCACAGTCATGGCAGCACCACTTACAAGCTGAGACCCGACCTTAGAGCCCTGCTGAACTCCTGAAGTTTGTTACCGTTTCCCTACAGCGAAAAGGGTAGATACATAGGTCCGGGTGGAGCTGGACATCTAGTTGTCCCACTGCTTCCCCGGGAGCTGTCTGCTCCTCCTGTAGCTGACAGCACCATGTCACCCTGCCCATTAGGTGAGAAAATGGGGAACAGGAAGCTCGTTTCACCAAACTGCTCGTTGCACAGGTTTTACTGCCTGGGGACCCGCTCAGGAGGATCCCAGCTCCCTCTCAGCCCAGCCAGCAGAGCAGGTGCTCATCAGAAAGTGCAATTTAGCACTGACCTGTACGTGCCACACACTCCGTGTGGAGCTGCACCTAAAGCTCCTTGGCAGGGTCAGAGCATCAGGAAATAAAGGTTTCAAAATGCAAATAGTGTGGATTTCCACAGAGGTTGGGGAGCGTGGCCGAGATGGAGGGAGTGCCGGGTGTCTATGCCCTGGTCCTGAAGGTAAATGCCTCTCAAACCCACCGAGCAGCACCAGCCTATTTAAACACTCAAGAAGGCCAGTTAGCTCCACAGACCAACATCTGGTATCTGACCAACAAGGCAGGACAGCAGCCTTTGGATTGTTTTTTTTTTAATCAATAACCTGCTACATGACCCCAGTCCTGCACTATACACGTGGGATGGGAGCAGAGAGACTTTCCTGCTATCTATATGAGACAAACAAGTCATCTAGCAGCAATTAGGCTCCCAACCAGCTTAGCTCATTTACAGTTATACGATGGCTCCCAACAGCTCCGGAGTTCGAAGACATTTGAGGGAAGTCGTAAACCAGTCGGGGTGTTGGCGGGGCTGAAACGGAGCATGGAGCTAAATAAGGAAAAAAAATAAGGTGGCCCATAAAAAGGTTTAACCCTCAAGTGCTTCAGCAGGCACCATTGACATACCATTTCAGGGGTAAGTAAAAAACATTACCATGCTAATCACCTCTCTCTAGAGTGAAGAATATAGCGTGACCAGCTCACCAACTTTTCCAGCTTCTGCCTCTGTGTCTATACAATAAGAAAAGTTGTCTTGTCTTTCTTAATGAAGTGGCAATTTTTTCAGTTCCCTAAAAAGCAGCACAGTATAGTGCATTCTCAGCATTTGCTATAGGTGTGATGCTATTTGCATTCATTTACCTGGTATTTTCAAAGTATCAGGACACCAGGACCCCTGGAGGTGCTGCGGCTGACAACCTCACATATTAGATAGAACTTCAGGCTCTCTCAAAAAATCTTGCAACGGCATGGGCTCCATTTTAGTTGCTCTAAATCATCCCATACAAAGTGTCTCCTCATGGCAGAGGGTGCTAAATTTCAAAGGCTCACCTGGCCCATCACAAATTGCTTCCTTGAGAATCCACCACAAAGAGCTTTGCAGACCAGGGGATCAGGTATCTGCTGTCCCATCCATAACTCTTTCTTGTTTTCTCCTTGCCAGTGTCTGACATCTGCCAGGCTAGGAATTAAAGCTCCTACAAACCTTTACAACAACATTGGTAGCCCCGGTGCACACCACCGATCTCCACCCGCAGGTTCTGACGTCCATGGTGATAACAGCTACTGCTGAGCTGGTAAGGTCTGATCTCTTGTGCTGTCAACAGCTTGCTCACTGCCTCATGATGTCCTGGAGGACAACGAGATTGTGGATAAAATGCTGCAACCAATTGTTAATCTGCTTCAGTCAGTGCTAAATTTGTTCTATAAACATTTGCCCTGAGTGCATGAGCCATTGTACGTGTGGTGGTGCTTCTTGGCTGTTTATGAAGCCACAGGAGCTGTTTTGTCTCTGTTGCCTCATGCAGTTGCTTAGAGAGTGGAGCTATTCCCTCTGGGAAATGAGGCTACCTGGATATCCTGGGGGACGTGCAAATTGTGGGTGGCTTTGCTTGTCTGAAATCTTATAGCCAGCTGGAAGATTTTACTGAAGGAGGGTAAAGCCATATATGAGAAAAAGAGGTCAAAAGCACAGGTTAGATAATTAATGGCAGGAAGCTAGAAGCTATGGGGTTAATCAGATCCCTGATGAATGCAGACCCAGGCTCTCTGTTGCTCTGCAAGCGTACAGTTCTGTCAGCACCGGCACAGTTCAGTCTGCCTGCACCCCTGAAAACTGGGCTTGAGATCTTTTCCCAGGAAAACTGTCCTCTCTAGATTTACCCGGCTGCACCAGAAGCCGAACCCATTGACATCCCATCGCACGCAGGCAGAAATTCTTGGTCTGTGTGTTTCTCAGCCAACGATCCTCTGCAAACAAGTCTTGGAGGTGCTGCAGCCAGGAGCACTGGCAGGTGATGGAGGATGGCAGGCAAAGAAAGGGACCGAGGCTCTCCAGGCAGCCAAAATGCTGACTTTCCCTGCCTTCAAAAGAACTGGCCCTGCAAGCTTACTCTGCGTCTAGCACCATTTCTCTGCAGGCAATGCTGCACAAACTCTCAGAAGATGTCCGTGTTGGGTGTAGCATGGGGGCAATCCACAGAGATGCCCGTTTTCTCCAGCCAGTGACCCCGTGCTTATTTTCTGTGACCTGTCCTCAAGGGAAGGGCTGAGCAGAAGAAAAATAACTCTCACCAGGGATTAGGACTAAAGGAAGAAAGAAACAGCACAGAGCATAAGAAAGAAAGAGGAAAGGCAGAGGGAGCAAAGCAGGCAAAAGCAAGTAAATCATAGAATCACAGAATCACAGAACGGTTTGGGCTGGAAGGGACCACAAGGATCATCTAGTTCCAACTCCCCGCCATGGGCAGGGAGACCCTACACTAGAACAGATTGCCCAACAAAAACAAAAAAAAAGGCTGCTGTGTTAGCTGCCTCCAGAACTAAAGCTTTCTCCAGTGTTTTTCTAGACAAACCCAAAAAGGACAGCCTGGCCACGTGAAAACCCTGCACCTGCTCCCAGCCTCCCCCAAGCAGAACAGGGATGCCATCCTCACTCTTGCCAGTGAAAGGTTTCAACACCTTTCTGAGCTGCTGTCTGGCCATGGCATCTTCTAAACCCCCCAGCAGCCCATCAGAAAGCTGCTCGGGGCAGCTCATTTCCCACCACCCTGTTAGTTCAGAGGACGACATGGGAAACAGTGATGCACTTGTATGGTCGGAAGGACTAATGAGATGTTTGCTGGGGGATTAGCTGTTTGGCTGCCTGCTTCAGTGCAGCAGGCGTCCTGGGGTGTGGAGGTACCACAACAACAAAATGGCAGCCTGTTTAAATAACGTCGTAGGCTGTTTAGATAAGTTTTATGCGCACTGTTATGACAGGAAACCTCTTAAATTCTCGGGAAAAATATGAGTGTTTGATTGGTCTTGAGGAAGTGGCAATATTTCTTCAGATATGCCAGTAACTGTGGCTTGTTTGGGAGCACAGCCTTGATTCTCTGTAAGTAGTTTAGATTGCCAAGATTAATTAAGTTAAAAAGTGTCAAGGATCAAGAAATGCTAAAGTTCTTGTGCTGCGCGTATCATAGCTATCTCCTTTCTGCTAGCCTGCTGAAAAATGTTCCCTGAAGAAATCGCATCCTTTTTTATTGAGAGAAGGTACACTCTGTTTATTAGTACTTCTCACACCTCCTAATAATTTCTTTTTTAAAAAATAATTACGAAATGAAGCATAGGGCAAAGTTATCTTCTTATCCAGTGAGCAACCTGATAACTTATTATCTGCTTCCATCATTAGGGCAAAGTTCAGGTGGGATGTTAAGTAATGCAGCAGCAGAAGCAGAGCTAACAAAGGCAGTGGAATTCCTGCGTGGTTCCTGTCTCAGTATGTGGGCTGGCACCACATGGGAAGAGGGACCTGGAGTTTAGAGGCAGGCCCTGAATGTGCTTCATGTGATTTCTGAGGCCTAGATTGTAGTTGCTTTCATTCTTAAACCAATTAGCAACAGAGGCACAAGAAGACAAGCTCAGTCTCTTAAGGACGGAGCAGGTGTTTTATGCTTTGGCATGGTGAAGGCATCTTCAGCAAAACTGTTGCCCAACTTAGAATGTCTACATATAGTAAGCAGTGGTTGCTAGAAAGTGCTACTTGCGAGAAATGGCAGAAACTGAAATATAAGCAATATACACGTAAGCATTTTAAAGATAACCTCATCTAAATCTACCTGGAGGGGCACTGGGCACCAATAAAAATAGTGCCCAGGCCTGCTTGCACCACCCATTTCCCTCCAGGTAATGCCAGTTGTCTCCATCTCTGATGTACTCTGTGTGTGATGCTTCAAGTAGAAAGCTGGTTCCCTCTTCACAGGGCTGGAGAGGCACCATACAGAAATTTGGATTCTTGTTTTCTATGCAGGGACCTCTTCAGTCAGTCCTCACTTCTACACCTCTGATTAACTCAACCTGTAGAAAGTGCACTTAAAAAGTAGTAAAAGTGAACAAGCCACGAAGTCAAAAATACAAGTGGGGCAGGTGAGAATGGTTCTGGGCTTTCGTTACTGGTACCACGTCAATAGGGAATTTGCTGTTTGTCATAGGAAACTGCCAGGAAGCGTATTTAGATGCTGAACTTCTGAACTTCTCCTTTCACCTGTATTTGAACCCTGCTAAATGATTTTACAACTATTATTGCTTTATAACCCATGACTGTAAATTCTTCCATTAGATTTTATTACTTAAGGATAAAAATGTGTGCCTGGGGTTTGTATTTATATTTAATAATACATGTATGCGCTCACACACGAAGTGACTGATAGATAAGATAGAAGGGACAAACGGCGGTTTGCATCTGAGAACTGCGGCGTCCCTCGCTGGGAGCCCATGTCAGGGCTGCAGCGGGGAGATCTGAGACACCCAACCCATGGTCACCTCCCCAGAAGGCCCTCGGAGACCAGGAACGGTTCATGCTTGTAAAGGAAGGAAATACCAGTTTCGCCAGCCTCAAGCAATAAGAAAATTATGAATCCAGCCCCATAAAATCTCTGGAATGTTTAGAAGTGTCTTTTAAAACATGAGTCTCTCTGAGACTGTAGGGCTAGCAATTTCAAGCCTTACTCCATCATCTGAAGGGCTGGGGTCTCTTTTCATTTTCAACAAACCCTGAGATTATGCTATAATAGTTCTCAAAGGATAGGGCTTTGTGAGGAAAAAAAAAAAAGAAAATAAATAACCATTGTAAAACAACTGTGATAAAAATGATGGGAATTTATATCATTGGGTCCTCGATGCCTGCCTCTTCTATATGCACTCGCTGTCTCTTGTACGATGAACTTTGAAGGGACAAAGCTGTTTCCTTCCTTTGTTTTCTTTATTCCTACTCATATTTTGTGGGTTGTTTCAATTAGAAATATCAAGAAAATGTGACGTTTTCTAGCAGGCTCTAGCTAGGGAGTCCTCAGGGTGCTGAAGTCTGACTGGGAATTTAATTTTTCCCCCTCAGTCACTCGGCAGGGAGTCAAAACCTTGGAGGGTACAGATGGGAGCCCCGGGCAGGAGAAACGAAGGCAGCCGCCTGGAGCAAACTGCGGTGCTGCAGCCGCAGACAAACAAGCAGGGCGTGCAGGGAAAGCACAAGAGACGGGCAGCCTGAGAGCAGACAGCACAACAGGTTAGCCTTCGCTCATCTGACAGCGATTTTGCCGCTGCTGGGACAGTGCTGGCTTTGCCTCAGGACAGCTTGATGTCTTTCAAAGGCCTCCGCTCCCCCTCCTTAAAAGGATGCCTGCAGGGGCTCTAGCCAAAAATACCCACTTCCACTAAGGACCAACTGTCCTCCAAAGGTCTCAAAGACCTCGCTTGGGAGGGAGGTCTAAAGCACAGGGAAGCTCAACTTCAACCTGAGAAATAGGTAGCTGTAAAAGGGGAGCAGGGAGGGTTTCTGCTCTTCCCAGAATAGTTCTCTCATTTCTGCCAACACTTCTGCAAGATAAAATCAGGTTGAACAAAAGAAAATGGTTTCCATAGGAGGTTTTAAAGAGAAGAGTAACTGCAAGAGAGTGAGGAAACTCCACTCCCTGTTGGACAAAAAAAGAAAAAAACCAAACAAACAAACAAAAAAAAACCACTTAAGAAAGGACAGGAGTCTGGATGGACACTGAAAGTTTGGGGAGTGCTGCAGGGTATTTCAAATTCACCAGCATGGCTCCTACTCCAGATGATACAGAATTTGTATTTCACAGTTTGCTCCCTGTTTCTCCACCTCATCTGTCTCCATTACTCAGTTGTTCCAAGTAAAACTCTAAAGGTTTTGCTCTGCAAAATGAAGAATTGGTTTGCAAGGTCCCAGAAGACAAGAAATGTGCATTGATGGCATTTTTTAAATGGTATTATCACTCTGCTTTAACAAAGTTTAAGGCAATTAACTCCCTAAGAGCCTCAGGTGTCTGATTTTCTGATTACTCAGCCAGAGGGAATGTCATTGCAACTGCAGCAATTAATTAATTAACTCACACCAATTGATTGGAAGAGTCACTCCATTATAAAGCCCTTGCTTCAGTCTCCTGTTAGTTTTCTGATGCTGCTGGGAGTTTTTTTTGAGGATTTCCTGGGGTTTTGCTTCAGCTGAAAGGCAGGTTCCTTTTAATAGTTTCAGTCAAAACAATATGTCAACTTTTTTCCTGCAGAAGGAAGAAAAAGGCCTGGGCACCAGGTACGCTCAGGTAATGTGACTAAGTACTTGGAAATCACAAAAAGTCAACTGTGGGGCTGCATGTCCAACCAGGATTGAAGATACCAGCTTGTGATTTTTCACCTTCAGATAGCTGCACAGGGATAAGAGCTATGGCATCACTGTCAGATTCAGTTCTGCTCCTGGAGGCATTGCCTCCTGCAGCCAGTGATTGCTTTTGAGACAGCAGGGTGGAGAGACGGAGCTCCCCATCCAGCACTGGGGAGGCTTGGAAAGCATGGGGAGGCAAGCTGGTCAGACATGCCAGTCTGGGCAGCAAGGACATCAGTTTTCCCTCAAGAGTCGGCAGAAGGATGAGGCCTTTGTCTCCAAGCTCCTCTCTGCTGAGCTCTGATAGCGCTTACTTTCTCAGGGAAGTTATCTGAGGCACACAGGCACTCGTCTCCTGCCAAGAAATAGCTGTGTCAGGACTGTGTGCCATAATTTCTCTCTTTGTTCATTTCCCACACTGATGGCAGATTTCAACTTTTTGGGCTCTTCTCCAGCTGCTGTCAGATTTCTTTAGGTTTTAAACAGATTTCTTTGGTTTTTTCCCCTGTGGAAAATGACAGCACAGGGAGCATAGACAGCAGGAGTCTCCAGTCCTGATGCAAGCACTGTCCCAGGCGCATCGCCAACACTGCCAGGCTGAGATGTCTCCAGGCTGGTCAAAGACTACTGGGGACAAAAATACAGTGCACTCCCACTGGTTTTGGGTTTTGAGGGTTTTTTGGAAGCATGCAACCAAAAATGTTTCCCTCTAAATTTTCTGCAGGCAGGAATACTTTGTACGTGGATGGTGTGACTGGAGAACCCATGTGGTCCTACACTGCCCATTCCTCCTCACTTGGCAGCTGGAGCCTGCCCTAGGGTCAGGCAGCACTGCAGGCAACCTGCGCAATTGCTGCTCGCAGTCTCCGCTTCTCCCCCTCACAGCCTTACGTTTCACTTGCACCCCCAAACCCTCCTGCTGACGGTGAAAGACACGGACAGGACAAAATATGTGGACAATGTCCATCACGCTCTAGTCGAGGTCATATCCTCCTGTGGTCACCAGGTCCTCAGTGGTGACCCCAGTGAAGAGAAGATCCCATGGGCTGCCCCAGCATTGTGCCTGGGGCCATGGCAGAGCAGGATGCGGCTGTGATGATGAGAGTGGCCATGCAGGAGGGCTGCTCACTCTTCTTCACAGACTGTACATCCCACACCAGGCAGCCCTAACGTGCTGGTTATTGCCCTCTAAACCTGCTCTCTGCTTTCACCTCTCTAGCAACAGTTCTGCCCAAGTTCTCCTCTTGGCACAGCTGGGTATGTCTTTGGGGAAGCCACCAAGGTGACATTCAGATTTGGTGCCCTTCCTTAGAGCCATGGCCCTGGGTGTATCTGGTCAGGAGCCATACCAGAGCACACCAAGGCTCCTCTCCAGTCCAGGGTTCCCCACTACTGGGAACCAGCTGCAATGGGGAGGCTATGTATACTTTTAGGGTCTCACCCTGAACTAAAGCCAGGAGCTGGGAAACACTTCTGAGTCCCAAAGTACAGACACAGACTCAACCTACCTCTGCTGCGGTTCTCTGTCTATAAACCAGGGACCTTGCTCCCTCCCTGTGTGCAGGACCAAAAAGACCTGCATGAGTATGAAGGACTGAGCCAGTCAAAAGGGGGATGCCTCAAGCAGATGCCTAATGATGTCAGGCCCAGACTTTACACAGAGTATTTCAGTCCTATAGGATGCTACAGCTGTGGCAGTAATGATTCGCAGAAGGGTTCAATCCAGGCTGCTTTATTGCCATCCCATGAAACAGTGTTAATCTACTTGCAGGTTAAGTCTTTCCTTGTAGACAGCACCTAGGACTAATTAGACTTTTCAAATGTAATATGTTAGTGAGTGCTGAGCTCCTTACTCATGACTGAATGGGTCCTGAGAGATGGATAGAAGTCTTTCCCCTGACAGAAGCATCAGGCACTACCTGAGGTTGCAACAACTATTGCTGGTGATGGTTGCCGCTCCACAAGCCAGATCAGGCTTCCCCAACTCCTTCCTTCCTCAGCTGCCTGCATGGTCACTAAGTCTCCAGACTGGCCACTCTGTGTTTTCATGCCTGTTCCTAGTAAAAACATCAAGCCCCTGTGAATGAAGGTGACCTGCAGTACAAGAACAGCACATGAGCTGTAGACATGCAGAAGCAGTGACATGATTGACTTGAAATAACATCAGCCTGGGAATCCCCATCTCTGGGAGTGACCTGTTTTGTGTCCTTGGACACACAGGTCTCTAATTCCCTTGACGTGGTTTGTCACTTTTAACCTCAAGTTCCTGCTTTGTCTCTTTTAACCTCAAGCTCTTTAGGGTGAGGACTATTTCTGGCTTTGGGCTTGTAAAACTCTTAATGCAACTTAATTTTGTCCAAACCCTCCAAGCACCCTAATCTGAGTAATAATAATAATAAAAATAATCTATTCATGGAGCTGTATAAACATTAATCATTTTTCTCTGTCCTTTACTGAAGAGTAGTTGTCAGAGGAGGGTTACACCGCCCACTTGGAGGTAAGGTTATATTTCAGGATGCTATCACTACACTTAATTGATCATTTCTTTAGCACCAAAAAAAAAAAAAAAGAGACCCTGCTCCTTTAATCTAACCCACTGTATTTCCTATACTTGCAAACCCTGTTTCCCACATTGTCAAAAGCTATATTTAATTTTTATCTTTCTATATCATAATAGCACTTAATAACATCCATTACAGAGCAAGACTCCTGTGCTGTTGCATGAGCACAGGAAAAAAAGCAGTCTTTGCCCCAGAGAGAGATATAAATGGTTATAAAACCAGCGATAATTCATTCTTCTAACACTTTTGTGAAGTAAGCAAATATGATTATCAACCTCATTTTACAGATGGGGAAGTATGTCACAGAAAGGTTAAGTGATTTATCTAATACCATGCAGCATGTCAGTGACAAGAAAAGACTAGAACTCTTGATCCCAGAACTAGACGCAGTTCTCTAATCTATAAGGCAGGTCTTTAGCAGCAAAAACAGAAATGGGGACCAGAGTTTCTGATACGACTGTTTAAAAAATGCCCATCTATTTTTGAGAGAGAAAACGATAAAACAAGAATCCCCCAAGATTATTTTAATCTTTTGTCAATAATTCAAGTCCCTGAGCAGAGAACTGTTGGATTTCCAAAAACTCTTCTCAAACAAATAAACCCCTGTCGCCCCAGTGTGCTGTTTCTCTTTCATTCCTCAATTTCCCTCTTTTCAAAGTGACATATCTAAAAATATTTACCTAAAGCGGCAAATGCTAACCCCTCAGATATCCCAGATATGTGTTTCTTGGTTTTCCTGGTAAGACCCAAGCAGCCACACCTGCTCTGAGCAGCGTTTCTGAAATATGTTGCCAGATGGGGCTGGCCAGAGCCAGTCCCCAGGTCAAGCCAGCCCCAGGCATGTGCCTGGCCCCTTCCCCATGCCTGGTGGGGTGTCCTGCACGGAGGGAGGAGACCCCTTCCCACTGCTGCCACAAGTAGCCTGGGAGAGGGACAAGACGGTGCTTGCTCTGTCTGTCCCCTGTTGGGTCACGTTGAGGGTCATGTTTGAGTTTTAGGACCTGTGTGCAGTCAGCTTCAGATTAGCATGGCCACATCTGTTCAGGAAGCAAGGTCTTCTGCAGCGTGGTGCTGAGCTATGCTGCGGTCCCTGTCCCTGCAGACAGGCTGTGCATCCTCAGCCCTATGTGTGCCCTGGATGTGGGAGGATTATTTGTGCCTCCTTTTTCTTTGAAACTGGCTGTCATCCTCCATTCAGATGGCATCATGGAAGCAGACACTTTCCTCCAGCTTCAGGCCACAAATAAATGTCTGTTTCCCGAAACATGATTAATATTTGACGTTCCCAAAGTAACATCCCACTCCAGCTGGCAGATGTGAAACCTCAGGTGTGGCCATGGCCAGCCCCCCCCCAGCCCCGTCCAGCCCCTCAGGAGAACGAGGGCACGCACTAGTCCTGAGCTGCCGGCATGTTTTTCCTGCACGCTCGCAGCTCTCATTCCAGCTGGAAAAGTTTCTCTGGGAAATGGAGTCTAGAAAAGTCTCCTCTGCCACGTCCCCCAAAGGGCATCATCGTTTACTCCCTCTTTACCTTTTCACCTCTGCTTGCCCTGTTTGTAATGTGGAGTTTATGATGTAATTATATCTCACACAGCTGAAATTGTCCCCTTATCACCAGACTGATTACACTTAACAAGGCATAAACTCCCTCTCTCGTTCTCTGCCAGGAGTCCAATTTTAAGCTCTAATTGTTTTATAGGCCTTTTGCACTCAGGAGAAAGAAAAAAAAAAAAAAGAAAAATTGGTTGCCATTTACATATGTTGTGTAAGGCACATTTCTCACCCTCCCACCCACACAAATGCCACTTGGGGACTGCCCAAATGACCAACAACCCCACAGCTTATATGCCTCAGTGCTTTGCTAATGATTGCTAGAAGCCTCAACTTTTCTCTGTCTCAAGTACAAACCATTCCTTAGAGGTGAACAGAAGGCGGCCCCTTTTCCAGGGTGAGAGCTTCTGCTCAGGGTCACCCCGATGGCATACGGTGCTGGTGGCAAGCGGGTGAGCACTGAGCTCTGCTCAGACCTCCGTGTGCAAGGGCTCAGCAAGCACACTTTGTCCGAAGCTAAGGGAAGGTGTGCAGTGAGTTGCTGTGGCTCAGCTAGGACAACCTGAATGATTTCTGGATCTCTAGGAGAGTTGTTGGGGGATTTCACAAACAGCAGCTAGATTAGGCACCGGGCAGTCCTGACATCTTCTCTGAGCATTTTCCCTTTGGTGCATTGTCCTGCTTCCCGTTTTCCTTCCCCATAAAAGAGGAGAAAAAGTGATAGCCACAGACACAAGGCACACTTATTACCATCTTCCTTTGTAACGAAACTTAAAAGGATACACGAAGTCTGGCCAGCCCTTTGGAAACACCTTGATTAAAGGTGATGACAAATCATGGAAGAGTGCCATTGCCGTGCAGCCTTGCCTTCCAGAGGTGTTCAAATATGCTGACTTGTTTTCACTTGCTTATTCAGTCTGGGACTTGTTTAATTATGGCTTATATGTATTCTAGCAGCACCTATGAGCCAGTTAAGAAGTGAGTTGTTCTCTTGGTAGGTGCTGTACAAATCCAAAATGCAGATGATTCATGCTGCACATGGTTCACCCAGCGTCTCCGCAGGTACCACTTCTGCCTGCGCATCCCAGCAGAGCAGGCAGGTGAAGGGCAGGGCTGATCACGGGGAACACATGCACAGGCAGGGAGCAAGCTAGTTGCAGCAAATATCAGATCGGCTTCACAGGATTATTTTTACTGTATCATTCTGAGCAATAAATCCCAGCAGGTCTGTGGTTTTCAGGAGGCAATTCACTAAAAGAAAAGGGGCAACGTGAAAAGATGGGACCAGAGGAAGGGGGGGAAGCGGGTAGAGGAAGGAGGAGAACACAGAGACAAGTTTCCCAGCATTTAGGGGCCAGGATCACAGCCTATCAAGCTGCACATGCTGTTTTTTGATAGTAGTATTCTGCTTTCAGCCTGCATCCATCTGTGGCAGGCGGTGTGCAGGTTTCTAGGGTAAGTTTTTGGTCTTTTTGTACACGTACAGCACCACGCACAGTAAGAGTCTTGCTACATGAGCAGATACTGCTGCAATACAAGCAAATGGGAGGTGAAAAAGAAAAGAAGAAAAGAGCTTGTGTAAGGACTAGGTGGACCATCAGAATAAGGGGCAGAGAGATCTCTGCAAGGAGGACACTGGTGGCATTTTTGGAGTACAGAAGTCCATGCTGATGCTTTTCTCTGTCTGGACTGGCCCTCTTCCAGGTCCTTTGGCTGCTAAAGCTGGCCTACTCTGCAATATCTTTTTTTTTTTTTTTTTACTCCTTCATTCTCCAAGCTCGCTTGGCCCTAGGGATGTTTAGTGCCCTGTTTGCAGTCCAGGCAAATGGCCTTTCATAAAATCCAAGCCAGATGCCCAGCTGGTGAACAAATCACATAACTCAATTGATTTCTGTGGCACTATGAAAATTTATAGCAGCTGAGGCTCTGGTTCTATAAATTGCAGTGAGCTTGGAGGAGAACCCAGAAGGGCTGAGGACACCACAGGTTAAGGATGTGTATTGGTGCTTGGGGAACTGGGAAACGTTTTGGAGATAAATGCTGTGAAGCAAAGCTGAGGAGCACAGCAAAGCAGGTGGACTGCCAAGCGAGCAATACAGAGGAGCACGGTGGGTTAGGAGTGATGGGGAATGATCAAGCACACCAGGGCATGCTGGCTTGCTTTCCTGACACACTTGCTAAAATTATGACATTTTGTAGAGCAACTTGTGAGTTCTTACAGTGGCAAAACAAATTCACAAAGGCATAGATGTGAACATGATAGAGCGTGAATGCTGGTTGCAGTTCATGCCTGGTGGTACGTGTCCAGTCAGGGGAGCATCAGGAGGGGTGTTGCAGTGAGCCCATTCCACTGTTTATTCTGTTTCATTAACAACTTCATTAAAGAGCTGAAACAGTTTGAAGGAATGATCAGAAAGGATGTGAGAACCTGCTTTCAAAGGCAGCCAAGGAGGCGAAATAACAAACTAGGAGCCGGAGAAATTGAAACAACAGGAAGAAATTACCCAAATGAAATGTAAAGCTTGGCAAAAAAAAATAAAAATACCTGAGGAGATCAGGGAGGGAGGATGAAAATAACCCAAACCACAGGTGCTTAATGGGAAAGAGAGAGCTGCAACACTGAAACACTAAGGTTTATAATAGAGGGCAACTTGCATGTGACTTTGGCAAGGCAATGAAACACGCTTGTCCGTGCACGGAAGCGCTGTATACTTTATGCAGCAGCAAGCCCTGCTCTTCTTTCTCTACAGATGCCACACCTAAATTACTGTTTTCTAGTCTAGGCACTCCCATACCAAAAAGCTATTGATAGAGCAGTATACATCGATTACCAGAATAGAGACATCTAATTACAAGGAAAGGTGGAAAGAGCAAAGTTTGTATCAGTTCACTAAGCAATGACTAAAAATAAGTGGGATAATTGCTGACAGGTAGGCAGATATAAAAGAGGGATAGCAAAATTACTGGAAGGAATAAAAGCATAACAAAGAATAAATAAATAAATAAATTTATAAAGTCTCAGAAAACTTTACTAGACAATGACAGCGTTACTTCCCAAGGGAAAGCAGTGCATCTTCATGACCTGGGGTGTTGGAAGGTGCCATAAATCACTAAAATCGTTTTGTTAGGAGCAGAGAATAGGCAAAATGACAGTTGCTTCTGCTAAGTTTTCCTGATGTTTTGCAGATATTTCTCTACGAATGTGGGGTTTTTTTTTGCTTGATGCAGATGATCTACACTTTCTTCAAATGCTTCTCAGAAGGAGTCATGAGCTTATTCTTCTCAGCCATGCCGCAAGTGGCCTCTTGCAAACCACAAACACAGACCAACCAGGCCTGCCTCTTCTCCACCATAAGCCTTGCAGCTGCTGACCTGCTCCTATTTCAGCAGTATTACAGTTTCCCATCCCATAAACTAGAGGAAGAGAGGAAGGACATCTCATTTTAGTCTCAGTTACACAAGATCGCAGAGGGTTAATCTGAAAGCGGAGTGAATGAGAGCTGAAGATGGCTTTATTCTTCCGTTCATACTTCCTGGGCTTCTCTTCATTTTGCTATTACAAGAGGCCAGAAGGACAGAAAAGCCTATATATTTCTTCCACTTCAGTTGATATGATCTGCCCCAAGGGATTCCTCCCTTTGTATTACCACAATTCCCAGGCCCTTCTTCCTCCAGGCTCTCCTTTTCCATTATTCCTCAATTACCGTGTGTGATAAAAAAAATCAGTTATTCCATTCAGTCTTCCCCAGGCAGCTCCAGTTCTGAAAGGACATGCTTAACCTGTTACCAACCTGTGCTAAGCACTGCGGATAAAAAGAAATCTCTTAAACCAAACTGGGAATCTGAAGCCACACGACCCTCTTCCCCCCTCCCCCAGTTTTGCAGGGGATTGTACATTTTTTTAGCAGGTAGATTTATTTTTTCCAAGCGCAGTGATCTGAACTGTCATGCAGTAAATATGAGCTACATTTCCATTCCTCTTGGTCTTTTCTGTTTTTCCCTCCCCTTTTTTTTCATCTTTGTCTGGAAATTCAGCGGCAACAGGGTGCTCTGTCACAGACAGAGGGGGGAACTCAGCAGTAACTTAGCAATAACTCTAACACTCTTAAGGTAGCTCTGATTTGCTGCAAAGAGAAACAAATTCAGCCCCATTCTGCTAATAGGACTGGGGGTACAGCACATTATCTAATATCCAAAAGCATTATCAAGTAAATGGGAGAATCCTCAAGGATGTGCTGGTGCTTTGATGGCTGGGTCCCATCTCTAATGCTTTCTTTGAAGAATATCTGGGACAATAGCGAACACATCCACAGCCAGAATTACAAATAAGTAGCAAATAATTAGTTATACCCGCAAAACACAAAATATACCTCTATTTTGATTCTATAGATCACTAATAATTACTTTAATGGAATCTTAAAGTCTCATTACACCTTTTTAAAAGTGCACAGAAAACTCGGAGCACCTGGAGCTGTAACATACGTCACCGTGCGCAGGCTCTGCAGCTCAGATCTATCTTATCACAAAGCCTGACCTGCACTCTGCCGCTCACCAAAGCAAGCCACTTGTGTGACATGAATCCTTGAGGTGAGAGAAGAGGATCAAGTCACCCAAATATTTTAGACTGCTCTTTGCTGTCTCATGGAAATAGAGGGGTGGAAACCTCTATTTTCTGTGAACAAAGTGTTTAGTCAGCCTGCCTCACATGTGAGCGTATGTGGCTCGGAATTTTGCACGTAATTTTCAATGCATGCACGCCTGTGCACATACACGTGTGCATTTACATTGCCAATGAATGTCTGTCAAGGGATTGAGAGACCTGCAAGAGGACACCAGTTAGAAAATAAACCACCTGACCTTACTTCAACAGTATTCTGGTGTTTGCAGCTCAGTCCTGTGTATATGTGACAGCTGCTGTGACAGTCAATAAGCAGCTCGTCCTGCTTTTCCCATGATACCACTGGTTTTTAGGAACTGTTCATCTTATATCTCCTCACCCTGTTGACCATGGGGCTGGCTTAGAGACATCCTGGTTGCAGAGACAGCTGTACTGTCCCCTCTCCTGGGGACAGCCACCCACTGCCTCTCAGGCACGGTGTCACCTGCCAGGCAGTACAATCAAAACCCTCTCAGGCAGCATGCACAATGTTTGTCAGGGTGGCTGGGAGACCTTGGGCTCAGGAGGCACTGGGGGGGGGTTGCTGGTGATAGCAGGAATGTACTTGGAATGCAAGACTGGAAGCTTAGCAGAAGGCTCAGGGACAAACATTTGGACTACAAAATGAATCGTTTCAAATTGCCGGGGAGAAAGACTTAAAAGAGCCCCACCTACCCACCACTTTTTATCAGGGGCATGAGTTTCACAGCAATCATTTGCAACCATAACCTGCAGGGAATATTTCCTTGAGCTACAGCCATCCATAAAGCTTTTGGATTAAGAGACATGGATATTTGCAAATGCCATCCTATTTTGAAAGCTGCCAAAACATCAGTAGCAGATGCATTTCGTCAGAAAACTAAGCTTTCAGATAGCTGCCCAGCATCTCCAGCTTCTGCATCTGGATTTTTCTAAAGATACGGTTCAAACTGTGCAGCCGTAGGCCTGACCTTGTAGACTTTGTATGCCCTCTCACAATGGCCTTTAACTAGAAACATTTATTTTATGAAGAAAAAACATTTCACAGAGCTTAAGCAGACAAGCTACAGTTGAGCAGGCCCACAGACAGAGACATCATTACAATTACATCATCAACAGACCGTGATGGTACTTCAGGAGCCGAGGCTGTGCGCTGTGCTAATGCCGCTTCGCATGCAGCACAGCCAACCTTTCAGCTTCATTACTTTGGCCGCATCTTACTGCTGTCCGGGGGATTCTCCCTTAACTTATTTATGTTTCTGCCCTTTAAGTCCTGAAGTCACGGCTGCCGCAAGTAGCAGAAAGGAGGGAGAGATGAGAAAGACCAGCAGACCTGTAGATACTGTGATCTGGAATGAAAAAGAAATTAATTCCCTCTCAGATGAAAAATGCAAGGGAAATGTGGAAAGGGGGGTGGGGTGGGGAAGTGATCTGCAACAGATACGCAAAGGGAAGGAGGAAAAATCAGAAAACAGTAAAACTGAAGGAGGCTTGGCAGTGACAGATAATAAATTCATATACAAGCAGGCCAGGAAATACGACATGACAAAAAGCCAGAGGAACTTTGCCTCCGCAGCCAGGCTGTGGCTGTTGCAAAAGCAACGAGTCGCTGCTAGCAAATGCAGGCTCGTCCCCTCCTCCTCCAGCCGCCCTCACCAGCGCTGGCAGCGAGACGGGGCTGAGCACTAGTGCTGGGACAGGCTGTGGTGAAAACCTTGTGCGGGAGCAGTGGGCACGGCAGTTTTGCTCCGTCCGTGGCAGCCTGTCTCAGCTGGTAAAAGGACACTTCGTAGGATGAGAGCGCTGGCTAGTTCGGGAAAGGAAGTTAGCGGCCTGGTTTGCAACAGCCGGAGCTGAGGGGCAGCACTTTACAGCTCCTGCAGCAACAGGTCACTTTCTTACTGTCCCTGAGGTGCTGCAGGAGGTAATAGCCCTTTCCAGCCAGACAACACCCAGAGCTGAGGGGTTATATTCTACTTTTAGCATCTAACAGCCAGAAACGTGTGCCTGAAGTGAACAGAGTTCAGAGGAGAGCAGTAAAGAATGATGAAAGGGGCAGATGAGTTGATTTACAAGGGAAAAATAAAGGAGCATATGTTTAGCTTGGCTCAACGTTTACTGCCAGGAGATTATTAGTAGATAACCAAAAAAGGTTTGAAGGATGTAGTCAACAAAAAGGGATCTGGAGGTTGGAGAGGAGGGTTTGTAGAGAGGGGAAAGGGCTTGACCAAGAGGCTATCATTAGTAGTAGCAGGCTGAGAATGATCCAGACTGAGAATCTCCACCAGAGATGTCTACAAAGCCAGAGAAGGCAACCACTGGTCCTGCCTGACACACAGATGTGCTGCTGTAGTCCCCATTGAGTGTGGGCCACTGCCATGCTTCCCTGCCCACGCCACTTCTAAATAAGGGTGCGACCTCCCAACAGAAGAAGAGGGTCATTTCTCCTCTGAGTAGGTGCTATGGGCAATTCCATTAAAGCCACTGACTTCAGCACTGGGATTCAGTTTGTGTGGCAAAGGCAGATACGTAATGTGACAGCAGTAAAACGCATCCCTTTTATGACTGTGTCAGTACTAGCAACCTTCCAGTTATCATCCCACTGTAGAAATGGCCTGTTCATAGTCCTGGACTCCAGGAGAAATTGGCCAGCACATGTTTCAGGAGGAGCATGTGGCATCCTGGGTTCGCTGCCCCAGGTGCGAGGTGCTACAGCTGATGCCGTACGCCTACAAACCTGCTCTGACCATATGATGAAGTAGCTTGCCCAGGTGTAAGAACAATGATGCAAAAGCTGTAAGGTGGATTTGGTTACTCTCCTGCATACTCAACTGCTGTGTGTGCCAGAGGACATGGAGATGTATTGCATTTTTCTCCCAGTCCTCTCTGTTGGTGGGCCTGCTTACTGGCAATGAGCAGCAATTCAGACTGCAGATACTGCTCATTTCAGCTTCCTGCTTGTTGGCAAGCGCAAGCAGGCAAATGCATGCTGGAAACACTTCCCACAGGTGCTCCTCCACGAGCTGAGGCCCAGTGGGGTGTGGAAGTCACTTCTCTGACATCTCCATCCTCCTCTGCTTGACGATGCTCACGGATTTCAGTCCAGCTGAACCACAAACAAAAACTCAGCAGCCGGAAAGGGCTGTGATACTGACTTCACGTGTGCTTTTCAGTCACATTGCAGCTCTCACAAACAGCAGTGATATTTGTGATTTCGCCCAATGAGTTATATATCCTCTCTCCTTTTGAAAGAGTACGTGGTTGGCTGAGAACATTGGGCTGGAAACAGGGTGTTATGGATACTGGGGCCAATATATAATAGGTAGAACCTGGGTTAGCCTTAACCCATAACAGGCAGCCAGCACCTTGCTCTGGTTTCTGCCACTGCAGACATCCAGCTCTGCATACAGGAGGATGTTTTGGCAGACCTCTCCTGTTGTACACAGAGACATGTCTAGGCTTCTGTAGCTGGCAACATCTTTCCCCAGCCCAAGCACTGTAGCACCATTCACTGCACAAAGGTTAACCAGAGCAATGTCTGTGAGTGGCCATGACTTTGGAAGCTGTTCGGAAGACCATAAGAGGCAGGAGCTAATGTTTCACTGAAATTATTGGATCCATCCATCTATCCAAAGGGCTATAAGAAGCAAGAATACCTTCCCAGGAAAAACAGCACAAAGCACATAATGTATAAGAGCCTCTGAGGAATACTAGCAGCTAGTCCCACACTCACAAAAAGTATTAGTACTTATTCACTGAACAGGGGGCACAGAGGGAGAAAGAATGAGCATCAAAAGATCAGACAGGTTTTTTTCCACATAATATATGCCCAAAACACTGTGCATCAAAGCACTTGGCAAAGTATCTCTTCTCCAGATATATGACTGATTCATTCCTCCAGAGAACACAAAATCCAGAGAACACATACTTTCATGAAAGACAAGAGCATCTCTTCCCAAAACCTTTAGTATCCATCCAGCTCAAGCATAGTCCAAAAGAACTAATCAATAGCACTTCATATGCCCTACATGACTGGCCATGGTATATACCCAGATGACATATGGGACTGGTCAGGAGTCCTTCAACACCCTGAGACCAAGTGCTCCTCAGGGTCTGGGAAAAATCTCATTCTGTATCTATGTTGTTCCTGGAGAAAATCTGATGTTTAGTCCATCCCTGGACACATCCCCTGTCTTAGTGTACCCTGTGTTGATAACAGCAGGCAGAGTTACAAATTTTGCTGAACTTCCCATTGTTTCTCCCACCTGTGGGAGCTTGGCATGAAAACTCATTCCTGCACCTCCATTTGGAAGTCTGGATGGTGCAGGGGGAGGGCATCTCCTCCTCCCAGGTCAAGCTCCAGCCAGAGCCCCCAGAGAGCATCACCAGCAGCCTGGCCCCATGGAGCTCAGCACCAGCAAATCCCCGCGCTGGGAGAGAGGAAAGCAGCCGCTCAGAAATGCCTGCGGGCAGCAGGGCTTTGCCTGACATCCAGAGGGCAAACAGAGCTCAGCACAAGGGGACAAGCTTTTAAAATAACAAAACGGCCATCTGCCTGCGTAATCAGTGAGCCTAAGCAGGTCTCTCTTAGCCCGAGCGCCTCACCTGTCTCTCAGGCCTAAGCAAAGATGTGCCTTGAAAACCCAGCCCATGCTCCATGGTCCCTTAGCCCCCGCACTTTGCCTTGCTGCCTAGAATCCCTGGGTGGGCTCTGCAGCAGGGGCTGGAGCCAGATGCCGAAATGCTGCCACACTGTGAGCGCGCCTGCCTCCGCTTTGTCTCCCCTCTCCGGGCAGTGCCGGATCCAAAGGGGCTCTTTGCGATCACGCTATAAAACAGCCCCGTGACCAGGTCAGCTCACAGAGGCCACCAAAAACCGCTCACAGCTCCAAACCCAGCCCGCACAGCTCCCTACGACCCAGCAGCGCTGAGCAAAGAGGGTTATGTTTTAATCTGATTTGGGGCTTAGAAAGAACGCTGCAGGGAGAGGCAGCCCTCAGCCTGTGCCTCTCTGGGGCAGGTGATTTGAGAGGTCCGGGCTGCACTGCTGGGAGCAGTTCAGTGAGCAGGGGGAGAGGTGGGCTGCAGAGCACCACGGGGAGCAGCACCTTCCCTGTCTAGTGGCAGGGATCTCACAGTATCCGAGGCAAAGCCAGCAAAGGGGCGACAGCCTTCACCCTTCAGTGTCCGCACTGAGTTACCTATCCCCGGGTATGAGAAATCTCAGCAGCATCGGAGTCGCAGGGGAACCACGAGGCGATCAAGCCTTTGGTGACCTTCACTCCTCCACCAGCTTGGGATCTCCCCAGGGAAGAGCTGAGCCACATTGCTGGAGCTTGTATTTCCCTTCCCATACTGCATCTACTCACTGGGAAGAAAAAAAGGGTCAAAACAGGGAAAAGAGGGATCCCACAGCATCAGCCGTGCAGGAAGGGAGAGCTGCTCCCTAAAACCAGGCAGAAGTGAGGGAATTTGCTCTTTCATTTTTAGCAGAAGAGGAGCAGCTGTCTTCCCACCTGTTCCTCTTACGCATAACTCCTGGATTTCAGTTTCTGAGGCTGTCAGCCTGCTATCAGTTTAAAATGCATTCCCACTGCAACCGCACAAAATATCCAACACTTTAAGTCAGCACTGGTTTAAGGGAGTCATTTTAGCTACATTAATTTATACCTGGAAGGAAAGCAGTCAGCTTCTTAAACATTTCTTTGGAAGCAAGGCTTTGATAGTAAGGGAAATTAAACTGATGCAAACTCCCAGGGATTGCTGCACTAAGAGGGGTCAGATGAGTTTTCATCACCTGTGAATCCAGCACATCAGATTCTTTTTTCATTTATTTTTCATAATTATTCCTGTATTTCCCAATTGCCAGTAAAACAGCCTCATGTGTTCAAACAAACTCACATCTTCCCAGCCTGTCTTTGCATCTTATTAGATCCGGCAGTGAAGTCATCATGCTAAATTTGTGCCTTCCTGTTTATTTCCACCGTGCCAGATTGCAAGGAGCTGTAGACTGTGTGTTCCTTATAAATAATGATAGCGCTTTGCATTTATATAACCCTCCATCTGTGGATCAAAGAACTCCACAAAACAAGGTTTGATGTTCACATTTCATTATCATCTTCACGTCTAGCATGGGAAGAGAGGAAGCACAGAGTGAAAGGCCTCCAGCTAGTTTCATTGGCCAGAGAACTCCTTTTGAGTCCCCAATTTTTATGAACCCAGGATGATTTTGAAGACCCTAAGGCCACACCTGAAATGAAGGGGAAGCTGTAGGTACCCAGGACCCTCTTGACTGCCAGGCTTACCAGAAGCCCAACAAGCTGCTGCCTATGTGGGTTATCCTACCTGGAGAAGATGAGGGGGAGCTTACATCGCTTCTGTGAGCAGACACTGGGTCATCTCCACCAAAGCAGGAGCAAGATAACTGTGCTAGCCGGGACGCTGGCCTCAGTGGATACACCCTCTCAGAGGGGCTCGGTGAAGTGGATAACTTCTCAGTTTTGGTCCACTCAGGGTGTGAACCCAGTGAAACATTTTCAGAGAGAACGGAGCAAGGCAGCCAGGTCAGAGGCTCATTAAATGTCTTTACTCCAGGAAGGCTTTCAGTCAGAGTAAGCAGTGTATGAGTCTCTATAGAATTCGGTGCTTGAAGTCAAATATCAAGAATGAGGACAGCAAAAACACCTTCCTCAAGAGCCGGTCTGGAGTGACCACTCAGCCAAGTCTGTGTAGCATTTCTGGCTGTCACCTCTGCGACTGCACGCACAAAATCATTTCTGAGTCAGCAATCGCTCCCTATTCCAATGCTTTTCATCACTGCCTCCTTGTTTCCTCCCTCCAGCACACACAGCTTAAAGTCACTGTGTCAGGATACAGCACCTCAAGTGCCTGGAAACTGCTCAAGGTGCTATTTTTTTCTGACAGTTTAATGCTTACATGTCCTAATGCACAAGGGAGGGCCGGGGCGGGAGAGGAGGGGAGTGGAGATGTCCTGCGAAATATCAGCAGCAACTTTTAAGTCTCTGAATGGAATTTCAAGGAGAAAAGAGCAAACCAGTTGGCAGAGGAAACTGCTTTTAGTCCAAGTACTTGCTTTCATGCTGGTTTCTTTAAGTCCTCTTTAAAGAAATTTTGTGTTGCTCTCTCTCCCTGCACTTTTAGACATTGCTTTTCCCTTTGAAAACCCGCAGCACAGTGATTCTGAACAGCTCTTCCTTTATCTACTGGCTGGAGATACATGCCAAATAAATACTCCGTATCCCCTGATGTGTTCTTATCCATCAAAGAACAAGGATGGCTCTAGGCAGCACGAAATTGACTCTTGTGTTTTGCATTGTTTCCTCCTTCTCCCCTTCTTACTGCCTGGCTCCTGAGCAGCCCCACTCTTGCATACATGTGTGCCGAGGCACAGAGTTTGTCTTCGTGCCATGAAGTCAGCTCATAGGAGTCAGAGTTTAAATATGGCTGAGGGAAACGCAGGTATTAAGGGCCTGCAGGCAGCTAACCTGTGCGTGGAAGCTCGATGCAATATTCTTAAATAAGAAGAACAGCACTTCTGGGCAATGGCTGTATTAAGTCAAAAATATATTTCACATTAACTTTGCCAGAATATGTAAAACCACCAGATATGTTATATATGTACCAGCATACTGATCCATATTTTCTCCATACAACCCAGTATCCTACACTCCATAGGTGGGATACCAAATCCCATATGCTCTTAGGCCAGCCAACTCTAGCCAGAGGTTTCAAGGGACATGCCCAGTTATTAATTTTCCAGAAAAATTTGGTCCGGATGTTTTGATTTTTTAATGTATTTTTTTTTAAAAAATCAAATATTCAGTAAAAACCAGTCATTAATGCTCTTTTACCCAGCCAAACCAAAATGCATTTATGACTGTGTTCTACTGTTCTCCACTTGATAAACACTCTTTTTTTTGTGATCTTTTACAAAGGTATTTATTCTAAAATAGAGGAAATTTACTTTCTGTGGCCTCTCTGGACATTACAAAGGGTCCACAACGGTACGGCCCTTCGTCTCTCTCTGCAGTGCCGTATCACTTTCACCGTTCTGACATCTCACACGCCAGCCGTCTCCAAAAGCACTCCGATGACAAGCACATTGGCTTCAGCAGTCCAGGAAAGGGCTGAGGACACCACATCAGCACAGAGGAAGCTGCTTCTCTCTCCTCTCCTCCAAACATTTCCCTAAAATGCTTCAATTCCACCTGCAAGGTGGGTGCCAAAAACCCGGTGAGAAAGCACACGCTGCTAGCCTGTGTGACAGACCTTAGCACTCCGGGGCACCACAAATCCTCCTTATTACCCATTATTTTTGTTATTGATTTTGTTCTTATGAACTGAAACCTTGGCTGCAGAAATGCAGGTGTTTGTTAGGTACCCTAATAAACAAAAAAACGACAAGAAATACCCTAAAAGCTGTAGCTACACCGCTCTTCAAGAGCAGTCCTGAGACTGGCCACCACCCAGGCAGACCCCACAAGCAGCACTAGATGACTATGCCGGCTACCCTTCCTTCCCCTTCCATGCACCACCATCAGTCCCAGGACATATTCTCTCTGCTTGGAAAATGCCCGTCCTAATCCAAGGCAGCAGCCAGGACAAGATGCAGTGCCAATGCTGATGAAGGCTGGGCGCCTCCACGCTGCTCTCGGCCACCCGGGAACCTTGCCAGCAGCACGAGGGAGCAGCAGCACATCGCACCCCAGGCAGCTCAGCCCCCAGTCCTGGGGGCCTTGCCAGACACACCGACGGGAAGGAGACAAAACCTTTATGAAGAACAACAAAGAAAAGGCAAACGCACAGAAAGAGGGAGAAGGGAGAGCTGGCAAACAGCTCCCTGAGGACAATGTGATTCTGTAAGTCTCAACAACACCAATCAAGCACTGCAGATTTTAATCTTCGCTGTAATTAACTTTATCCAAACGAGCAGCAGGCTGACTGGCTTTGTTTGGGAGTCTTCTGACAATTTAATGTGTCTTTAAAATGACTTGGCACTCCTGGAGGAAGAGGAGAGGGAGAAGAAGATTGATGCAGTGCCAAGCTTTTACTCCCACTAATGAAAAGGAATTGCTAAGGCTGTTTGATCGTATATTGTACCCTATTCACCAGGTGCTACTCAAATGGGAGCGTTGTTGTAACCGCAGAGTTCTCAAAACCACCAGCAAAAGAACCTACTTCCCAACATGTGTGTAGCATGTAGTGCAAAGTGAATGGCACAGGTATTTAAAATTACATCTGCAGTGTGTAAAAAGGTAATGTGGCATGAAATCAGTCTCGCTTAGACTGAGGCAATGGAAATGACAGTTCCTGTATTTCTGAGCAGCCTTTGACTCCGAGATTTGCAGGATGCCTTGACGAGCCGTGCATGTTGACGCACAGAGGCTGGTGCAAGGGAAGCCTCTCTGTTTGTTCAGCCTTTTTGCTTGAGAAGAGGATGTGTTGCATCCCTTGTTGAATGACTTGCTGTGACTGCCTTGGCCACCCCAGACACCATCTCAGAGCCTGGGGTAGAGCTGAGAGCTCTGGGATGGGGTGTGAACTGGTGGCTAGAAGGCAACACTTGGCCATAGGCAGATGGCTTAAATGGTACATACTTCCCTGCAGTTAGTGCTTCATATTGGCTGGCTCTCACTATGGCCTCATTCCACACCTTATCAGCCCACAGAATAATTTCTTAGAAGTCTTCAGGGATAGGATAGGGATAGTAGCACAGGAACTTTGATGAAATTTGGACCACCCAAATGTGACCAGTTTTCTTAAGTTATTTATAAAAACTGCTTTTCTTTCTGCACGTTTCTTTACTGCTCTAGCAGACTTGTGTTTCTGGCACTAAAAGACATGACGAATACCTGTGGACAGCCATGTTTCTTTACGCTGGGAGCTCTGCGTGGGGCCAGCAGGCCAGGGTTAGGTTTGTGCTTCCTTCAGCCGTGTGGGTGCTACCAGCATGGTCTCATGATGTTGCATATCTCAACAGTGACATGGGTGGAGCAGTATTGGCAGTTCAGCATGAGGTGGCCAAGAAGAAGTAAACAGCAGTGCCTTGGTGTGCAATAACAACTTTTCAGCATAGTTAAGATTTGTTCTTAACACTCTTCCCAGCCTATTGCATCACTTACAGCTAATGGATCACACAGTCCATTACTGTCTGATGCATTCCTTCCCTGGAGACACCACAGTGTTGCCTGCTCTCACAAAGGGAGCTACGTAATGGAAGATGCTGCCTTTTAGGTGGAACTTAGTGTCTGTGAGGTCAGGATCTTAATGAAGATCCTGCAGTACCTTCTTCCAGTATCAACACCTCATCCCCAGCATAATGACCATGCGCCAGCTGCCTGGGCTCTTCTTGCTGTTTCTGATGAGCCTGGTATTAACCCTTCTCTGGTGCTGGTGTTCACGAGGTCAACCCCCATGGCGTTTGAGCCCAGGCAAGCCTGGTGTCAGTGCATGACCTGACTAGAGCAAGCCACTCCCTCAGGGGCAAGTATTGTGCTGCAAACGCAAGCCGCTCTTTTTCAGGGCTGGATCGACACTTTCCACAAACGTGGTTCTTTCCTACAATGCTCCAAACAGAAGGGAGACAGGGTGACCAGGAGAGAGGAGGGGTCACTGGATGCAGCTATACTAGCACATCAGGGTTTGGGAATATCCCTATGCCAAGGGCCATGGAGCAGCCTGCAGGCACCTAATGCTCTGCCGGCATCCAGAGCAGGGCGGCTGTATGCAAACTGTCTCTGGGCAAGACCTGCGAAACGATCCGGTCCCCAGACCGTGCCCAGCAATCCCACAGGCAAGTGTGAGCTGGCACAGGCCAGCACTGTGCCCGAGAAGCCTCTAACAGGATAGCCAATAATATTTTCACGCCAAAGAGTGTTCCTGGGCACCGTTTGGTTTACTACTGTAAACGGAGCCATTCTGTCCCATGCTGCTAAAACCATATTTCCTCGCAAATATCTTTACTTCAGCATGAACCTTCTACCAAAGCTTTGGCAATAAACTAGCCAATTCACCACCTGTTACAAGGACTGCTAGACCTGCAAGAATTAGCACTTAAAAAAACCATCAATGGCAGGTGGCTGAGATTAAATAATGCATGATCAAATACACGCAAAAAAAATCCAGAAGTGAGGAGAGAGAAGCTACCAGCACTTTAAACCCACCATGTACTAGGCACTGCTGAATCAATCATGATGCAGTTGGATGGGGGGTGCTGCGTTCCCACCTTTCAAATTTGCGGATTACCAAAGCTTTGGCAATATGCTGGGGAGAACAAGTGATGCTCTCTCACCAGGGGAGAACATCTCAATCCCCCTGAAGTCAGTGGCAAACCTCTCTCGGTGTCTCTGTACGTCCCTTTTGGCTCCTTCCTTCCAGCCAGCTGCCCATAACACGTCTCTCAGCACCTGCGCATGCTGCTTCAGTTACTTGGAGAGAGTTTCTAGCATGCTCAAATTGTTTAGACCCGGACTAAGGATCTTTGAAGCCAAAGGGAACCTGAGGGCTCTGGGCTTTAAGGGGAGAATATTCCTTTGGATGGACCAACATACCACTCTCTCTTTCTAAATCCACATTCCTCATTCCTTAATACTGAGTGTCCCAGGGCCCCATATGCTCACCTGCACTGAGAGCTTCACGGTGGGAAGTCAGGCCTTTTTGTTGCTCAACAGCATCTTATTTAGCAGCAAGCACTGCTGAGTTCAGGGGCTTTATCCCATGGTAAATCACTAATTAAAAATAACATGAATATCTGGAAATCTCACCCCATTGCTCCATTCTATTTTACAGTTTATTAACTTAGTTTGGGGGTTTTTTGTCAAATCTAAGGATTAACTCTTTTTGTTTGCTTCAGTTTTGTTTTTTTTTTATTTAAAAATAGAGCATTTATTGAGAAATCATTGACTGAACATAGCCTTGTGCTCTCTGTGAGAATCTGATAACAAGATGAATGCTTGGACTGCTTGGAAATAGACAGATCAATATTACAATACGAAAGTGAGAAAATGATTTAGGGGTATAGGTGGCATGCTTGGTTCTGATCTCACACAGGACATAAATCAGGTATTATGCCACTGGAGTCAATGCCAGTGCCCTGGGGTAAATCTATTAACACAATCCTGAACCAAACCAAATAACTTTCAGGGTCATGGAATGATGGTTCAGTGGGACAAAATAGCAAATGAAATAATGTGTGGGGCAATTACAGACTGTTGAGAGAAAAAGTCCAGCTTACAGTTGCTTCAAATGGAGATGCTTTCGATTTCTGCTGGGGGGAATGGAGAGGGCGATGGAACAGTTTTGTGCATTTATTCCTGAAATGATCCGAAGTGCAACACTACCATAAGTACATGCAATACAACCAACGCTCCATGGGGCAAAAAATGTTAAGTTCTATCTCAGCAGAAATCCTCCAATTCACCCCTAGTGGTAGAAGGAGCAGGTTCCAAAGTCTATCTAGCCTAAAGAACTACTTTTGATGTAGCCTGTCTTTGACCTGAGGGGCTAATTCATGTCTGGCAGATTGCCTTAGGCAGCAGCTTCACTTGTCTCTAAATATCTCTCTCCATAACAGCCTTAATTGTTCCTTGCAGAAGCAAAAGGTTGGTGACCCCTCAACATCGCCCAGGACTGCAATTGCTACCAGCCATTGAGCTTGTCCACTGTGGCAGCAGTAACACGCCTCCTGCTTTCCAAAGCACTTGTCCAGTCCATCCTACTTGCACTATGGCTTTCTTTTTGCTCCCTTCCAGCAGATTCTTACCTAGCATCACTGCCCTCCTTTGGTTACTATCTTCATACCCTCTACCATGCAACCTGCGCTTCAGTGGCGCAGCATCTGGAAGGTTGTCTGTAAAGACAATTTCCTTCCTTCTGTAGACAAGCAACAGCCGTGCCAGGATTAAACTGTTCATTTAAGAGCGATCAAGTTTACATGTGTTGTGTTTTCTTTTATTTTACTAAAGGAAACACATGAGTGAGTGATTAAAGGAGACACTTGGGTCGGTGCAATTCATTGAGATTGCTGTTGTTTGCTTTGATGAGATTCCAGTCCACAGCAAATTTCCTCCCCATGATTAGCCTGGTGTGGAATACACAATGCTCACTCCGATGGAATAAGACCTGAGGAGAGCGCAGGCAGCATGTTTATGCACTGATGTGCTTGATTATTTATTGCAGTATCATCTCAGTGGGATAGCACAGGTTAACAGAAGGGTTGCAGCTAATGCACACCGGCACTACTATCGTGTCCTTCATTAGGCATCACAGGATGAGTGGGGAAACAGCGCCGGTCTGAACCGAACTGATCACCCTTTTGCACCCTACAAACCACCTGTGGCAATTTTTAACCCTATTTGATAGCCACAAATTCTCACCAAACTACCAGGGATTAACTACGATAATATGTGGCTGCCCACTGAGCTTCTCTCTCTCAGTCTGGGTTTTTTGTCTGCTGTCACAGCTTCATAACCAGGCAGAGCTTTTGTTGGGGAGGCAGAAGGGACCCTGGGAGAAAGCCCACAGCCCAGGTCACAGAGAGGACATAGTCCTCCTCTTCACGTCCCTGTGCCCACAGACTGAGTGGCATCTCTTCCCCATACAAGCAGCATTTCCCCATTATCCCAGGGCAACAACAGAAACTCACCTCCTGCAAGAGACTAGCACGAATGGTCGTGCTTCCGCTGCAGAATTAAGAATGGACTCAAATCGTCTTAAACGCAGCACGTTCATGACTTGCATGCTTTCTGCCTGCGTCACTCACCCAGCTGGTGCTTCAGCTGTGCCTACAGTACATCTGGAGGACCACCTCCAGGTTAGTGTTGCATGCAGATTAACTGCTCGCACACAGCCTGCAAGCACAGCCCCTCGCAGAGCTGAAGGGTGCCTGATCTCGGACACCCTCCCTGCCACGCTGTGCGGCAGCGTGGGTTCACAGGAAGCCGCTCAAAGATGTTGGCAGAGTGCTGGGATGCACACACGAGGCGGCTGGGCGGGCAGGGGACCAGAGCTAGCTGTGCGTGGGAAGGGCTAAGCACAGATCTATGTGGCTGGGCTGCGTGGACACGAGCACAGACCTACCCTTGTGTGGCCTCTTGTGGCTGGTGTGAGCTCAGGGTCTGCTGTGGGGCCAGGAGCCCTCTGCTTTCCTCTCGACGGCCCCCAGCTGGGTCCCAGTTGAAGAGTTTAAGTGAACAGCGTGGCCAGCAGCTTTCATAGCCTGGCTTACAGTCTATGAAAAAGGTGCTCAAAGCGCACCCCAATGCACCCCTCCTGCAGAAGATGGCCTGCCACAGGGTTTGCACCAGCGCCTGGGCTGGCCACCAGTCCACGGGAAGCAGAGGCAGAAATGGCCTGGTGGCATCTCCTCTGCCTGCTGTGTGCCAGGAACAGTGTCTGATGTGCCTGATAGGGCAGGAGTGGGGACGGCAGCACAGTCCAGCGGTACAGCAGCTCTCCTGGCCAGCCCTGCAAGCTGCAGGAATAACCACCAAAGCAGCACTGGCAGCCTGGTCCGGAAGAGAGAGATGCCTTTCCAGTTACAGCACCGTGGTCCAGTGGGGCTTAAAAACTGTCAAGAAAGAGACCTTACAGTTTCAGTTGCATCCTGGCCAGCTGGACCTTGCCTAAAGGCCGTCTGCTGGCCTCCACCTGAGAGAAGCATGCAGTGTGAGGCCACCATGGGTCATGGTAACAGTCCCTACTGGGCAGCCCTCCTTCACCAGTAGCAGGACTTCTGCATGGAACCAGACTAAAAGAAGCAGGGGGGGGCGGGGACGGGCAGAGGCAGCCCCTGCACAAAGAGGAGAGGGCACCCATGCAGTTGGCAGCTGTGATGGCATCACACAATCCATTTAGCCTTCCTGGGACACCATGAATGAAACCAAAGTTCCTTAAAGCTCCCTTAGATAACTAAAAGCCAGTCCTTTAGAAACTGAAGCCTGAGAAATGAGGGGAGAGAAGGGGCCCACAGAAGCTGGTCTAGCAGATTACTCACCAGCACAACCCCTCCAGAGAAGAGCAGCACTTTACTCTTCATCCTCTTCTCCCACTATTACCCTTTCAGGAAAGGTCTGAGTGAATCTGAGTGTGACCCAGCCTTTTAACCTCTCCCTTGTGGCCAGCCGTATTTGTTCAGGATTTCCATATTCCCCAGGGGTGCCCACACTTGGCCTGATAGAGCAGCTCAGCAGTCACCTGTCCAGACCACAATATTTTATTATTTATGCATAGAATCTGTTTCAAAAAGCCAGGGTAAGAATCTGCCTGAACTCCCAGGGCACAGACTGCTGCTGCTCTGGCTTGCAGCCTCAGGTGGTTTTCTCTCTGCTGTCACTTTTGCTGGAGAGTGGTCACTTTGTGAGGGGCACCCACTGTCCCTGGTAACCACACCACTGCCTATAAAGCAATGGGAGAAAGTCCAGTGTCCCAGGAGGTGTGAGCGGCTTGCATTTGGCTAGCAGGTCACACAAAAGCCAACTCAGATGTTAATGATTAAATGAAAAATGTTTTCAAAAAAAACCCAAACCTGCCAGGGATAACAAAAACTTTGCCAGCACCAACCCACTGCAGAACAGGCATGCTAAAATGCTGACTGGTTTATGGACTTCATTCCTGGATAAAGGAAGATAAATTTGGATTCAGCATCTCGGATAGCACCACAAGCACCTTCACCCTGTCCTATGCCTCCCAGGAGCAACCCAGGGCTTGTTTGTTTGCTTCCCCTGCTCACTACTTGTCACCTGTCTCTCTGAAGCCTTAGACTGGGTTTTGCATGAGCAAATTTTTGGGTCAGTTCCTCAACACTTTGTTTCTTCTACCCATTTGATCACTTTCAGCATCCTCTTTGTTTTCCATGCTGGAACTTTTCCCCTAACAACATTCCTGACATAGACCAAATTAGTCTTGCTGCCCTTCTGCAAGCACCCGTGTCCTTCTTTCACCTTTGTCGCTAACGTTGCCTACCACATACCTGATTTGCTGCTGCACCTTTTTGCCCACCACAAAACAGCAGCCAACACAGAGTTGCAGGTCACTAAAAGCTCTGCCAAGTGGAAGTCATGCCACCCCTCAGCATTTCAGAACGCCCCGGCTCTCTTGGGAGCGCTGGATATTTGGAGTATGGCAGAGCAGCTTTCTGGCTATCCAGATGGTGGTCTGGAGCCAGATACTCCCTTCCTTGTGTCTTCTGCTGAGCAGAGCCTGGCCACACTGGCCTCACGGGACTGCTTTATTTGCGAGGAGCCCCTAGTTTTCCTGCCCTGGTGAAATGAGCTTGCAGTCCATCCCATATTTCAAACGCAGGTCACCTCAGAGCAAATATCCTGCCCCGGCAACAGCAATTTGGCCCCACCTGCTCTGTGCCAACAGAGCGATCCTTGTGTCCTAAGGGGAGCTTCAGAAGAGCTTTATCCTTGGCAAACAAGGCAGGAGAGATAAGGGAGGAAGGCATTCCCTTTGGAAAGCAGTTTCATGTAAATAACCCCTGAGTCAAATGTTGTTCTCTTTACGACAGCACGTAACACGGAGGAGGCTGTAGGAGGGTGATCCTGTGTTACCATAACAGCTCTGCCTTTCCTCTCCCGCACCATCTTCGCTCCCTCTCTCACAGCTTGCGCATCGCTCCAGCCTGGGGATCAGCAGGCGGGAGCATGTCTGCAAACACAGGCACTGCCTGGGCCACCTCCTGCGGGTGGCTGCTGCAGGGGGCTGCCACCAGGCCACCCCACGCGCAGCACCTCGGGTAGCTGGGTGCCCCGCTCGATGCTTCCCTGGATCAAACCCCTGGCATTCAGCTCTGCAGGGCGGCTATCAGGCTGAGGAGCACAGGAGCCGCAGGGGCATGTCCTGCGGAGGCACGACGTTCTCAGCAGAACCTTATCCTCAGGGGACAGGGTCAGGGGAAGGAGTACCCTTCGCTGTCTGCATTTAGTTTTGGCTCCTTCAGAGAGCGATGGGAGAGACAGGTCGGACTGGGCTCAGACCAGTGTTTATGTCTCAGGCACATGGAAAAAGGTCAGCATTGAAAAGACCCTCACAAAAAAAAAAAACCAACAACCATCACAGCATTTTGGATCTGCTCATCTTCTGAACTAATTTGCTCACAAGTCCTGGCCTTCGGAAAACTATACTAGATTCTCCAGTCATCTTGGATATAAGGAAGAGGGGGGGAAGGAAACGATAAAACTGTCAATTGTTCTCACTCTTAGATCTATCGTTTAATTTATTTGGCTTTTTTTCCCTATCTTTGTAATTACTGTACAAAGTGTAAGATAACATTCAATCACTGTAAAATAAGATTTAATTATGTCATTATGAGATTCATTAGTTAATATTTGTATAGCACACTGAACATGTAAAGTGGTTAGCAAGTGTAATGTATTAATCTTGCTGTTTCAGAAAACAAGGGAATTCGCTTTTGGGGAGCAGAAAAAGCACACTAAACACATGCATTCGGGGTGGATCTTCAGATGGAATAAATTAGTGCTAGCTTTTTGGCTGGGCCACCTTTGCACCTTTGGTAGGAGCCTTGCCCTCCTCTTGGACCTTAGTTATACCCACAAGGCCCTCAGTGACGAGGCTCTGATGAAGCCACCACAGGGGCAGAACACTTTTCCCACCATAATGGCCTGTTGTATTATTTATATGTTCAGTGCTGAGATGCCCTAACCTCAGTACTTTCCACCTTCCAGGATCTCCATGGCTACTGCACCTTGGGAGGAATAACCCCAGGCACCAGGACAGGTTAGGGGTTGACCTGCTGGGAAGCAGCTCTAATGAGAAGGACCTGGGAGTCCTGGTGGACAAGCAGCTCATCATGAGCCATCAATATATCTTTGTGGCCAAGAAGACCAATGATGTCCTGGGGTGCATTAAGAAGAGAGTGGCCAGCAGGTCAAGGGAGATTATCCTTCCCCTCTGCTCTGCCCTGGTGAGGCCACAGCTGGAGTACTGTGTCCAGTTCTGGGCTTCTGAGTTCAAGAAAGACAGGGAACTACTGGAGAGAGTCCAGCTGAGGGCTACCAAGATGATGAGGGCGCTGGAGGATCTCTCATATGAGGAAAGGCTGAGAGAGCTGGGTCTGTTTAGCCTGGAGAAGAGAAGCCTGAGGTGGGATCTCATCAATGCTTATAAATATCTGAAGAGCAGATGTCAAGAGGATGGGGCCAGACTCTTCTCAGTGGTGCCCAGTGACAGGACAAGGGGCAACAGGCACAAACTGGAACACAGGAAGTTCCATCTGAACATAAGGAAAAGCTTCTTCCCTGTGAGAGTGATGGAGCACTGGCACAGGCTGCCCGGAGAGGCTGTGGAGTCTCCTTCTCTGGAGATATTCAAAACCTGCCTGGACTTGATCCTGTGCAACCTGCTCTAGGGGATCCTGCTCTAGCAGGGGGCTGGACTAGGTGATCTCCAGAGGTCCCTTCCAATCCCTGCCTTTCTGAGATTCTGAGATTATGTGATTATGGCCCCAGGAGAAACATCTTGCAACATGAGAGGAAAGCAGTAGGTCTGGTATCTGACATTTGCTTCAACAGATGGTCCATGGAGAAGCACAGAATATGGTGCGGAGAGAGAGGCATCTCTTTACTGCTCCCTCCAACAATTTCCCTTTGGCTGCTACCTGTGGCCCCTAAGCAGTAATGAATGTGTTATAATATCCACCAACGTCTATGCTATGACGTTTCCCTATGTAAAGGGCATCGGGAAAATAAATTTTTGGGAAGGGGTATATTAATATGTAATAATGAGTGCCTCATAATGTGTGCGCTGAAGGGACTGACCTAAGGTTGCACAGCTTTATCTTATAGGAGCATGTAGAAAAACAAGCACTAATCCAAAATGCTACACGGCTGTGTCACTATTAGCTGGCTACTGCATCCCAACCCATCATATCTCTGTTGTATGAAATAGCACGGTTCATCTGCTCTGAGAAGCTGCCCAGAGGCACAATTTCCTAAAACCAGCTGCCCTGGCCTCCTGGCTTAGCTTCAGTGCCTGGGAGGCTGGGACACTGCAGTGACAGGGCGAACCAGTCCCCTGCAGGGCTCTCTTGAAAGAGCTACCCAAAAGACAAAAACAACCCTTAAGGCAATAAACACAGTGGGGTTGTCCCTGTCTGTCACAGGGGAACATGATAAGCTCCTAGTTTCATGAGTCCTCCTAAGGTTTATATGATTGAGTCTGCATAGTTTGTCCCCTTAACTCACAGTTCTTCCTTACAGCTCCAAGAAGAGTGCTATTAAAAGGCATTCACTTATTTTCATCATCCCCATCTTCCCTCGGGCATGCAACGAGGTGCTTTTGCCAGAAAGCTGGTGTTTAACCCTCCGCATCCAGCCCCGCTGGGTTTCATGGGGGCATTTACAGAGCTATCACACTGCAGTATCCATATCTGTGTACAATGAGATGTGCCTCGTTCTCCAAATTAATCCCCCATCCTTTCAAAATTCACTTATGCCCCCTTTAGGTACAAGCTCATCACGCTCAGGCAGACTAAAAGGCCGTGAAGAGAAGCAGCAGGTATGGTGAGTGCCACACAGCTACCGCGGAGCGCGGAAATGCAGCAGCCCTGTGAACCCTGCCATGTAAGGCAGCTAATGAGCGAGACTGCGTACCAAAGTATTTATTGTTGCTGGAGCACTTTAATTAAGTTGGAGCTGTTGGGAGAGTAAATACAGAAGCAAAGCAGCAGCTTCCCACGCAGGAACACCTCCCTCCACTGGTAAACCTGCCCTCCCTGACTGCAAAGAAACTCCCACTGCCCTCCTCCGTCATGCTTTAAGAGATGCGAGAAGCCTCAGTCATCCTTGGAGTCATCCTGGAGGAGGAAATCTCCATGGCACGCAGGTTTAGCAGCACTCTGCAGTGTCTGGGGGGGGGGAACGGACGGCCAAGCTGTCCCATTGCCTATGAGTCCCCACCTCTGCGTGCAACAAGCCCCCATCACAGCCCACGAGGCTGGGCGCGGTGCTCAGCCTCTCTGATGGGATCAATCTTCCTCGTGCCATGGAAGGCAGCATGCACCCCCAGGTCACCCCCTTCATTTCAGCAAGGCTGGGGGTTCAAGGAGGCACCGCACCTCTGCAGCTCTTCTCCAGCCAAAACTGTCTGATCATTCGACAAAAGCTCATTTTCCCCAGAATTTTTGACTTGCAGCAAAATAGGGCATAAGGAGGCACCAGGACAACAAAGCAGGCCATGATTGTCACATGCTGGTCCCTGAAGCCAAGGGGGTTGGATTGGTTGTTTTCATATTTTTTTAAGGCACTTGAATGAACAGCCATATTTTTTCAGAACTGCTGAGCTCAGCAGGAACTCTCCAGTTGCCAGCATTTATTGGAATCAGCTTCCTTATTATGGGGCCGTCTCAATGAGGTGTTTACCTCAATTTAAGTTGTAATTTCTCTACTTATTTTAATCAACAGCAAGTTGTAAAACAATGCACCAGCAAAATGACGGGGCGCCTTCTCCAGTGGTGCTTTCCATGAACAAACTGAGTCAGAGTCCGGGCTGCTAGCACAGATGTTCCCACAGGGAGAGCAAGCCAGGAACCCAGGACTTTCTCCTCTCTTACTTCGTTTGTCATCTCCAGAGCTTGCTCAGCCAACACTTCCACCTAGCGGCCTGCTGCACACACGCTGGGCTGGTGGATGTCCTTGGGTACAACAGCGGATCAGAACTGTCTGTAGAGGAAAATCGATAATCTCACGGAATAATCAGATTATTTCTTGCTAGTGGGGGGGGTGTGAGGATTGTGTCGGGCCAGTTCGTGTTCCCCTCCAAAGCGTAGGGCTGATTATCATGGAATGCTGCGCAGCTGCATATGACTCGCATGCATATTATAAAAGTAATCAGTAGTAAATTACTTCTGAGACAATACTTGGTTGCATGTAAATGATTACTTTGGGTAGTCGTTTGGAATAGATGAGTTTTGCAAAGTAAGTTTAGACAATCCTAGCGGGGGATTCTGTTCTCCTTAAGGGGGACAAACTGCACTGCTGAACAGCCGGCGCAGAGGAGCGCAGACACAGAGGTCCCTCCCAGCACTGCTCCCGCTCTGCTCCTGGCCCATGTGCTTTCTGGGATAAAGTCTGTAAGCTCTTTGCCTCACTTTCCCCAGCTGAACCGTGCCAATAATATCGGGCGGGGGGGGGGACCGCGTGGGTGGAAACG